>VZRW01006559.1:30468-222597 GCA_013398125.1 Aegotheles bennettii | reverse complement strand
CATTCATGAGAGTCATCCCACCAGATGCATAAATGAGATTTGTTGAAATACACTACATGGGCTGCTCTCCTTCCACATTGCTCCTAAATGAAGCTAAAGGAGACAAGCTCAACTGAAGACCTCTAGGCTCTGATGCTCCACACTCAGACCATATAAATCCTGCCTGTCCCATTTCAGAGAGGTAACATGAGCCAGGCTCAACACAGGACCCAAGCCTATGGCCAGCTCTGGGGGATCAGGGTCTGCTTCTGCCCGCGGTGCTGGTGGATCTTTGTAGGGCTGCATGAATAATGCATGAAGGATTTGATTGTTGTCACTAAAGGCAGCGACAGCAGTAGCCTCAGGAATGTGAAACAGAGACAGACAAGGAACCTAACACTGAAGTGAAGTGAGACTGTGAGGTGTTCAGGATGGTCACACCTGACCTCACCTGAAAGCACCTCTAGGGGCCTCCTGACATTTTCTAGGTAGGAGAGGAATGGTACAGTTAGTACACTTGCAGCAGAGGAGGACAAAGGCATGCATGGTCTAAATATGCAGAAGAGTGGAGACAGCAGAAGATCCCCGTCAGTACAGGTACTCACAGGCCAGTGGAGTTTGAAATCCCCAGGGGAAGAACGACGAGGAGTATTATGAATTTTAAAAATGCAAACCCTGTTCCAAGGATCAGAAAAATCTAGAGGGCAGCAGTCAGTCATCCTGAGGGACAGATGTCCTTCCCTTTCTGTCTCCAGCCTCAAGGGTGATGATGGGAGCGATGGAGTCTGGGGGTGTAGCCAGTATTTGAAATGACCTGCTGATAAGAAACATCAGCTAACCTTTGCTGTACAGAGCACAGGATAACTGAAAGCCAGCACTCTGTTGACTTTCCTGTTCACTTTTCCTTGGAGTTAAAATTGTGGCTTGTCAGGAAGAGCAGCTCTGCTCCTCTTAATCTACTCCACAGCCTTCTCCAGGGCACACGGGCAGGATAAGGACTCCTAGGGCAGAGGAAAGAAGCTGGCATGAGCTGCCTACTTGATAAATCAGCAGTTCAGTCTGTGTCCACAGCTCCCTCACCTCCTGTGGGCTCATTCATAAGTGGTCCAACAGATATCCAGAGCTTTCTTGAATCCTGTGTCTTTTAGAAGGAAATCTATGAATACAGTGTTTGGGAAGCAGAAATTCACTTTGTGAAGTATTTTTGTTCAGTGACCTTTGGGTTCTATTTGCTTAAATTAGGAGCACCACTATCCCCTTTTACAATATTTTATGCATAAAAAGGTAGAAAAGAACATTTTGTTCCGGGCATCTGATGTTAAATTCACTGTTGGCTTTTTAAATTACTGAGATATTCTCCTTGTTATTCTTCCACTTGAGAAAGAGAAATGTTAGCTAAAGCAAAACAGTTTCTTGAAGTCTTGTGATTTAATTGAAAAAACATCATATGGCATAAAATCGTGGCTGTTGCTTTGGTTATTTTCTGACCCATTTCTCCCCAGAAAGAACTGGGGATGAACTTGGGTGGTAACTGTCTTCATGGGACATGTTAAACTGCTGGGCTCCAAAATGTTCATTGTTCTGATTGATTGGGTAGGAAAGCTTGAGGTTGCAGAGGCCAGGCATGGGGTTTGACAGCCATGTCCTATAGTTAAGTCTAGCCTAGCTGATCCAGTATGCTACAGCCCTGGAGAAGGACTTATCTTCCTCAAAACGTTTGGCAAAGGTAAAATGCTTCACGTGGTGGTCTTGCGCAGTGGAGGGGATCCTGTCTTCCAAAGAAGGGTGTGAACTCTATTATTGAGCACAACAGGTGAAAGAAACAATAAAAAAGTGAGACTCCATAGTGAAATTGTTTTCCAGAATCAATAACTAGCTCTAATTAAGTTCTGGGAGAGCTTTTCAAATTCCAAAGGCTTCTGGGAGCTTAAATTTTTCTGACATCCTCCTATTATCTGAGATATTAAGGTAGTTAAAGCCTGAGAAAAATGTGAGCTATGTCTGCATATTTTGTGTGGTGCTATCAGTTAATCCCAAAGCTTTCTCAAGGAATCCAGTTCTTAGTCTGGGATTTAGAAAAATGACATTAATGTTCCTTTGCCTCCAACCCTACATCCATTAGATTTAAATTACAGTCTCTCCCAGCTTGATTGCTACAAGTCCTTGCTCTTGTGTCTCTTGGTACATGTTTCTCTCTCTTCGGTCTGCAAAAGTGTTGCTGCCCACCTTGTCCCTCTTTCTTGCTCTCACTGCATCAGCCCCACCTGAAGCCATCCTGTGACCTGCCTTTCTGCCTGCCTTCCACCTAACTCAGTGCTGGGACCTTTGCAACCCTATCATTCACCAGCACTTTTGGTCTGAGTCCCCACTTCAGCTCCTCTTCTTTCTTGACATCCTGCATATCCCTGGTTTCTCACAAGCTGTGAGATTTTGAAGGAGACTAACTCAGTGAACAAGATGATGTGGCACATGGCTTGGATGACTACAAAAATCAGAGGTCAGAGGTGGAGGCTGGGGTGCTCCTCATGCCTCAGGCGATATAGCCTCTGCACCTTCTGCTGAACCCACCAGTGATCCAGACTGCTGCAGACCAAACATGCAGACTAACAGAAGACTTGAGCCCCAGGGTCCATGCAGTGCTTAGGAACAAAGATTCAGGTAATTTCAGCAGTGTTTAAGAAGGATTAAGCACTGTAAAGAATTTAGGGAGCTGCACCTCTGGGCCCAGAAGCCAGCGTTCATTGTGGGAGCAAACTGGCCTCCAGCTGCAAATCCAGTAGAGCAGGTGTTGCAGATATAAATCCTTGATGTTAGTGCCTTAGCACACGGGATATCTGAGGAAGCTGAAGTGATGAGATCTTGTCTCCCCAGAGCTCCTTTCCCTGCCAGCAATGCAGCTTTGGACAAAATTATTTTAGGACTGTGAGTACCTGCTCCTTCAGCTGTCACCTCATGGGTGCTCAGCTCTGGGCTCCATCAGCTCCCTGGGTGAGGGGACCCAGAGACACCAGCCAGACTTGACACTGCACATTTTACTGGGTGTGAGAGGCAGGAGAAAAGGCTCCTGTACTGAACTACTGAAAGAATGCAATGAAGAAAAATGGATGAGCCTGTAGCTTCAACCATCACATCTGACAGGTCCGGTGCTAGGCTGGATACAAACTCTGCAGCAGGTTTATTCTGCAGAGAATTCCAGAGTCTTGGCCTGTAATCCTGCAGCCAGAGGGACATGATGGGGCTTGCCAGGCTCCACCTTGGCCTGGGCACTCTGAGCTCTTCTGCATAAAACCCAGCCCATCGCAGCTGAATAGTGCACCCTGTTATGTACTGGTGAGCTGGAGGTAAACCCAGGTCCCTCCCAAGAGCTACCCTCTTGTTAACACAGGCAGCAAATAGCAGAGGAGGATGTGGAGAAAAGAGGAGGGAAAGGGAAAAGCAAAATATGAGAAAGTGTAGCCAAAATAAATGTAACTGGCAGAAAAGACACAGGAGAAGTGTCCTTCTAGACTCTCAGAAATGTTGTTATTAGAAAGGAAGAGGAAAAGAATAACAACGTTTAGGATTTTTCATAGTATCTAGGAGGTACTGGAGAGACCAGTTTACAGAGAAATATTAAAAGAGCCAGAAATCCATAGCTCATTTTAAACCTAGCATGGCAACAGCTGGAAGGGACTCTATGAAAGGAGAGGAATTGTTTAAAACTACCTGAAGTAGAGTGAACAGGAGTTAGGAGATGAAGCTGAACATCATATTGCTCATGACTGATTCAGATTCTCATGAGTCACTGCTTATACCAAGAGGAGCCAAGCCTCTGAAGCTGAAAGACTGCATCAACAAAAGTAGGCATCCTCTTCTGAGAAAGGCTGACAGACATCATCAGACAAGGCTGATGAGTGCCTTTGGCAGTGCCTTGAGCCAACCTGCCAGAAGATTATCACATGCTGCCAAAATGTGCAAAACTTAAAAGCCTCTAAAGCCTCTACCAGGCTCTTCTCCTCTAAAGGGTTCCCACAGAGGAAGGTGAAAGTGTGAGTTTGCAGTGGGGAACTTCTGTCTGGTTGTCATAGCAATACACCATGCTGATGTCTAACACTTTTCTAAAGTGTTATGTAAAAAAAAAGGAATAATAAGATTAGCTGGCTAGTTACATTGCTGAAACCTAAATGCGATCAGTAATTCAAACTCATTCTATTTCTAGGTGAAATTCTTAGACTGCAGGTCACTTTTCACATCAGAGAGATGACGTTCATCATTTCTAGGGGCTGGTAACTCTGTATGTTGAGTTTGATGCCTGCTAGTAGCAAGTCCTGAAATTAGCTGAGTTTTCTGCGGTGGGCTCAGATGTTATATTTACTTTTGGTTTCTTCCTTGTTGCAAATGAAGTTGCTTGACATAATTATATGGAAACAGCAAAATATTCAGTGTTTTATTATAATTTAATAAGGAGAAATTTTTTTTACATGGTAGGCTAGAATTATTTAGACATCTAAAGTGAGTAAATATGCACTCACATCTATGTACACTAAGCTTAGTTTAACACAGGCTTCAGTTGCAGAAGCACTGTATTTCTGATGGTTTGAGGAAGAATGAAAAGCTAAAATTAAAACAGTCTTTGTGTTCTTTTATGTACTAAATATTGCTATTGAGGGGACTGCTTTGACCAGGCAGGCCACACTAACGTATCTGATGAATGCAGTATGTGCAATGTTTCCTGGTATTTCTCTATTTCAAGACGATTGTTATCACTGTAACCTACAATGTCAGAGACACAATCCAAACATATTCATTCAGCAGTATCTTGACATGAAATGCTTTTGAGAGAGATTGTCTGCCAAGGGAAAAAAATATGTTGAAGGTTCTCCAATCTTTCACAAGAAAATACAATATTCATAAGGTATGCTAGGTGCAACAGCCTCACATTCAGCACCATGAGAGCCTATTTATGAAGTATCAAACCAGAGAACATGGGTTTGAAAAATGTACTAGGACTCTAGGAAACAGGAAGGTGATGTGATTATATTGGGCAAAGGATGAACAAGAAGGTACCAGCTAGGTAGCCGCTGCAGTAGACAGAACCACATGGGAACCCTCCCTGGAAGCAAGAGCCCAGACCCCACCTGCACCTCAGAGGCAGTAGGGAAGGCTTGGCCAGGTGTGTCTCACCAAAATGAAACACAAAGCTGTACAGCCAGAGCTGAAGCGGATTGCCCAAGAGATGTAACCTGCAATTGGTAGCTGCAAATGGCTTGTCCCTCGGCATGTCCCTCATTCCTGCAAGGGTTGTACCCCAAGTCACCTTGAGTTGAACCTGTGGTCACCCCTTGGGTCATTCTGCCACCTATTGCATTGCAATTGTCTCCAACTCCAGACTGTGTCTTCTACCAACCTGCACCACAGCCACAGGGACCCCAGCACATCAGTTATCCCTGTATCAACAGTACCAAGGCACATCACTTGAATTTTGGCCATGGTGTACAGATTGTTTGAATTGATGAAGGAAGGTTTTCATCAGCTCTCTTAACAACAATGAGCAGAATTATGCATTTGTTTAACAATCAGTCTTGCATGAAATGTAATAATTTCCAGTTCCTGTTTCTTGCCTATCTTCCTGTTTTAGAATAGTATTCAATCATAAGAAAATATTGCTCTAAGGAAGGATATAATTACAATTACCTTTTCATTGCTTTTGCTAGAGTGCATAAAACTGTATTTTATGCTCTGATGTTGATCAAATTTTTTGGTACTGGTCCAGAGACTCTGATATTATTCCAAAGTAAGTGAGTGGGTATTAAAGAAATTAGTCTTGGTCTATACTTTTATAGATCAGAGCAAGATTATTTCAATTTAAATAATTGCATAGTTGATATATCTGCAAAACTGCATAATCCAGAAAAAAACAGTTTTGATCAAACAAACATTTTATTTGACCCAGTATGAGACATTTCATTTACTTTTCATGAACAAGACCTTTTTAAAATAATTTTGTTGGCTTTCAAAATTAGTTTTGAAAAGAAAAATGTTTTTTCATTTTAATAACTTCAGAGCAAAAAACTTCAACTTTTCTGATCTTCACTCTCTCATCTCCATTTCTGTTGAAAATTATTCATCTATTTTAATCCAAATTCACAACCTGATTGGTTTTAAAACTGCACCTTTTAGCAAATGTATTATTATTCAGAAATAAGCCATCTGGCCAAATCCATGATGGATGTCTTTTTTATTTGAGTGCCACGTTATTGTATTGACATGCTACAGGGGAGAGGGAGAGATGAAGGAAGGCTGTGAGAAATGGAGGATAATTTAACCTAAGGTATTTTTCACAGTATGCCAGACAATTTTTCTAAAAGCATACTAAATATAATATCCCTACTGACTAGATCATAGCAAATTCAGTGGTGGGGCTCACAACATAAATCTACGTAGAAGCTTAATTACTTTATCAAAAGTGGCAGAACGTGATACTGCAATTTTTAACAGAAATGGAAGGAGCTGCTGCCATACAGAGAGGGTTTATCCCCTATATTTAGAACATACTATATTCAAGAAACCCTCGTAATATTAAAGATGAGGTCTTTGCAACTTGCAGCAGCAGTATTGATGCTTCTGCAATGGACCTTCCTTTAATGAATTGTATGGGCTAGCAGTTAATTTCGTGAGAAAAAATTCCTGCCATTCAATATTTAATTAAAAGATTAATTTCATTCTAAATCTGAGAACTAGGTCTCAAAAAACAAAACAGGCATCTAAAGGACATGTCTCCTACAAAATGGACAGATTTCCAAAATACTGGAAAGATCCTATGGCATTTTTAATGTTAACTTCGCAGTGCACATGGCTTTTGAAATCCAGGCTCATCACTGTGAGTCTCACAGATAGAAGTAGCCCCTTAACGTAGAGGTGCTACTGACCCTGATCTGGTTTTGCATTGCAGACTTAAAACCTTTTTGCAGATGTTGCTGAGGACATTATTCCAGGGAAGGGGGAAAGCAGAACATTTTCACACTGCTGAAGATTTGGAGGCTTTTTGCATCAATGTGATGGCCATAGGAGCTGGATGTTGCTGTTAAGTATTCAGTAACAGACCAGCTTTCAACTTGTCTGGTTACTTGGTCCTTTTGGGGATAAAGAAAACAGCTCTGCTCAGAGAAACAGGATACATGTGGATATATGCTCCCCATTTGTGGGATCCAATGCACATCCCACATTAATTAGCACTGGGGGAGAAATGCTGGGCCATGTTTATAGCTGGAGGCAGCGGCAGACGTGTGTGCATAGCAGCATGATGGACTGGGAGCCTCACACAGTGCTACGAGCACACTGGAGGTCCTCCCTTCTGCAGAGAAAGTGAGTGGGTTTTGTCTCTGAGAGAAAAAGGAGAATGTTCACTCTCCTAAACCATAAACCTTTAATCCAGGAGGTTTCTTCACAGGGCATGGAGAGATGACCTCTGCCTTCCCTAGGGAAAGGTGTGAGTGACGTGTCCTTTTCCATCCCCAAGGATGTGGCTGGGACAGCAGGAGGTTGGGCTTTTAAACACAGCACCCAAATTACCTCCTGCAGTGAGGAGATACTTTTTTAAAAAGTTGTGGTTATTTATAGTGGTGTTGGTGCTTGCATAATGCTTATGGAAATTCACACCTCACCTGCTGTCTCAGACAGTCAGTGCACAGTGTCATTCCTTTTCTTTACCTCAGACCACAAGCACAGGAGAAGGTCCTACCTCCTGTGTGCACAAGCTTTGTCTCATTGCTGCCACAGTGCAAATAGATTTGACAATTTCAATCACCACTAGGTTGTGATTGTCAGGTTGATGACTCCTGGCAGATAACAGGATGACTATCTCATGGCTGAACATAGATAGAGGAAAGCACTGGTCATGGGTATTTCCACATGGAAGCTTTGTGTGTGAAATGAACTAAAAAAAACCCCACAAATGAAATTAAATGAACCCACAATGTGCGGACTCAAAGTGAAGACTAAAGAATCTTATCTGTCAACCTGTACATTCCCATTCAGTTCCAAAAAGCACTTTTCCACGCCTGTGCTGATTTTGATCCAGATCAGGATCATCCTGCTGATTATGATCCATATATGGCACTGGATTGGAAGGATTTTCTGCAATCTGCATGTTCCAGATATTTGATTCATGCCTACTAAGGCATTTCCCCAAGAGGAAGTCTTTTGGTTAATTTCTATTGTGATGTCTTGAGGGCATTTTCCTTTCTGTGATCTCATCAGACTTCACAACAAAACAGAGCCAAATATGTTTGGCATTTGGTTAGGAGATCTCATGAAAACCAGCAAGTGAGAACGGCGTGAGGTTCTGCCAGTGAATCAGCAGGGGTGCCCTGTGCTGGGCCCATCAGTAAACGAGTGCACATAAATGTGCAAGAACATTTAAATGTATGCAAATGTGGAGAAAAGCCAAATTACCTTTTTGCAGCCATGGAACTACGTGCTTACTGCTTTTCAATACTGCTAGAGATGCTGTTGGATACTTAACAGTGAACTGGCTGGTACAATTAACGTACAGAAAGTTGGGTAATGTTTGAAAAAGATCTGGCTTCCCAGGTTATAGAGCCTTCAGCCTCAACCATTAGGTTGTTTTCCTAAGTCCCAGAATTTTTATTTGCAATATCATCAAAAAACTCCTGCCAGACTGGGACCCCTTGGCACATGTTGCCTGAGACCATTGTTTGCTTGGCCTTTGTATCTGGGCTTGGAGTAGGGCATTGGCAAAAGGCATGAGAAGCCCTCAGTCTTGTCTCCACAAAACCCTACTGTTATACACAGACTAAGGAGTTAACGCATCATGGAGTTTTCCTGTAACAGATTTAGAAAAGTAGAGACCAAGGTTATTTACTGTTCCCACACTCTGCACTAGGAGCAGTTTTAAATTACTAGGTTAACTAACCATTCCTGAAAGAAATTTTCTGTGCACCAATGTATTCTTTGTGGTTGAAGCAAAAATTACTTGCAGACAGTGCAATGTTTCTTGCAAAGGAAAGCTTCAGCCAGTGGAATATTTTTAAATTCAGCTGTGATATCTGTTAGCTTCTTTATGGCTGGTGGTTAATTTGATCTATACCTTTTCATGCAGACAGAAGGAAAGTCTCACTTGCTGAGAGACATTGTCATGGAGACATGACATAAAGTAGAACACATTCAAACATTGCTCTCAGTTCTATTGTAGTTACTGCTAATAGCACTGAGATGTAGTGTAAACACACCACAAGCCAATTTCTGATGTCAATTACATCCGAGTAAATGAGATTAGAATTTGGCCCAAGCCTATAGGTTTAAACATGACTGTCTTGAACTTTATTTTCAGGACTCATAATATTTTCGAGGAAAACACTACACTTGTTAATTTTAGCAGTTTCATCTCAGCACAGTTTGGCACCAGTTCTCACATATTTCTAGCACTTGGCTTTATTTTACTGTTTGTTACATTGCCTGAGCATCAGCACAACTCAGCCTGTCAGATGAGATACTTCAATGAACAAAATATAGGTTTGAAGGCTGAGGACCAATAATGGGAGAAATGCAAACAACTGTCATTAGGTATGGATTTCATATTTTGTGAATGACATATTTTCCTCCCTGGTAGGTCTGTACCAGATCTGCTTCTATCCCATCTGGTATTCAGCACTTAGGCTGATTATTATTAGATGTAGAAATCCATAACACATTTCAAACACATCAATGGTATCAGAAAATGTGTCATGCTGGAGTAAAACAATCCAACAAGATAAGAATAAATTTATTTTCCATGGCAGCTGTAATCTTTTTGGATACTCAAAGAACAATGTTTCTTTGACCTCTTGATTAATTGACATACTTACAGAAAAGAACCAACATTTGCCCTACATAGGAAATATCTTAATACAAAGACTCAAAAGTCTCAGGTAACTTTTAAGCATCACTTATACTTTCCTTTTGAGCCTTGACAAGAGGCTTCTGTACTGGCCTTTAGTATACTAGACATCGTAGCTGCTGTGAATGTTACCGAGCTGACCTGAGATTCAGGCCAAAGACGTGGACTTAAATGTCCTTTCCGGACAAGAAGAGAGTTTGTAAAGTTCAATTTTCAAACAAAAAAAGCAATCAATGTGTCCTCACAGAAGATCAAGGCTCTTAGAAAACAATCTGCAAGTGTTCCAGTCCAACCCAAGGCAACTGAGAGCAAGGAACTAACCAAGGAACACAAGTATGCAGGAAAACATGTGAAAGATCTAATCACTAATGAAAAACATTTATTCCCCCTCTCTCTGGATTGTGTGCTGATCTTCCATTCACTTTTTTTTTTCTTTTTTTTTTTTTTTAAGTATTTTCTGTGCTATAATTCACAACAGCTGGAACCATTTTTTGTGTGTGTGTGTGTGTGTGTGTGTGTGTGTGCATGTGTGTATGTGCCGGACAAAAGAACATTACCAACGTGAAAAGGAAAAGGATGGGCACTGTTTTTAGAACTTGGCTCTGGAGGGGATGTATAATGATATGAGAAAGATTAAGTAAGTGGAGGAAGCTGGGGGATCTTCTAGCCGCAAGGCTGCTGAAACGTGGGTGGTCTCAGCAAGGGTCTCGGCACATCCTGTCCTACAGTGATACCCTGACCCTGGCTCAGAGATTTCACAGCGCGGTGGAGCAAGAGGGTGGGTACGTTCACTGCAAAGCTTTCTTCAGTCAAAATCGTTCTGGGCTGAGGCCTAGACAGTGACTGATAGCTATGCACAGTAATTTCAGTTTCTTTTACATAAACATAATGAGGCGTTGTTTATCGTGGTCCTGAAAGCTTTGGGGTTGGGATATTGGGGTAAACAGACAAAGAGACACTTTTCCAGCTCTCTGAGCAGTAAATGGTTCCCCTTGGCATGCTCTGACAGGCCATTTCATTTTAGCTTTGCTGAATCAGCTTAATGGGGAAAACTCAAAACTCATTGCCAAACTCTTATGGCAATTTCCCTTTACCACAGTGGTCATAAACAGATGTTGTTATCCTCTATACTGGGAACCAAATATTCTTTGGGGCAGCTTTATGTAGGATATGCAGATTACTCCAAAATTAGGGAAAGGCTGAGGGTTAGGGGTGTACATAGTGGAAGTGAGCATTTGGGTTTGTCATGTGGTACACACAAATTCCATCAAAAACTTACGTGTGTGACATTGGCCAATGTGGCACCAAAACACATCACTACCTATGTTACATCAAATGAAACTATATGGGGGGATGGGGGAGAGTTTGTCAGATTTTTTTGAATGAAAGCAAAATATATACACATTAGCCATTTTCCTTTCACAAGGCTTCTGCAGCAGAATGACACAACCAGGTCATTAGTATAAGTTATAAGCTGACTTCCCTGGGAGGAGCTGCATCAAGAGTTTCAAAGCTTACACTGAGTAAGCAGAGTTAGCCCTCCAAAGGGATATAATCAGACTCCTATTCCCAGTCTCAGAGGAAGTCAGAGGCTGTCTTCAAGGCCTTACATTGGCTATTTGCTGGTAGACATAGTACCAACACAAGCAAATGTTCCTTGGGACAGATTCAGCTTTTACTATGGTAGTTCATATGGGAGACAAACATACCCATTTTCAAGCACGATATTTTGAATTGCATACAGATACGCACTATTCCGTATTCAGAAGAGTGTGTAATTATGCCATTTTATGCATAATTCTTTTAATTCAATCAAACACAGTGCTTGCATTTTATAACACAGCATCACTATAAACCTCAAGAGGTTCAGCAGCCACTAGAAAACACATGTGAAAATTTGGTTTTAGTGGGACATCATTCTCATGATCATACATCAGAGGGGTTGAGATACATTCCCCAAGAAACAAATATGTCCAAACTTTTGGCTGAAGAAGAACTTCCAAATGAAGTTTGAGATCTCGTCCTGTCTCCTGAGTTTTGGAAAAAAATCACCCTCAGGAAAGTCTTGACTACCTATGTCCTTCCTGTCCCTCAGCTGCAAGTCTCATAGTCTTGAAATTGGAACGCAGATTACTCCAGTCGTACATTTCCTGCTCTTACTACAGCAGGCTGCTTCTTGAACAAAATCCCAGCATCACTGCATCACTGACATGCCCTGTCTCCTCGTCTAGAAATCAGGCAGCAAATCCTTACCCTTTGACAGAAGTGTGGGTCGGAGTTATGCCCTAAGCACAGTCCCTAGTGAGTAAGCCTGAGTCTTAAAGTATTATCTGCAAAAAATATTGTTTGAATGCCAGGACACCCACAATGCAAGGCATCTTTCCATTTGGTTCTTTGCAATTCAGGGCTTAGAGCAAGACACAGCACAGAGACAGCCCAGTAGCGAAGGCCAAATTTCAGTTTCCAACTGCTGGGGTGTCTGAACAATGCTGAACCCTGGCTGATTTTGCTACGCCCTGTAAGGTCACTGGTTTGTTTCCCCTGGCTGTCAGCATAAGACCTAAACATGCCCTAACCGCGGGCCACCAGGACTAGGCTGTGCAGAAAGGCTGTGTCAACGCCTGAGCTGGATCCTCCAAAATCTCTGCTAAGTCCTCTTGTCCTGCAATGTCATTCCCAACCAGTAACTCTCCAGAACCCCAATCAGAGCTCCTTTGCTGTTCATTTTGCCAGCTTTGTATCAGTTACCCCCACGTCCAGAAGAGTTGTTTCCTGCAGAGAACCCGTAATGTAGATCATGGTTTTTGATTAATAGATCTGTACATTCTTTATGCCTGAATGCATGCCATAATTTATGAGTAACAACAAGGATGTGTTCTCCAAAGAAAGTAATACTTGACTAAATTGTTGTCTTGACATAAACCTGTAATTTAAAAATTACATATATTTAGAGTGCAAGTCAAAACAGGAAGTGCATTCCCAAAGCGGATAAAGATATTTCTGAACCTAAATATCTAGTGATACAAAATTGCCTTGAAATATCTCTCCCTTCCCCGCCTAACAAAACCACCCTTTACCAAATAAGCCTGCTATTTATAGGAGTACTTTGCTGTACAGGCAAGTTAGCTACCACTGTCTCTTTCAATAGGGAGACCGAGGACTCCTGTAGTTGTGGGCTGTCCAAAGAGCATTCTGCCACTGAGAAGTAAAAGTGTATCCATCAAAAGTAAAACAAATATGGCATTGGGAAACCATTTATGAAAATTCAAATAAGAAAGAATGTATCAGGGGAAATCAATACAGTCCAGTAACAGAGGGCTAAATACCCTGTGGGAGATTCATCTAGCTAGATGCAGACTTTTTCATCTTAGCTAACACTAACTTTTATTGATTCCATTCATCTACCATGAGGAGCTAGTCAGCATAGGCAAGGGAGACTGGGCAGTGGCCTGACTCTTCCTCAGGTAGTTGTCTAAACTAGAAAATGTGCTCAGAAGGTGCCTGGTTCTCTACATTAGCTAACAGCCATCTGGCATGGCTAGTGTGACTGCAGAAAGCCGTGTGGCAAGTATCAGAGGTGAGGTGCTGTGATGTTACCACAGGAGTGAATCTGAACATCAGGTGAGAAACACTAACAACAAAATAAAACACATCATAAACACTGTGGGGAAAAAAGATTGAATAATAGCAGGTATCAGTTGATAGGAAGCAGTCAATATGCTGTCTGACTTCTTAATTCAAGTCAGGGAGTAGCAGTCTATGTGCAACCCACCCCTTCAGCAGGCAGGAATTGTGCCTGCACAGAGAACGATGCAGAGCTGCAGGAATCACTCTTTTCCTTCACTACAGAATTGCCTGCCTGCAGCGTATGCCACCAAATCAAAGTAGTCTGTCTCTAAAAGCATTTGGGAATTCACAAGGTAGCAAAAAATTATGTGTACGCATATAGGTCTATACACACACACATATATGTATATAATACATGTTTTATTTATTTATAACACATTATTTTGCATAGGAACTGGTTGTACAGATGTTAAAGGCCTCATGAAACATGTTCCAACAGAGAAGAGTAAGCTTGGCATGATACCAACTAGATACGGGAACACCAGATTTGCTAAAGCCCTAAATCCCAATGTATTTTCTGATTCACAATATTCAGATATGTAATAATTGATGTAGTGACTCAGAAGAGACAGAGCTGTTGCGTCAGTGCTATTTTCATTATTTTATGAGGCACAAATTAGCACGGAACTATAACCTGTAATTAATTCCACAACAAATTCATTTTATTATTGTACTATCCTGTGCAACAGCAAACTAGTAGGTTTTGGGTTTTTTGCTGTATTTCTACTAAAACCATTTACTCCAGGCATTGTTGCATGACTTCAGGTTGTTCTTTGGGTAGGTAGCCTGGATGGATGACCTCCTTTAAGACCTGAGCTCAACCTGGGCTCCCTTTATTTCCTGACAGATCTGGACAAATTTCTCGTAAGGGAAACAAAGCAAGGGAGATGACCTGGTTCATAACCTGCCTTGGTAACTATTTCCCATAACTTCAAAGTCATCATGCTTTGCTCTAGGCTAAAGGGATAGCATGACCAGAAAAAACAAATAATTCTCATAGCAATACTGTCACTGTTGGTAGGTACAGGTGAAATATCCATAGGTGATCAAAAGGTGGGCAGTGCAATACCTGCAATGAATTATTAGTTCTGCAGCAGTAGGCTCTTAAAGTCATTTAATTTTATGTGTAACCCTGTATCTACCAAGAATCCCCCTGAAGCCATAGTTTTTAGAGCGTGTCTTATATATATACCTGGCTGTCAGAGTACACTCTTGTCCATTTATCTCCAAAGCAACATTGCAAGAAGTATGAAACATCCTCATCTGTTCACAGCTGCAGAGAAGATCTCAAGGATGCTTTATGCCAACATCTGCTCTGCAGGTTGGTTGTGCTCTGGTGAAACGGGTTTAGCCAGTCGTGCTGCACCACTGTGGCCCTGGATACACAGGCGTAAAGGTGCCTGAGACCAATCTAACACAGTCTCCTCCTTTCTTGAGACAGCTTCATTAGCTTAATAAATGTTTAACCTAGACCATGCTGGTGTGGTTGCATTACTACACGAGCATAAGGAAATTCCACCAGCCCCCTCAGTAGCCACCTCTCCATGAAACACGTCTCAGTGTTCACTATCTCCTTTTGATGTATGTTGTTGTCAGAATACTTTGTATTTGAAGGTTCCTGCCTTCCTTACTGATGTGACTCATCCAATTGTACATAGTAATTTTCTTTTTTTCATGTAAATAAGTCAACAGTGTTTTGCTAACTGAAGTTACAGCATGTCTTCAGCATGTATTAGAAAGCACGCAGAGGAATGCCAAAAAATAACAGAAAAAGACTTCAGGCACTTTATTCAGTTAGATTTCATTTAAAAAAAAAAGCTTACACCCTTGTCTGATGGTTTTACAGTCCATTGCACAATAACCTGTTATTATGCCATTTTTTTTACCACATTTACCTAAGGCGATATGAGCTCTCATAATTGAAGTGAAATATTGAAACAGAATTTTCTACCAGCTACAGCATTATGAGAAGCATTCTGCTTCTAGTCCATTTGTAGGGGACATCAATAAAATATTCCTACTAACTTGATTGTTTTATGTCGTGAAACAGAAATGCCAAAATCAAGGTCAAGAGTATGTGAGCATTTTAATTTCCCTGGTGCTAGCCCACAGTAAAACTCCTCAGGATATAGTCTCCTGGTCTCCTGCAAGTCATTATGTATTTAATTTTCTCCCTGTAAAGTGCTTTTCTTGAATGCAAAGTCTGTGTATTCTAGAGGTAAATGCATTAAGATAAAAGGTTCAAAGAGTCTTTTTCTAAAGACAGCTTATAATGTCTCGTAAGCTTCCTTATGAAATTCCAGTGCAAACCCCAACCATACTGTCTTCAAAGAATTCCCAGTGCGTTTTCTTTATTTGCACAAAGGAAGGAAGGAAAATTAAAGGGGAGTGGGGGCGGGGGAACTGCGGTCAATGTTACAGCCCTGTAGATTGCTGGAGTCAGACACTCTGGACCCTCGGAGTGAAAGATCTATCAGACAGGGCACTGCATAGGAATTTGCTTGTATCTACTTGTCTTGGCTTCCATGGCCTTCAGAGCATCTTGTCTCTCAGATGCTATTGTCCTGCCCACTCCCCCCAACATGGCAAAGGCCTAGTACATTTTCCGGCAGCTTGCTCTTTCCCTCCTGGACTGTCTCTCACTACAGGAGGAGCCCACATTAGAAACCGCCTAAAGCGAACCTCTCTCAAATCGTTCCTTTACCAGCATGACTCCCCCAAAATTTACACTGATGTGCTGAGATTACTGGCTGATGTGCCGCCCAAACCTGTCTCACTGGTTTCTCTTGCCGCCTCCCAATCTCCTTGTTTTATCTACCCACTACTCTGTGTTTAATAGCATGGCCTCTTTGGGTAGGCACTGCCTTCACAGTGCTTGCACACCTCCTAAAGCCCTGGGATGGGGTGCTTCAAAGTGCTAGCGCCCTAGATGTCCTAACAAATAACAATCTGACCAGCCACATGAGGAAGTCTCACCTCTCTATGTTAGAGAAATTGGTAGGAAAGATAAAGACGAGGCAGACAAAACCTACTGCAGCAACTAGCTTAACATGCAGTTTGCCTTTATTTCATCTCTCTTCCAAGACTCTGTCGCAGAATTTTTACAAGACTGCAGGCAGCTCTGCCTGCAAAAGAGCACACCAATTCTTCAACTCAAGCAGGCTGGATGGCTCTGCAGAGCTCAGTAAAGGGGTAAAAAAAATCCTTCCTACACTTGTGGTCTCTGTTAGGCAGTTCTCTGCTCCCAGTGTCTGACTCCAATTTCAGGAAAGCTGCGTTTCCCTCTCCAGCACTGCCAGGTGCCAGAGTCTCTGCTGAGGGCTGGCATCCCTGCCTGGAGGCATTCCTCCCGTGAGCCCAGCCAGACACACTCTGGGGGCTCAGAAGGGTCCCAGGCTTCATGGTGCTGTTGTTTGTGCTGTGACTACGCATTTGTGGATGCGGCAGTCACTTATCTGTGTTCAGCTCTTGGCTCAAGAGAATAGGTCTTGCAAATTTGCAGTCTGCTTCTGGGAACAGCAAACGAAGTCTGCATTTGACAGGAAAAGCTCAGAAAATCATAGCCAAGACCTATGGGTAGTCACAAAAAAACCTGCAGAAAAAACCTGTTCAGCTCACCAGCATCTGTGCTGTTTGCATGGCTGTGGCACACCTGGCTCTCCTCAAATCCTGCGTTACACCATCAGCCTCTGCACTGCACCACACCGGCCCAAAAGAGCTGCTGTCCAGGCTCAAAAGTGTTTGTGATTTGGTGAGCTAAAAGGGAGGTGAGGCATGCTATGGGTAGAAAGGGAGGTAGCCAGGTGGTCTGCAAAGAGCTTGGTAACACGACAGTGTTATACCTCTGCCTTCCTAGTGCTCCCAGTGAGGGAAAGAAAGGGGGCTTGCCTTAGTGAAACTTAGAGTGATTTTTGCTTACTGGCATTGTGAAAGCACAGCTACAATAGCTGGGAGAGAAAATTAAATGAGAGAGCAACTTGTCATAGAATCATTGAATAGTTTGGGTTGGAAGGGACTTTTAGAGGTCACCTAGTCCAACGCCCCTGCAATGGGCAGAGACATCTGACCTAAAGATGACTGTAAGAAGATCTGACCTAAGGCAGGGTCTTACCAAGGGACTGAAATAAACTGGACACTAGCATTAGTGGACATTAGCAAGGATAAATACAGTGGAGATGTTCTTTGAAGAAACATAAATGAGGACCAAGTAGTGTAAAATCAAAGCAAGAAGACTGGGTCCTTCATTGGAGATACATAACCCAACCATAGTGCGTTAGCCCCTGGTGATTCCAGTGGGGACAGGTCAGGCAGAGAGAACAACACTCATTCCAGCAGCACAAGCAAGCAGTTCCCCTAACAGTGGGTCATGGTGGGTCCTGCAGCTTTAAACAGGCATGCTGCTAAGGGAACTTCTCACTGCTTGTTGGGTTACAAGAAGGAGCTGATTTTGTGCTTGCTTCTCCTGCATCTGACAGCGTGTTGCTAAATTATCCTAGCCACCAACTCATTTGCCAGTATGATCACACAGGGCTTGTGCTGGTGGTGTGTGTTATCAATGTGCTCAGACTGGACTTCCAGCAGCCTGTGAATGCAATCCAAATGTGTCTCCATCAAACAGGTGCACCTGCATTTACTGGGCTACCAGTATCCCCTTGCAGCTGAAAAACCTCTAAGAGTTGAACATTTATGTGCTCCAGACTGTGAGAAAATGACTCCAAAGCGACCTTTGTTTTACCTGCAGGTATACTGCCCTGTGCTGTGATCTTGTCAGATCTTGTTAACTCATCAGTGCTAGGGTAATCTTGGATGATAAAATCCAGGAAAAACCTCACTGCTGAGGGAGGCTGTGCCTGTAGAATCATGAAAATGGGAACAATGAGGCACCAGTATCCTTTTTTTCCTCATTTTACAATGAACTTTATAGGAGTCATTAACAGCATATTACAGATGGCTTGTGAAAAGTCCCAAGCTGAAGATCCTGCAGGAAAAAAAAAGTACTGGTTTAGGGCTGAACTGAGCTAATCCACTTTATAAAAGCTGCTGTGTAGCCAGTTTATCTTTTTTGTTTTGTTGGTTTGGTTTTTCCTCTCCCTCTTTATTACCCTAATTTAAAAGAAAATAATATGCGTTGCTCTATATACTCCGCAGTTGTTTTCTGAAACAGATTTTAGGATGTCTTGTTTAATATTGATGTTGCTGTGCCTTCACCTGGATATTTCTCTGCCTCTGCAATGGGCTTCCAATGCTGTGCAGCCACCTCTGGAGCCGAGACACTGCCAGACTTCCTATGATGAATCCCAGGGAGCAGAAATCAGAAAGGTGTTCTGCTAGGCTGCATTTTTCTTCCAAAGTTAGAGTATGTGTCTGGCAGTGGGAATGATAGAGGGCAGAAACACACTCTCAGAGTGTCAGGATGTCTCTGTCACCTTCCAGCAAAGCCATGCCTGGTCCCAGGGAGCATGGTGGGAGTTGAGACGTCAGCTCAGGTACCAGAGTCTGCAAAGAAATGAAAAAGATTCTTGCTACCAAGCACCACTTCACAGATGCCCCGGTACAGTGATGCCAAAACAAAAATTGCTCTGTATGTCCAGGTTTTTCAAGTTTTGGAAATACAGCTTAACACCCTTGGTTTTGGTTTTAGCCCATTTTGAGTTCTAGTGACAATGGAGCAGCAGGACAGTGTAACCCCCTGCAGAGATCACGACTCTGTAAATTTGACCCCGCACCCAAGAAGGAGGTTGCAGATTTGCCAGCCAAAGAAAGCCTCAGCTCTGGGACCTTACTATGAGATCTGCCAAGGTGAGCTGGCTGCACAGGTGCTGAGGAACATATTTAAAATAAGCTAGTGTGTGGCCAACAGACAACCAGCTCCACAGAAAAATTATTTACTACCTTTGTAGAAATCCAGTTATATCCCTAGAATTCATGGCCGACTACAGAAAAGAGAGTATCCTCTCCCAAACTTCTTGCAAGGTAAAATTAAAAAAAAATAAATAAACCATATCTATAAAGTAATAGCCTCTGTGTGTGATGGCAAATCATGTCTGCTTACGGAAAGAAGACCTGTAGGGATCCAACCACCCTTGTGACACAATGAGGAGGAAATCCAAGTCACCTCACTTAGTAGTTCAGTTAATCTCCACTAATTGATGGAATAAAAGCCAAAGCCCTGAGCACCGAGGTATCCTAGATTCCAGATGTTTTTAATATTCAAGGTGGTAATAAAGCTACTATGATCCTTTAATACTGAATCCAAACATATTTTCTACTGAAGCTTGAAATGCTTGGAGTTCATTAGCTTAGGGTTAATTACAGCATAATAGATGAGAAAATGGTTGTGAGACTGGAAAAGACACATAAGTGGATGTAAGCCTGAAACGTCATGTCCTGGGTCTGCTTCTGGAAAACCTTGTTCAGAAACTCCCAATCCTCTGAACATCCAGGGGAAACCACCCTCAAGTTGAGCATTGGACAGCATATCTCTGCTTCCAGCCTGCAGTTCAAGAACACAAAAGGATGAGCTCAGAAGGGAGGGAAACCTGAGCAATAACTGAAGAATAAAACAGTCTAAGGAAGAGAGTCTGTAAATGGAGCACAGACATCACTCCCAAAAGGAAAGACCAAAACATAGCTTTGATGCATCCCTCTTGGACAGGGCAGTGGAGGTGAGAGCAGGTGGTGGCCAAAGAAAGAGACAACGGATTGGATTAGTGGGATGATGTTTTGCAGATAAGAGTGTTGGAAGATGAAGGTGAAAGCAGCTTATTCATGTTTGTTGTGGATCCAGGCATAAATGGGAGAAACAGCACATACAATATTATCCTTGGAAACTGGGCAGAAGAGCTGTAGTTTAAAATCCTGAAAGTGTGGTTATCTATATGATACCCACGTAAGATTTCCCTCAAGAAGTATTTAGAGACAGTAGATCTCAGAAAATGAAATAATTCATTTTGTTCATGCTATGCTGAATTAGTTGTTATTAAGATTAGTAGTTGGTGAAGTGCAGCATGTTAGTTCCCAATTTCTTTGGGTATAAACCCTGAGTGATGGATCAGCTCCTCAAATGCTGATGTTAGCCCTGAAACCCTGCAGAAACATGACAGCAGGGAGAGATCTGTTCCACAAGGCATTTCTGTAATGTTTCCAAAGCTGGTTGAAATCTATTGAGCTTGCCAATAAAAAATACTCAGTGCTGCTGACTCTCCTCCAGCATTCAGTGCTGTTTCTCCCACCTCCCTGCTGTCCTGGTGAGAGGGCTCCATGAGGTGCAGATGGCTGCAGGGCTGGCATGCTTATCTCCTCCTCACTTGTCCCTCCCCTCCACTGCACAAGACACAGACCCCCAGAGTGAAGCAAATCTTCACTTAAAATCAGTTTGCACAAGTAACTACAGTAGATCTGTTGCTTAAGGGTACAAACAACCCACATTTTAATGATTGTGCAAGAAACTTCACTGAGAATAAAGCCTGAGCTTCAGACGGTTGGGGTTTTTTTAGGTGTAAGCTGAAATAAAAGTTTCCATAGCTATTTTGGATTTTTAAACCAGCTTCTCTGTTCATAAACGTCCAGGCAGCAGAGAAGCCATCCTCCCTCCCCTCTCCACAAAGAACCAGCTCGCTGCTTTATCTTCCCCTCACAGAGCTGCCTGCCGGCTCTGGAAGCAGCCCTGGGAATAAGACAACAAAGGCTGTGTGGACAGCAGCTAAAATGCCTGGAAAAGCAATCCTTGATGGGCAGATGAGCAGACACTGTCTCTTTTCCCTGTTCGTGACCACTTCACACCTGTGGACAGGGAGTCCTTGTGTTCAGAAAGGAAAGACAAGTTACAAGCCACTATGCTAACTGTTCCCAATGTTCCTGCTCCATTTTTCATAATTAAGTGCTTGAAACAAAAGCATGGGGATTTTCCATGATATTGAACGCTAAAGCCTTGGCCTTTGTGGGTGCTTGGAGAGCCAGGTATCTGCTAATCAACATCTGTAAACATGGCTACAGATGTATGAATCTTAAGTGTTTAGATTTGACCCTTGACCTTTCCTTTATTAAAGCTACTTGAAATTGGGCCAGAAGTGGACACTGTTGGCATTGGCTTTGGGCACCATGCATGCAGTTTCAGGATAAAACAATCCTGTGAGGCCGGGCAGCACTGCCATCTCAGTGCTTTCTCTGTGGACCATCTCTTGGTGGCCTTTGCTTCCTGGGCTCTGCTGTGCACAGGTACTTTATGCCCACCTATGAGAGCAGCGTGGCTCTCCCTGCTCATGTGGGGAGAAGATACCCCCCTGAGACAGGCTGGAAGGCCTCTCTTCTTTTCCTTTTTTATTTTGCTTTCCTTTTCTTCCTTTACATTTTGTTCTTGTGGCTTGCACATAAAATGACAGAAGCTTGTCATCGGTCACACAGTACTGGGACACATGAACTGAGAGAAGTCTGACTCTGCTTCTTTCTCCCACTTGTCCTGGAGCAGACTGGTGTCAAACTGGGGAGCCATGGCCAGGCCCCAGCAGCCTTCATGACCTGTTGTTCATTGATGGAAACTCGACAGAAAGGACAGAGGAATTCTGGGGTTTTGCAAGTGTCTCTCAGGACACAGAACAGGCATGCAAACCAAATCATCACTCGAAATCATGAGAAGGAAGCCTCCATTTTGGTACATGCCCTTCTCTTCACTGTTGCTAGTGAAAGGTCCAGTGGGTCATGGTGACATCTCAGCTCCAGACATCCTTTCAGTAGTATCTCTCATCTTTCCTGACCAGAAACTTCTGAGTCACATGAAAGAGAGGTTCTTCATCATGTGAGCTATACCGGTCGATTATGGCTTTAAAAATTTTATTATTAATCACTTATTCCTTTCAAATTTTCCCAAGGCACAAGAAGCAGCACACAGCTCTAGAGACTAAAAAGTTCAAAGACAAGACTGGAGTGCACAGGCATATGGAAAATCCAAATGAAAGAAGCACCTAAAGCTTTAATTTAACTGAGTGATTTAAACAGCTCCTTTTGTGGACATTATAGTGAAACTGGGACTTACAGGGATCTGTGAATGTGAACAAGTTGTCAGTTTAGTAGACCTGGATGGGAGCAGCAGTCAGTAAATAAAGGCAAAGTAGAGAAACAAAAAGAAAGGAAGGGAAAAAGGAAGGAAAAATGGCACCAAGAGCAGCAGCCTCCACCTGGAAGATGAGAACAAAAAGAGTAAAGGAGTTGAATCCCACACACAAATGCAAGGGCATAGGATTTTCACCTGGAAAAGAGTATTTCAGAGACTTTCAAAGACTAAGCATCCAACTGAGGTGATTTCTTTAGGAAACGACCTGGTATCAGAATTTTTCCTTAGGCATCTGGCATCAAAATGCAAGCACAAAGAAGACAGCTGAGACTGGCAGGCAGTCCTGAGCATCCTCAGGTGAACTTACTCTGAAAAACTGGCTCTGCGTATTTGGACACAAATGCAGTGACAAGGACTGCTTCAGCAGGCTTGTATGGGCTGAAAAGTCAATATGAGAACTCAGAGCATGGAAGTGCTGACAGGATAAAGGCATTCTCACAGCGTTTGAACCCATTCCAAGACTAACATAAGTGAAAACCTCTGGAGAAGCTGTTCTTGTTGAATTGCAAGTTGCTTTTTCCCCTGTATTTAAATAAGTCAAAGTAGTTAAATTGAGATGATAAGAATCTGAAATGCTTATCTGAACCTTATCAGTGAATTCTACCTTTCAAAAATAGTTATTCAGATTCTTACTTCATCAGGCTTTAGGAGGTAATACATTTAAAGAAATAAAACATGGAAAAAATCCATTTGAAGGTGCTGGCTTCATCTGCATGGCAATGAAAAGTTCTCAAGAAAGGCGTTTACTTTTAATTAATAATAAAGTAAATGCAAACCACCACAGGCCACATTTGAGAAAATGCTGCAGTTCAAAGTGAGAAAATACTTTTATTAAATGAAAGTGCCAGTGAGTACCATTAAATAAGTGTCAACACAATCATTAGAGTAATATATCAACAAGCATAAAGAAAGTACAAAATCACACAGGCAAGTTATGGGCATAATAGAAGTTTAATTGTATTTTTGCACTTTGACTTCAGGAGAAAGAGGTCTCTCCACAACAAAAGATCATCACCTCAAAACCAAACCCCAGCACTATCCAAGAGGGGCTGGCTCCAACCTGGCATGATTTAGAAGATCTCCATTGCAAGGTTTTAGCACTGTGCTCCTCACCAATGGGGTCAATTCATGTTCTGTCATGATATGCTGTATTGTCATGTGTATAGCCTGTGTCTCCATTAGTGCCTACCACTATTAAATTCTGCTTCTTGTGAATAAGGCCGCAGATAAGTCACATCCTCGCACGACCGAGCGCTGTGCCTGCTGCTCTGTGGCCATGCTGAGGGTCCCCTGGTCACCATGGTCTTGGCTGGGCTAACAGCCACAGCCAGGGAGGCTGATAACTTTGGAGTCAGAAGATGGGTAGCTCCTGTTTCACCCAGGGATGCCCACAGCTGGGATTGAGGGGAGAAAGGTTATGGGTCACCCATGCATCAATGTGATGCAATCTGCTCGCGCCTGCTAAGAACAGCACATAGAATTGATTTTTTGAAAAATTGTTACCCTTAGTTTCTGTTCTCTATTTGGTCCACTTCTCCTTGAGCTTGGAGTTTTTCCTCAGGGCAGCCGCAGCCTTTGCTTGAATACTGGAAAACCTGTAACATACCACAGGTGCTGTTAGCAGCCAATATATACTAAGTCATCATAACAACAAATTTCTGGGCCAATTTCCAACGCCAATCCCCACACAGCTAGCACTATAAAGAAAGCTTTACCCAGAAAAAAGCACAAAGGAAGAAAATAAATGAGGGTACCTGAGCACACCCCTCCCTCCATGAGGTGCAGAGCCAGCATCCATAGTGTGCAACCCCGCAGTGCTCAGCACGAGTCTGCAAACCCCCAAGGGCACTTCCCCAAAGGAAGCTGGTGCTGCCTTTTGTAAAGAAGATGCTTTTTATTTTATTTAGTTCTGCTCAGAAGGAGAGGGGAGTGCACAGTAGTGGGTGACCGTGTTTAGCTGCATAGAGAGAGTGGGAATGATGCTCAGTCTGCTTTCTTGCTTTGTTGTGCTCCTCTTTCATTTGCAAGTGTGTTGAAATGGCTGGAGTGGCTGTCCTGAGGAGCAGGGGGTGGTGATGCTGCAGGAGGAAATGCTAAATATAAGAGTGGCTAAATGGAGGTTTGGTGATCTCAGCTCTGTGTGAGATAGGAAAAACAAGGACTATGTTCAACTCCACTGGGCTCAACAGCAAGGGTATAAAATGCCTCTGAGTGGGCTAAATGGCTCCAGCCCGAGAAAAAGACCCTTGAGTCACTGAGATTATACTTAATTGGCATTGTGGGAAGGCAGCCTCTCTGCAAGGCGGCCTACGCTGTGCCCTCATACAAAGCCTTTTCATGAACTACTGGGGACATGCTGCCAAACATCTCGGCAAATACCAGTGTTGTAATGTCATCTCAGGAAGCAGAGGAGCCCGAAGCCACCAAGACAGTCTCACTGCCCTCACGGTCCATCCCCACTACCTCTGCCCCTGCCCTTTCCCTCCCAGGACAATTCAACCCTGTTTCCCATGTCCTAGCCCCTCTAGCAGGCTGGATGGGGAGCTCATCCCACCCCTGTAACAATGTCAGGTGCAGCATGGACAATGTTTTCATCTAGGGAAGGACTTTGGTCTTCTCCCATGTTGTCATGTCTTGTTCAATCATTTGTTCAAGATTCCTGGCTGGGAGGAGGCAGGCTTGAAGCTGCACAAGCCCCCAAAGAGCAAGACAGTGCAGATACCTGGTCCAAGCCAGCTTTCCTTGCAGTGATGAGACACACACCCAAGGCTCTTCTCCATCATGCCAAGAGGCCAAATATCCCACCTTGTCCGTGAGTACACTTGGCGGTGCCAGGCAGGTCTGCAACTGTCTGACAGCAGGACTTTGCCCTGATTATGCTACTGCCTCCCCAGCAGTGCCCAAGCTGCTTGGACCTCACCCCGCTAAAAGCTGTGTTTAAAATAGGGTGCCTGGAATATGTTCCTGAGATGTTAGTAGGGAGACTTGCCCACATCAGTTCTGAGGGAATTAGGTGACATGTCTGTATCTCAGTGCTTTCTCTGTTGCTAACAGAAAATTTCCCACAGGAAAATGATATTTTGGTCAACTTTGTCATTGTTAGTTTCCACTTCTCTGTGAATGTCACCAGGAACTCCTGTAATCATGTGCCATGTAGACACAGACATGTCATGAAGGTGCTCGGGGCTTCATGTTACACAGGAGAGATTCAGAGCAAAATAGAACCCTCACATTATGCTGAGGCATAGAGATGGGTGGTCAAGAACATGGTCTTTTTCCCTCACGTGTGTCTGCCAAACGCGTGCATGTCCATACGTTTCCTGCAGGACTTGTTATGTGCCCCAGACACGGAGCAGGTCACTAATGCAGGCAAGGCTACAGCAAAGAGCTAACAACACCCTGAAACAGGCCACAGAGAACTCACCTACAGACACAATCCGGCAGACTCTGCAGGGAGGGAGTCCAACTTCCCTTAGAATTTTTCACTTCCCAGGTTAAATTTTGCACAGGGTGTTAGGAACAAAGGCTTGGCTGGGTCTCATTCATGTCAGCATTTGCTCGTGTTTGAGGGTACGTGAGCACAAATGCATGCATCATCTTTGTTTGTATCCAGATGCCTGAATCAAACACACAAAACAAGTACAAATGGGCCAGAAAAGTTGAGAATAGTTTGGGGGGTGGGGAAGAGAGGCCAGGGGTTGGAAGACTTTCCTTTCTTTCTTTCTTTCTTTAATTGGGCTTTTATGTGTTGAAGGTGTGGTCCAGTTGATTTAGCAATGTTTTTCTCAGATGAACAATTTTACTATTCTTAGTGTATTTTCTCAGCTTTGAAATCTGAACCTAAGTCTCCTTTTCATAACAATTCCTTGAAAATAAAAGGACCCAGAGCCAGATGTTGAGCTGGTATGTCCATAGGAGTGCATCATTTTGTTTCCTAAAAGGTGCTTTTTCAGGCACCCTGTTCTGAGGCCAGGCATAGCAGGGCAAGTTCAACCAGGCTGCTTCCAGGGGTCATTCAAGCTGAAATCTGTGGTTATGCCAGCCCAGCCAAGTGGCTCCAAGCTGGTGAGACAGTGGTTCTCAAGGGAATGAACTCTGCTAATGCTGCTTGCTGGAGCTGGGAGGACTAGGGTGGTGCTGGGGTGGCCCTGGGCAGAAACAGCCTGCTTCAGCTGTGCTTGCCGGCCCCTGCAGCTGGACAGGCTGAGACATGGAGCTCTGCCAGGGTCCTCTGGTGCTCAGCTACCACAGGCTGGGAGAAAGACAGGCTTTGGGGGGCTGTAGCTGCCATATATATGTTGTGAAATAACTCCATAAACATAGGGGCTACTGCTTATAATGCAGAGTACTCAGTGAGGGGTGCTGCAGATGGTATGAGAAAAGGTCTCCAGAGCAGAACAGAAGAGTCCTTTGCCTCACTGTGTTGTATTCGGCATTCCCACAACACTTTGCCTTTTGAGCTCAGCCTTACAAGCTTCAAGGCAAACCAACAAGTTCCAGCACGAACCTAATTCAAGCTCTGAATAAAACCCATACCTGACAACTTTAATTATTAGGCTGATGCGTCATATTTACATTAATTTGAGCACTACTTAGATTCAATTACAATAATTCTTCCACATATTCATTCCAAGAGATTTCAATGACTTAGCAGATAGCATATATAATCAAAGCTTAGCTAAAGAAACAGCTTTGCTTTCTACAGACAAATTGTTCCTGTACCTAGGTGTTGACTACAGTATCCTGTGCATGTGTCTACATGGATGTGCCTAAAATGGTATCAGCATTTTGAACACAGGTGAGCCAAAGGACAGGGACTAGAAAGCCCATGAGCCTTGGCCAAGCTTTCAGGATCAAATCACAGCCCCTGTGATGGAGTTTCATGTCCATCTTGGCATGTGCTTTTGTGGTCTGGAAGCACTGCTGGGTTCCTCTTTTACTATTCATTGATCATGCTGCAGCAGTGCCCAGTACAGACATTCTTACCATCAGCAGGCCAGAAAGTTTATTCCAAACCAGATGATCCTTGAGGTCCCTTCCAACCTGGTATCCTATGATTCCAGGTGGGACTTGGCTCATTTTCCCTGCTTCTTTCCCTGTGCCTTTTTCAGGGACACAGCTTACATCTGTTGGATGCAGAATGTGACAACGTACTCAAGCAGTGTCTCACCAGCAGCTCCTTGCACTATATCATGATCTGTTCTAGTTGTTAGATACATCCTATGTATAGCCTATGCTGTTTGTGACTGATAAGGTGTTGGATGATCTAAATCCCCAAAGCAGGGAACCTGTCTCCCCCTTTCTACCACCAACACTCCCATACTCGTGAGCTACAGACTGAAGAGTGAAAAATACTGCCCGGGTGATCTTCACCCTTGAGTTTGGGTTTCTTTCATTCACCTGGTACAATATGGACAGTTGAGATGTACAGCAAAGAGCTGCTCTTTTCCTGGGTATTAGAGTTGAGGGCACATCACCACAAACAAGTTTTAGAGTCCAAGTTCTGTTTGAAGACCTGTGTCCTCACAAAACAACTTCTTGGGGTGTTGTGGGGGGACAACACTGAGCAGAAAGGACCTCTCTCTGAACATGAGTTTCACTCTCAATGTAGGAGATGAACAAATAAATTGGGGTTACTTTAAAATCCAGCAAAAATTCTCTGATTCTGTGACTATTCTATGCTGTGCAGTGGTGGGGATCAGTTCCCTAAGCAGTTTGTCTGCCTTCAGAAAGGTCCTGATTTCAAAGGAAGTTAGATCTAGCTCTGAAAGTTGCTGTACTCCCTCATTCACTTCCGTGCTGCTTATTCCTTCCAGCATTTCTTTCCGCGATGGAGCGGAGCGAGCCGGCCCCGCCTGCGCGCCGCCAGCCCGGTGTCCCCGCAGGGCCGCGGAGGGGACAGTGGTGCCGCTGGGAGGGCGCGGGGCCCCGCCGGCCGCTGCAGTGGGGGGTTTGATCCACTCGAGGGAGCTCATGCTTTTGAGGAGCTGAACTTAAACTCTCGCACCATCTTCAGGCAAAGTACTGCGGGGGACAAACCCGCTGTGCCAGGGGAAGCTACACCCAGGGAAGACTTCTTTCCTCCTGAAAGGCTGAAGAGATTCCTGTGTCAGAGTCTACGCTGCTCCTGGGTAAGGTAAAGAATTTTCAAGCCTGTTGTGTTGCAACTCAAGGTGTCCAGGGCTCCTGCCACCCATCCCAGCAGCTGGGGTGGCCAGGGCACCTGGCACACTCCCGCCTGTCCTTGCCACTGCAGCTGCCATGGTCCAAGCGCTGGTGGATGCAGGTGTGCAACATGGGGCCATGTGGAAAGGGGCAGTTTCCCACTGTGGAACAGACTGATGAGGCTCATAGGAACACTGAACAATTAAATAAAGTAGACTTAAGGAATAATGCCTGCTTTGGCTATTGTTTTATAGGCAATAATTAACCACACTTTGTCCCACACAGTGGCTTGGCACAGCAGAAGTCTGCATTTTCCCAAGTCTGCATCTACTCTTCTAGAGAAGCTGATTTTATGTAAAGGGAATGACTGAGGAGATGATTTCATTCTTTAGAAAAAAATAAATAATAAAATCCCTTATCTCACATATCCATGCCTTATGATATAAAGGCACCTTTGGCAGGACAGCAGGAAAGGAGCTGCTCCTCACATCCCTGGTCAGCCAGGAATCCCAGAAGTGCAGATGCTTTTGTAAAGGCCAGAGGGCAAAATCCACTCCTGTATTCATTAGAGACAGTTAAACCTGATTCATCCTGTCTCCAGCCACTCCCTGACTTGTCTCCTGAAAGGCAGCACACACCGAGGCGTTCCCCAGCCAGGGTCAGGTGTCAGAGGCAACTTCTCCAGTGAGCCGGTGTGAGTCAGAGCATTTGGGAACTGCTCCAAGCTATTGGAAAAAACCAGCTCCCAAATTAGCTGGGGTGGCTCCCAAGCGAATCCACCTCCGCGGGGAAGGAGGTGATCTAATGAAAGCGTGCGGTCAGAAATCAAAAGAGCCTGGAAAGCATTCCAAGCTGCATAATAAGATTTCACATTTCATATCTTCAAAGCATTAAGTGAACATTATCTAATTAATCCTCACAACACTCCTCAGAGATATTATCCCTATTTTACAGACGGAGAAACCAAGGCACAAAGTGAAGTCACTTGCCCGGGGCCAGAGAAGGGAGTGTCAGAGCTGGGATTAGAGTCCAGGAGTTCCTGGCGCCCAACTTTTTCCTCAGACTACTGGGTCATGTGTCTTCCCTGCAGGGAAGATAATAATGAGCCCATAATTGCCCATACAAATTCCCAGTGACCAGGCTAACCCGTCTGTATAAATCTATTTGTAATTCCAATAAACACACCCATGATTTAGCTGCCTTCATGAACTACCAGTACTCTCTGAGCCATAGGGAGCCAGACCTTCAAATAAGGGTTGGCTTTTCCTTTGCCAAAGTGAATCCCAGCTCCAACCCACTCTAAGGGCCAGTGGAGAACATCTTCTCACTTGTAAATCCTTGGTGACGATTCACATATGGAATAAGGACTGTGGGACCTGTAGTGGCAAGGCAAAGTTTGCAGAGAGAGGGAACAGAGCTAGAAAAAATTGACAGGCCCTTCAGGCACACATGCCCTTTTCCAAGCCTGACACCAAAACAGAAATTTTGTGCTCAGTACAGTCTGACAGCAACTCCTCACCAACACAGAAGGGGTTATGTGGTCAAATGCATTGCTCAGCTCAATCTGTCAGTCTTGTGAAATAAATCACCCCTTCTACATGTTGACATGGTCCCCTGAAATGGACTTGAGCAGACTCACTGCAGCATGACTGGAAAATTCAGGACACCCAAAGTTCCCCACATCTTTGGCTTGTTCCTGCCTTGCTGGGGGAAGAGAGGAGCCGGTTGCTGCCTCCCCACTACTTGAGCTCCTGCATATGTCCGAGGGAAACTGCTCTGCTCTGAGACACCCATTGTGGCTGTTTTTTAGCCTGTTGTTTCAGCACAATGAGGCCTCTGTGATTATGCCATGAGGGTGTGAGTGTCTGCATGTGTGGCTGTAAGTGTGCCTTTACCTCTGTGGTGCTGTGTTCCCTTTACTACCAATATATTTGTAACCAGGTCAGCTGGTCTTCCTGAGCTGAGGCTCAGGCATTGCATGCCCCGAGCCCTCTACCATGCTGTCTGCTGCTGTCTCAGCAGCAATCTCTTCCACAAAGCCTCTATCGTCCCTACTCAAACCCAACATCTTGTTACTCCAGACAAGGGATCTGCATGAAATGCCTGTGTGGGTTGTGATGCACTGCTGTGACAAGCAGCACACACTATTTTAGCTGAGACTTGCATGTCTGCTTTGGCTGTTCTCCCATGCTGTGGTGTCTACTCTTGCTTGCAACGTACTTTGCCAGGGTCACCTACGGTTCCTGTCACAGGCCAGCAAAGCACCATACCAGACACTGTGAAACACGGGAATAACCCCTCTTCCTGCCATGTCAGCCTCTGTGCTTGGGTCAGACTGCTCACAGTGATGCTGCAAGAACTAACAGCTAATCAAGTTTTTGGTGCTCAAGAGACCCATGGTGCTGCCTGGGTGTGAAGCAGCCCTTGGGATGAGCAGGGACACAGCAAGCACTTCTGTCAAGTCCACCAGGGCCAGGACTCAGGCTCATTCCCCCAGAGCACTATCAATGCAGTGAAAAGGACTTATCTGGGTGCCTTTTCTCTAGGCATACAGTCATTTCCCAGCCAGGCTATGTCACAGGTAACTGCCCACAGCTCCCAGAGGTTTGCTTCTTCTTGGGCACCAGCACCAGAGGTGCTCCCACACAGCTGAAATGCTGCTTAGTATTTCCCCTGATTCACAGTGATGTGGAGGAGCCCATCTGTTACTATTCAGCACCTTAGGCAATATTTTAAAAGTAGGCCAGGCCTGCAGCAATGCTGAGCTCCAGATAATGATGTGATGGCTGAAACCTGTCCCACACTGTCCACACTGCCTCCTTAGACCACTGGCCAATTGCCTTTTGGGGATTTGGGGTTTAGAAGGGGCAGGGAGGAAGGGACAGGAAGGTGTCCTCAGAGAGGGAAAAGAGAAGGGGGAGGAAGGGGCAGCAGCAATGAGCTTTCCTCCAAGAAGGGTTGGACACCCAAGATCTCTGTGCTGACTGTATGGTGTGATGGCACCTGGTCATTGAGTAGAGGAGAATAAAAAGGCCTTTCAATTACTTTTTAAAAAAAGAGCCACGTCTGTCAAGCCCCAGGGTGCCACATCACAACCCAGCAGGCTGCAGGGCAGACCAGCAGCAGGGGTGTAACGGAGCATTTGGGAATATGCACAACTTTTCCTAAGCCAAGAGCTGCACAGTAAAGCTGACTGCTTAGTAATAGAAGAGGAACTGCTCAGCACTTAGGGCCATATTTCTGAAACTTGATCAAAATCTGCTCTGATCCCAGGCGTTTCGTGCACCCAGTTGCAGAGCCTAGTTGTAATGGCTGCGCTTTCAAACTACAGAGCAGTGGTTTCTGCTGAGGGCTAAGTGCTCTGCACTGGGAGCTCTTCAGTGCTGTGCTGAAATAAGAGACATTGCTCTTTGGAAAATCTGGCTTTTTCTTTATTTTTCTTTATTCCTTTGAATTTTATAACTGCTTTTAGTTGTATATCCGGAATTATCATTAAAAGAAATTAAAGCCACATTTTGTTTACTAAAATACTTTGATGTGATTTTTTAAAAAATAATTATAGTAAGTGTACACACACACATTTTATCTAGCCCTTATATTTATAAGCAGATTTACTCTTGTGAGGAATCAAATTGCTTTTTCCTCACTTTTTTGAACCAAGGACCAAGAACTCTTTTGCAAAAACTTGTGTAATCAATTTATCAAGTGATAGAGAAGTTTTCACTGCAATAATTACCAGAAGTTCAGAAGACCTTCTTGCTGGCTCATTTCTTACTGGGCTGTGACAATAAAAACATACAAAATATGTATATGTATATGTATATGTATATGTATATGTATATGTATATGTATATCACTCCCCACAAATGCAAACCTTTGTATAAAAAAGAGTGACAATAAATGCTGACAGACAGGAATAATATTACTCCAGAAATGTTGCTAACCATAAAAATAAAACTTTTTTTTCTGTAAATGGTATCACAAAGTGATAGTACAAAATGGCACGTTGGAGGCTTATTAGACATTGACAGCTACAAGCATTTCAGAATGCTGCATTAAAAACATCTGCATGAAGGAAAAAATAGCATTAAAAAATAAAGGAATTGAAAGCTGAGAGTAGCCTCAGGTCAAATTTGTTGTCTGGTAGCTGCTGAAACTGGGAGTGACCATGACCTCCTGCTTTCAATAAGCTAAATATAGCAAGAGCCAGATCCTTGGGATCCAGGCACACTGTGTCTCAAGTTACATATTTTACCTTATATTCCCCAGCCTGTGGGGCACGGGTTTTGTGAAATGCCTTCGTATAGTTATCACGTGGGAGGTGGTCCCAATAAGCAATGTAACCACCGCACCACCGATTTCTTATTAGTTTTGGTCTAGCAGATTTTTCACTCAACATGCTCAAGAAAGGTTTTAGACATGAAGAGATCCTGTGCTGCAAAGGAAGACTGAAACATTGCTTAGGATATTGTGCAGTAACAGGGAAATACATGTGGAGTCGATCACCCAAAATCCAGATGCAGCTACTGTTTGGCATCTGCTTCTGCTGTTTCTAATTTTGTTTTTCCTGAAGCTGAGTTGCCTTACCTTTGGTGTCCTCAGCTACTAGGTGCTGGTGTGCAGACAAGGAAGCCAGAAGGAGGTGACCTTGTGGTACCTCTACACCAAATAACACAGAAGTATTTCAGAAACCCCAACAAGCCCAACCTCCCACAACCTTCTAAGCTGAAGCCATGAGCTGGTCTGATCCCCAAACAGAGGCACTTCAGAGGCCAACCTGCTGTTCTCAGAGTTCTCCTAAGCCTCTTGACAATTGCAAAGCAGAGAGCTGAGTCTCAGTTGCAGAGGGCAGGTGGGAGGCATGCTGCCAGAGAGCCGAAACACAAGAGACCTCGGTGAAGGACTGCAGTTTCAGTTGCCAACAGAATGTCTTGCAGCCATGGATAGAAGCTATTCCTCCTATTCTGTGGGACCAATATATGCCACTGTAAACTGAAACTGGACTTGTAATACTTCGTGAAATGCTGTTCTGTTTCCTAAACAGAAATGTTAGTATTTGAAAATGGGAAGTGTCAATAAAAAGAGACATACATGCAAGCTTTCCATTATGGAATATTTTAAAATTCAACATTTTTCAATGCCATTTTATAAAATATCTTTCTGGATTTTTCCAGCTAACTCTAGAAGCATGAGCATCTGATGCCTGGAAATTGAACTGACAGTAAGGATCAAAGCAGATGTTCTCCAAGCATTTCAAGTTACTTACTCCTCACAAGACAGAAAACCTGAAAGGAAAAACTCTTTAATGGAAATCCATTGAAATGTACGGAAGCTGAGCAAGCAAGTTATGACATTGAAACAGGACACTCAGTCACTCTTGAGAATGGCATGAGTCTGAAAGTCTAAAAGCCCAGCAACAAGGTCAAGTTCCTGAGACTTCAGTTGCTGATCATCAGCTGAGCTGTCTGTACTCTCAAAATGTCAAGTAGTGCAACTACACATAGCCTAAGTGAAAGAAGGTTTGAGAAAATCAGATTGCTTTGCATTTCCATGGCCTAACCTGCAGAAATCTAACCCTTGGACAACCTCTGCCTCAGCTGACTTGGTAACTTGGTCAGCTGTATTAACGACCGAGCCGGAGCCACAGCTGCTGTCTGGTCCAAAGCCTGTAAGGAGCTTGTTGTGGCTCTCATTTCACTTCAGTGGATTTTGGCCCAAGCCAAAAGTGAAGTGAAAGGAGACCCACAGCAGTTACTGAACTGTTACATCTACTTCTGGCATAGAGACACATATGGACCTAAACTGGAACACAGGAAGTTCCTTCTTAACATGAGAAAAAATTTCTTTACCTCCAGGGTGACAGAGCACTGGAACAGGCTGCCCAGAGAGGCTGTGGAGTCTCCTTCGCTGGGAACATCCAAAACCCACCTGGGTGTAATCCTGTGTCACCTGCTCTGGGTGAACCTACTTTTGCAGGGGGGTCAGACTAGATGATCTCCAGAGATCCTTTCTGTGATTTTGTGATTCCCCTTTGCATTTAGTGTGATGCAGGAAGAAAGTTTCAACACATGAACACAACCTTTTTGATATTTTTCATTTTCAGATGCTCTCAAGCTGTTGGGAACTGAAACAAAATCTCACAAAAGGTTTCACTAGTTTTGCTCTTTGGCAGCAGTTTTGCTTCCAGCATCTCATTTACCCGAAGCCATCCTTCGACAGATATGAAGTATCCCTTCCTCTTGCCAATCCACAGGGAATTTCATGGGCAATTACTTCCTGCCTCCATCTTGAACCAAGGACTCATAGAAAGATTTATTCCTGAGCAAACATCTGAAAGCTTCACTGGTTGTGTCTAAATATTTATGTTCATGCCTACATAGTAAAAGATTGCATCTCATATAAAAGAAAGAGGTACAGACAAATAAAGGAAGTCCTGGTGACAAAGGAAAGTGATGAAAACCATCAACCAGTCTGAAGGTTAGACAAATGGCTCCCGAGTTGTGAGCTGCATTCCTGCTCAGATCATAACACTGTAACTTCATTGTTAACACTGCTAAATGCAATTTTGCACAGTCTTAGAAGAAGTATTCTCTACAGTGCATCTTTCATAATTAAGAAGAACACTATTGTCTCTTTTCCAAGTCAAATAAACCTTGTTTATCTGGAGGGGGAGTAAATGCGGTGAGCTTGTCTGAGAGACAATTTTGAAACTTTAGATCCAGAGGAGTCTGAAAGTCTGAGTTGGGGACAAAGGACTCATCTGCAGCATCATATAAAAGGCCCTGGCACAGAAAGCTGTCAGGATCCTGGCTGTGAACACTTGGGGCATGTTGAAAGCCTGAGGACAATAGACCTGACCCAGCACCGTGGAGCCAGAGGGCACTTCAGCAAACCCACAGCATGTGCTGTGTCGAATCCCAGCGGACACAAGCGGAAGGGATCAAAGGCATCCTGAGCTTTCCTCACCTGCTGCCCTGCCTGCACATCACTGGCTGCACAGCCTTTGTGCTGGTTCACGAGGGGCTCTTTGATCACAGCTACCATGGTGTTACCTGACCACAGCAAAAAAGCATGGACATACTCACTGGGGGAAGGGATGTGGTTTGTAGGTGGAGGAGTTCATATTTTGAGTCTCATCTGGTGGTCACTGAGACAGGATCCGAATAAATTCTGGCAATCCCATGGGAGGGCAGGCTCAGAATTGAACAGGGCTGGAGTCAGCTGCCGTTTTTTGATTCAGTTCAAAGGTCTTCCCTGTGCCATTGCTATACTGCTACTTGCTATGCTGACCACGAGCTAGGACAAAAATTTCTCCAAGCAGACATTTCTGTTCCTAAGAAATCTTGTAATTACAAAGATTGATCTTAAATGTGGTGCTTCTGGTGATGTGCTTGATGTTGCTTCTTTTATGTGCTGGACTCCAGCAATAAAGTCAGTAATTGTGGCCACTCACACAGTAAGTGTGGCAGGTTCACAATGCCAACTGAGATGCATTGTTTGCAATAAGCAACAAGGTTTGTGGTTGGATTTAGGCTAAGTTCCTGGCAAATTCGGCTGCTGACTCTGCTGGCAGGTCTTCAGAGACAGCCTCTGGGGCTGTTTTGGATTCAGGCAATTGCTGGTTTGGCCTCTCTCTCATGTCTTCTTGGACATGACTCCCCTTTGTCTTTCTCTCTGTGACATGTATTCCCTCTGAAACAATTAGGACCATCACAAGCTCTTTGTTTCTAACTTTGGGTAGTTTAGCACCAAGTATATTTATGTTAATTGCATAATGAAAGTGCACTTGGCTTCGCTTTCCCTCATTAGGACTTTTAAGGAGATGTCTGTCATTGCTGGAAGCAGCACTGGAGGTGGGAGAGCTGCAAACCTGAAGTATCTGTCCTCTCCTGCTTTACCCTCTGTCCTGAGATTGGGTGGCATTGGATATTGATGTCTTAAGAGTTTTCCAGCTCTTGTTCCACTTTAAAATGACATCTCTGCTTTGAAACTTCATGGTTCTCATACAAGTAAGCATATCTGTTCTGAGCCTGAATGATGTCAACCTCCCCTTCTGTAGAGTAGATCTCTCCTTCAATGGAGCAGAGCTGGGAGGGGACAAAAAACTTGAGTTTTGCCTTTGGAGAGAGTATCCTAAGGTTGAGGCTGTGGCTATGGTGCATGAAATGAGCCCTAGAATTGAAAACTATTTCAAGTATCTCTACATAGCACGGAGCACATTCAGGTTTTGCACAAAGTGGCCTCCAGTGGATAAAGCACTATCCCGAACTGTCAGAAACCCTGCTTCAAATCCCTGCTGCCCCATAGGCTCCTGAGTAAGTCATTAGGGTGCTGTTAATGCTGTAGCTATATTGCTAACCCTCCTCATCCGTGTGCTCTTACCCTGAAGCATATGGACGCACATGGGGAGTTATGGTGCTGTAGGTAATGCCATACTGTTGCCCATGAAGATAAGCCTCTAGCCCCTGCTGTGCCTCAGCCTCCCACTGGGAAACTGCAAATAATACCTTTGGCCCTTCCAATAAGGTCATGGGAGCAAATCTTCTGAAGATCTCAGGTACCATGGTGCAGGTTCCTCTGGCCAAAAGAGAGGTCATTCTGCATTTTTACCAAATTCAAACAATAAAAAGAGATAAAAGTATATTTTTAGGAAACTTCCAGATTGACATTAAGAATTTGCTGTTAAGTAATACTTAAATGTTTGCCTTCATGCTTTGCTTCTTTTCGCCTCTTTTCTCTTTCCTGCATTCTTTGGTCCTTTCCCAGCCGTAAGCAGTTTCCAGCATTCCTGCTTCTCATTGCTCCTTTCACAGGCTCTCCTCAACAGCAGAAACTAATGTTGTGATGCTAGCAGTTACAGTGTAACTGGAACTAAAATGTGAGAAAGTTATGCGAGACAACAGCATACATCTCTGTACCCTCCCCGTGCAGTTCCTCTAGATACACTGTCAGGAGACTGATAAATAGTCCAAGAAAATGTAATAGCTCACACAACCAGGTGTAACACACCTTGCTTCAAAATGCCTTAGAAACTTCTACAAGCTGGAAAGGAAACCAGCTTTTATGTAGAAAGAAAAGTATTGGGGTTTTATTTCTTTTACCCACCAGGAAGCAGGGAGATGGCTGATGATTTTTTCTTTCACATATTAAGGAGAGACAGAGACAGGAGAATTTGTTTGATTTTTTTTGGTGTATCTCTGGTTCTTTCCTCAAAATTCTGTTAAGCCACAGGTATGAGTGCTTTAAAACAACATCCTCCATATCAGATGATGAAAGGACGAGGGAACAATCTCAGAGATGCCTGGGGAAAGTTGCAGACAACCAGGCATGTCTGTACAGTGCATGTACATCTCACACACACAGGTCAGCCAGATACAGCCCAGCTGCAAACTAGACTCTGGTGGCCACACTCCACCCTGCTGAGGTGCAAGGCAACAGTAGCTCATCTTCTTAAGATACTGACACCATTTCCACCAGTTCTTGGTTATCTTCAAGACTGTGTGTAGGCCCATGGTGGAACAGCAGGTAGGGCAGATTCTCCCTTTTTTCTGACTAGCTTCAGAAAACCTGATGATCTGAGCTCTCTCTTGGCTGGGGAAGCCTTGCACATGACATTACTGTGCTTGCTAGTCATGTGGGTGACTGTAACTTAAAAAGTCAAACAACCTTCCCAGCATGATCCACTCAGAGACCAGTCACCAGTCCTTCAGCAAGGCGCACCTGTAGATCTAGCTAGCAAACTTCCATCCAGGCAAGCATCCATCTCTCCCACTGCTTGGGAGCATGTAAGTAGACTTCATGAATAAAACTGTCTCCAAATGCTGGTGTTGCATTTCACAGCTTCCACATTTTAAGCTTGCTGTGTGGTAATGGCAGCAGAAGGCTAAGCACGTTCTGCAAAACCCAGCCCAGACACAGGGTGAGTAACTGGGTTTGTGGCCTCTGTGAACTCGCAGCTGCTGCTGCAATGCTGAGGAGACCTGGTGTACCTGAGCCTTTGAGCTCTGACACCCACAGCACACCTGTGTCCTAAATGCAGCTGTGGGACAGGAGCTAGAAAGGCCTCATAGTCAGCTATCATCTTCTGCTCATTTCAAGGTAGGAGCAAAACCATCTGTACTTCCAACATCTGCTGCCTGAGGGACCTAATGGCCTGGGGCAGGACGGGATGAAGGGGATGTGCTGGCTGTAGGACTAATTTAAACCAGTATCCGCAGGCCCTGACCCCGCTGGCGGGTGTGCTTCCTGCACAGCCCTCAGTGCCAGCAGAGAGCAGAAAATGGCTGGCACCAGGATGGCTCTTTACACCCTGGGATTTTCCGTCAGTGAGCAAGTCTGCAGTTAAAATGGCTTCCTGGTTGCTTTGACCGCCCCGAAAAGATACAGGCAGCATCCAGCCCAAATATTTCAAGGATATTACTTCCATTTATCTTTCAGCTTAGACTATTTCAATTTCCCAAACTGCATTCAGCCCCATGAAGAAAAAAGCACCTAGTAGGCAGAAAGGACTCATTTGTTTAAAAAAATAAATGGCAGTGGGCGTGTGTGTGCTGCTGGATTTATGGCCGAGAAGGTAACGCACAAGCACTGCCCTGCGCTTTGATAGCTTAGCACTTCTGTGATGTGTGAATGAAGTCCAGCAGGCCCAGGACCATGTTAATCTCAGGGTTTTGATCTCTGTCAGTAATGAGATGCTGGCAGCCTGTACTTCAAAGCCTGCACTGATACAGATAATCTTGTGAAAGGCTCTCTGCATTTCCAGCCAGCTTGTATTGGGGATTACAACGACAACAGGAGGAGATGATGGAAGAGGAGGTGCTTGTTTCATGCTCTCTCTTTCAGCTTCTTTCTAATATTCCTTTTGTTTTTAATTTCCAAAGGGTGGTGTGGTTCCTCCTGCCCCCAGCTTAGCAGGGCTTGCTCTGTCAGATGGACTTGATGGTGCACAAGTCCATGGGATCTGATGAGATACATCCACGGGCATTGTACATCTGGGGATTGGAACTGGATGATCTTTAAGGTGCCTTCCAACCCAAATCATTCTATGATTCTATGACCCTGTGTGCTATGGGGCAGATGGGGTGGCTGGGATGCTCTTCTGCCCAGGACATCTGTGAAAATATGGCATATTTCAGCGTCTGGCCTGAAATATGGGCAGGGATAGTGTTAGAAATGCACAGGTAGTTAAATGTTACACTTCTAGACTTCTGAGATTATTTCTTTCTCAAAACAGTTGTAAGAGAGTAGGGAAGAGGGTAAAGATGACAGGAGACCACAGGCTATGAGAAGCACGTTATAAAGCAAAGTGAGCACTAGTTTCACATACACAATTATGCTTCATAGTGAAAGTATATAATTTTCAAGGCGTGTCTGACCAGAAACAGAACTGGAATATTTTTATGTTGATGAACTCTACTGATCTAAGAGAAAAACAGTAGCAAGGATTTATTATAAATGTGTATCTTGATTATTCTTCCAGCAAGAACATTTATAGAAAATCAGAGCAAAAACTAGACTATAAATTTAATTGAAATATATAAAGGTTCATATCTGGAACTCCAGCACTAACTACATTATTCTCAGAAACCTTGCTGAAGACTACTCTAATATATATTTAAGCACAGATAAACATATATTTTCCAGGCCTAAAAAGGAATAATGTGGTATTGGGTATGTCTTACAGGGACAGCAGCACTGACTGCAGCATGATGAGAGAAATCAGAGGGGTAGCAAGAGCAAAAAAGTGATTGTACTAGATGAATTCGGTCACTCTCATGTCCACTGGCTGTTTCACAGAATCACAGAATTCTAGGGGTTGGAAGGGACCTTGAAGGATCATCTAGTCCAACCCCCCTGCCAGAGCAGGGTCACCTAGAGTACATCACACAGGAACGCATCCAGGCGGGTTTTGAATGTCTCCAGTGAAGGAGACTCCACAACCTCTCTGGGCAGCCTGTTCCAGTGCTCTGTCACTCTCACAGTGAAAAAGTTTCTCCTTATATTCACATGGAATCTCCTATGCTCCAGTTTGCAACCATTGCCCCTTGTCCTATCATCGGTCATTACTGTAAAAAGCTTTGCTCCATTGTCCTGACACTCACCCTTTACATATTTGTAAATATGGATGAGGTCACCCCTCAGTCTCCTTTTCTCCAAGCTAAAGANCAGTTCCATATCCTTCTTGAACTGTGGGACCCAGAACTGGACACAATACTCCAGATGTGGCCTCACCAAGGCAGAATAGAGGGGGAGGAGTACCTCTCTTGACCTACTAACCACCCCCTTTCTAATGCACCCCAGGATGCCATTGGCCTTCTTGGCCACAAGGGCACATTGCTGGCTCATGGTCATCCTCCTGTCCACCAGGACCCCCAGGTCCCTTTCTCCTACACTGCTCTCCAGCAGGTCAGCCCCCAGCCTGTACTGGTGCATGGTGTTGTTCTTCCCCAGATGCAAAACTCTGCACTTGCCCTTGTTGAATTTCATTAAGTTTCTCCCCGCCCAACTCTCCAGCCTATCAAGGTCTCATTGAATGGCAGCACAACCCTCTGGTGTGTCAGCCACTCCTCCCAGCTTAGTGTCATCAGCAGTGTTTGACACACAGGGACATGAAAAGCAGGTTAGTTTTTGGGATGGTCCCACTGACAGTATCCTGGCATTAACAGGTTAGTGACTCTACAGAGGAAATCCAGCCCTGTCGTCAGGGCAGAGAATATACAGGGTTGGTTCCAGATCTTGTAATGGAAACATCTCCCTGTGCTAGTCACCATCACACACTTAGATCCAGTGTCCCTACCTACAGAGCCCCAAAACCCTTCCACAGATGTGATAAAATGCAAAAAGGTAAACTGTATAAAATGAGGAAACTAAAAATGGAAGCTAAGGCAAGCTAAGGAGGGTAAGCTAATCTTTCCTGCAATATGGAGAGCGCTGAATGGCACGCACCACACCGAGTGTGGAGTGACATGCGCAGTACACAAAAAAACACACTTAAGAAAGGGCAAGGATTTGCTTGGATAAATAACCAGGTAAAAGAGGTAGCTTGGTTTCCCAAAGCATAATTCAAGGAGCTTTATCCAAATGGTGATGGATTTAACACACTCCAGTGGGTTAAATGTAAAAATATTATTAGGCCATAAAATAGTTTAAGAAGCAATTGCATAAAAGGAATCAAAGCTGCTTCTAAACACTGCTTCAACACATCAGGATCAAAAAGTTTGGCAGAAGTCTGTGGGGCCATCTGAAGCCCAGGGTCTAAAAGCAACATTCAGGGAGGACAAGACCACTTCAGAGAAGCAAGGTGAATTTTTGGTGCCATTGGTCTTTTGTAGCAGAAATTCTGAGATTCCCACACAGGGACTTTCTTGGGACAGGACTTGGCCGGAGTGTCTACAAAGTTTGGAGGGGGTCAAGTGGAAGAAGTAGTAGTACAAATAGAGGGGATAGGACCCACCAGCCTGCCAGAAGCAGGTGGAAAGAGATTCAAGACAACCTAAGGATGGCTGGATTCAATTACTGATATACTGCCTTCATCACTGAACACTTCCTGGGTATGTCAGGAAGCAATGTGCCACCAAGGTTAAGAAAGGTGTTAAGAAGAGCTGGGGACCCAGAGGCATGTAAGCCTGAGGTCTGTACCAGCCAAAATAATAAGTTATAATAAAAGGTCAAACTAGTGGAAACCTTAAAAACATATGAACTGAATAGATATGATTTACTTGGTAAGAACCAACATGTCTTTTCAGTACCTCAAAGTTCTTGAAAGGAGTAACAAATGTGTTGATAAAGGTTATCTAGTAAAGTCTCTCTCCACAGACTTTAAGCAAAACCAAGGAGCACGAGGAAGGGGGAAGTCCTGGCACAAAGAAATGGCTGAAAGGTAGGAAATCAGAATCACAGTATCACTTGAGTTAGAAGGGACCTTAAAGGTCATCTAGTCCAACTCCCCTGGCCTGGACAGGGACATCCCCCACTAGACCAGGTTGCTCAAGACCTCATCTAACCTGGCCTTGAACAAAGAAGAAATAGTCATTCCACTCAAAAGCAGGAAGTTACCAGTGGAAATTTCAGGCATCTGCACTGAGGTCTGTTTTGTTCAAAGTACCCATAAATGACATGGCAAAGGGCAAGAGCAGTGAGAGACAAAGGTCACAGACAACACAAAGTAATTTAAAGCAATAAGGGCAGGTTGTGACAAATTACGGAGGGATCTTATGAGACTGTATGAAATGTCAGGTGAAGTTTAGCATAGCTGGAGAAAAAGTAATAAATCACCATGAAAACCAGTTCTAGTTTCACATGACAGACTTTGGTCCTTGAGTTGACCGTTTCCTATTGAGGAGCAAGGCTTTGGGATTAGGACAGATGACTCCATAAAGAAAAAACTGCAGTGCTGCAGAGCTGTGGAACTCCTTGCAGAAGAAAGCAAAGAGCAAAAGTAGCTTTCATCAGTTCAGGGGGAGACTGGACAAGTACTTGGAAGGAAATCCATTGCAAGTCACTTGACAAATTGCAATAGGTTCAGGAAAGCACAGTCCTGCCTCGCTCGTCTCCTGCCCCACAGACGAGGCTGCCTTTGAACTCTTTACCTCTGTGCTCCTCGCGGGCTTATGGAGAGGACAGAAACCACAAATAGGATTAAAACACTTGAGAGCCTATGGGAGCTCTGAGAAGGCCAAGAGGAGATTGGGACAAGGTGGAAATGAGGCGATGGTGACTGCAGGGGGGAACAAGCATACCTAGGTGATACAGAGTATCTGGGTTATTGCCTCTGTCTTACAGTACATACTTGTGGCGAAGCTGATGTTTAAGACATGGCATGTCTGGAGCTGTACCTCACAAACTGACTGGGGATTTTAAAACAATAGTATGAGATAATTGCTGCTCATGAAGCCATATGTGAGGGCAGTGGAACAAAGACTAGATGTATCCAGTAATTACAAGAGACAGAAGAACATATGCGCTCCCAGAGAAACTGCAGGTCTGCACCGAGAACCAGCAAAAAAGGTTCAACTGGTTTAGCTGGGAAGTGGGCAGAGGCTGGGAAGAAAATTGACTGGAGCAAGTGATGAGAGTGCATTTCTCATCTGAGCAAGGTTACAAGGTACAAGAATTAGCTCTGTATGGCAGGCAACAGGGACGCTCCCAGATGGCCTGTCTCACAGGGTGGGTCAAACACAATGATAGGGGCAAGGAGGTCTATGAGGGAAGAGACTTTGAAGCCATTAATTTTATATTAACTTTAAAAAAATATCTTGATGGCAGTAGCCAGATGAGATAAAATGAAAGGGGGGAGGGGGGCAGGGCAGTGGGGAGAAGAGAGTGAGAAAGGGGGGAAAGATGGAAAGATAATGAAAGCATGTTTAGGACTGAAAGACTCAAAAAAACTACAAGAACAGAAAGGATCTGTAGAGAAGACAGAGCTAGCCTTAAAAAATAAGAAAAGAAAGTGACAGGCATTAGGAAACTCAAAAATGAGTCACAGTCCATGGAGTAAAGCATGGGCATGGAAGCAGAAATGAGATACACAGGTGAGGACTGTGATTTCAGTGACAGGTTATGGACACTTCTGCTATGTCTCATACCCAGCTATGTATTATATCTGTCTGCACATCAGACTCATCGTGTGTGAAAGCCTCTGGTAAATAGCAGAACTGGGAATTTCATTTTTTCACAGCGTTTGTAGCACAGTCAACCATGCAGAAGATGCTGCAGACATTCCCACCCCAGCCGTTTCTCCTTGGTCATGTGGGCACACACACAACCCAACAAGCTCCAGGGCATCTCAGTTCCCAAGGGGGGTTGAAGATCCCAGTTCACAAATCCTGGTGGGCTCAGCCACTGCGTTCACCCTCAGGCCTGATATGGTTCCAGTGCCCCAGGAACCTTCCAGAGAGCCAAGTCTCCCTAAATGCACAGTTGGTAGAAAGGCAAGGAATATGGAAAAATGTGTTTTTTCAAGTTGAGTTGTCTCAGAAGCACCACACCACAGCTGTACTATCAATTATAAATTGAAAAAAAAATACCAGAGGAACTCTGAGGTTCACAGTCTGTGATTAGGCAGAGACCTTAATTTATGCTTGCCTGTATGCAGAGGATGTCTGTCACTCAGGCTTGAGCCTACCAGTTTTTGCATGAGGAGCAAAAAAGAAGCAGATGCCATCAAAGCAATGTACTGATTTGCTTCATTAAAACCAGCAGCTGCCATAAAGAAAGTTTCCTGCAGGACCACTACTCAAATAGCATCATTTTCAGGCAGGCTTGATGGAAAGAGGAGATAAATCCCCACTTTTAGTGCCTTGCTCTGATTCAGCTTCCTTTGGACAAACCACACTGTGGTGAGTGTGTGAGACTATGCACGGAGAAGGGATGGAGCTGGAGGAGGAGGAGGGAGACAGCATGAGGAAGCTAGAGGAGAAACTTTCCCCTTTTTTCCCACTCCTCACACCACCAGCACTTCACCATGCTGAGCATCTGCCATCTGATTCCCGAGGTGAGAATCGGGGGGAACCAATCCCCTCTATGGATGCAGCACTTCCTTTCTTCATAAGTGCAGGAGCACTGGGTGGAAGGGAGGGTGTATAAATAAATAAAAAGCAAAAAGCTCCCCGGTTTCAGAGATGCAAGTGCTGGAGATGTTCTGTGCTCACAGTGGCTAACCATCCTCCTTCAAAATTCAAAATCCAAACTAAAACAGTAACAAGAGATGTTTAACTATTTTTAAACCAATTTACTTAGTAAAGAAAACAGATCGTCGTAACTATTGGCCACGTCCTGGTCTGGAAATGATCATAAATCCGGTTTCATTAACAGCAGGAGCAATGACTCTCTGTGAGGCAGTCCGACGACTCTCTGTTTAGCAGGACAAGAAAGGCAGTGAGTTAAATTAAAGTCTCTTGCTTCAGAAGGGATCAAAGAACAATTTTTTATAGCACATGGTAAAGAAAAAATTTACTTTTGTAGTGTAATATATTATTATATTTTATTAAATATACTTTCCAAATATATATCCCAATCCTGTCCCCGTGCTTCTACAAGATGTCTACTTAGACTAATTTATACACCTCTAGAATCATAAAATGCTGCTATTCTTACTTCAAAGACTTTCTTGAGCATGAGCTGCAGATTTTCATTAGGTATTTTACATCACCTAGATGTTACTGCTTTTAAGTATCTTCAGAACCCAAAAGAAATCTCTCTCCAAGCTTTCATTTGGTTGAAGCAAGCACCTGCAAGATACATGCAGAATTATTTTCCTAGGAGACAGGCTTATCATGACTTCAGCCAGAGGGAATCTGTGTTTTATCTCACCTGATGCAATACCCCACATTAGTCTTAATTCACACTTCACTTCTGGTAACCTCCAGGGCACCTTTAATGACTACTGGAAATCTTCTCTAGCAGACTGTACATTTTAGGAAGAAATCCTTTGACTGAAATCAATGGTTTCTGGATTCTGGAAAGGTTTTACTCCTTGTACTACATACTTGGAAACACTCCCAAGTGCTTCTGACTATATAGTGGCTGTAGAAATGTAATCCCACTGCCAGGGTTACAACAATAAAGTCAGCCCAAAATCTCAGCAGCTCTTATTCTCTGCTGCCTTATTTGCCTTGCCTGTCACCCCACGCTACTAGTATCATAAGACATGTACTTGCACCATGAGTAAAAAGTCATACCTGATGTTAAACATCAGAGAATCAGTTTTGGCAGCTAGCAAACAGGGTTCCTGACCAGCTGACAGTCTTCTGAGAGGTCCCACACTGCCAAGGGTTCACAGAGGGATGTTAGCACCTTCCCAGAAGGCACCAGCCAAAGGCATCTTCCAAAATTTCCATCAGGAGCAAGAGTTTCTTCTCCATTTGCAGAACTGCAAAAACACTTCTGAAGAGTCTTGAGTTTCGTCTACCTGTGGAAGAAGAGGGGGTACTCCTAAATAATAAGAGCACCTTTGAAGCATTATAACATAACCATTTCAAAGCTTTCATACCTCTGTGGCACTGCCTCTATTTCACAAGTGAAGGAATAGTAAAGCAAAAGACCATCATCTGTCCTGAATCAGAGAAGATCAATGTCAGAAATTAAATTGGTTGTTCCAACTCCCTGAGCTGAGACCATGCCTTGCTAGTGTTTTAGAATAAAAGGCCATTACTAAGTGAGAAAGTAGGAGAGCCAGAGGTGTGTGACTATCGATTGGCTCTTGTGGTCATCCCAGAGTAGAGGACAAGCCATTATATGGCAACAGGGTCATGAAAGAGGCCTTGCACATAGCACTGGGTACCTGCCACATCCAGTCAGCAGGCAGCCCTCCGAAACATCAGGGTACAATTTATACACCTTTTACTACTATGCAAAATGTTCTCTTGGTGTGCTTCTCACCTTTACAACTGATGCTTCAAGAAACCTGTTTTGAAACAGAATCCTAGAATTAAAAACAAAAATTAAAAAATAAAAAATACCACAGAGCTTCTGGGAAGGGTGAATTAACATCAAAAATGTTATTTTTGTACATGCAGAATCCACATGGAATTTTTGTCTCATTATTAATTTGTGAAGATGCGATAGCAAATCAGGGAAGATATTAGAAACTAATAGAGGAAATAATCTGACACATTTGGGGAAAGTGAGATAATTTTTCCTTTGGAGACTATTTTTTAAAGAAATAGGGGATATCTGTCAGCTCAGAAGATTTCTACGTCTCAGCTCTGCATCATTAAAAACCAGAGCTTTTGTGACCAGGAAAGAAAAGTCAGAGCTGTTTAATTTTCATATTTGCTACAGAAGATGGAAGAAAATAAGGAATGCTTTTCTTCTTTGGTGAGCCATTATCTAGTACTGGTATAATCCTGAAAATAGGCGGTCTCCATCAGAAACTCAGTTATTGCACCTCTTTGTCTGCTCTGATATGTCTGCATTCTAAAAATAAGCTACTGCAGCCCTTTGACATGCTGAAATCTACTCACCATGTTGCTGCTCTTACTTTGCTGCACACTTCCTTCACATGCAGGAGCACAGCAGAGCTCTTCACGCCTCTCTCCTGCTAGATGAGAAGAGGTTTGTTCTTGGTCAATTTGTGAGTAGCATAAGACCGCATCTTCTAATCAGAGATCGCCTTTTAGTATGAGAAAGAATGGGATAGATCACACATTTGTACAGTGAAAGGATAAAGAAACAACTTTATAACTTAGATATGCAATTGGGAAAAAAACGTGGCAGAAGTGACTGAATTAAGGCTGTCCTGAAAGTCTCTATTTTCATCCCAAATTTCAATTTATTTTTTTTTCTAATTTTCTTTCTGAACTGATGTAGTTATTTAACCAGAGTAATGCTGCAGACAGAGACAACTTATTTTTTTTTCCTAAAAGTGCCACCTAAGAAGAAAGAGACTTCTGGTATGAAAGCAGAGGCTGGCACTTAGGGCCTCTGAAGTGGCCTGTTGCATGTCAACATACACAGTTTGTACAGATAAGGGCCCATTGGCACTTGTATAATTTTGGCAGGTGTGACACAGATGTATGTCTTTGAATAGACACTGCAGACTGAATCTATTACACATTTAGGTGAGTTTTCCCTCAGGTGTAAGAACTAGGAAAGTTATAGCAGAGTTTTCAGTCTGACAGTTTCAAATTTTACCTTGTGGCTTTTCCATTATAGCCAATGCAAAAATAATCTAATCTATTTGTACTACAAAAGGCCCCCAGTAGTCATTTGTTACTTTATATTTTAAAAATATCAATTTTGCCTGTGTAGTATGGGTACTCTAGAAAGCAGAAGATTGAGGAGCAGGGGTAGAATAAGTTTGGACCAAGCCTGTAAATATGTTTGATAACATCCATCAAGTATACACAGATATCTAAAATACAGGGCCTGGTTCACCTACAGCTAGGGTAGGTCTCCACAAAGAGTGAATTATCCCTTTCTAAAATTGATGTCTATGTAGGGATTCCAGTTGAATGAGTTTAGTCAAAAAGCTCATTAAGCAGTGTATCCTACCTGTTTTCTAGAAGATGTGAATTTAGGAACCCCATTTTTCAGAGGAGAGTTTGGCTTTCAGTGAGCCCCTTCAATGCATGTTACAAACTTGGTATTTGAATTATCCCTCTGGAGATAACCTGAACCTGTCAAGCACAGGAACACAAGATACTGTACAACTACTTCCTCTCTCTTTTAATGTTGTAATTTATTTATGCATTATGTTTGCTGGATTTTTAATTGCAAATTAATTTTTTGTTGTTGTTTAATCAAGACCTTATGCTTTTTTTCTATGTAATGATGAAGTAATCTAAGAGTCATTGGATCAAACTTATAGATTAAGCATGTGCTATTCTAGCAAAGACAGAAATAGAATAATTGTTTTCCATATAAGGCCCATATTGTAAGCCTGGGAGAAAGAAAATAAATGGGAAGCAAGATTTGTGAGGTTACAGTACCAAACAGAACAAAATTACACTGACAGGAATTTTTTAGAGCAGCTAGTTAGGTATGCTGGGATTTCCACGTCGTACTAGACTTTCTCTCTTACTTTTGGAACTGTTTACTATACAGTGTTCAATATTGTTAAAGAAGCATTTATCCTGTTCTCTAGAGCCGAATCACTGGTAGATTCTTCTGGGACACCTCTCTTAGAGATATTTAGAGTCAAGGTTACTGAGCAGCTGGTGGCCTGATCACAGTCCCAAGTACTGCTGCAGATCTGCCTTTGCAGCTTAGAGGTATGCTATATACCTTCCTAATGATATTAATACCAGTGCTACTAGAAACCACAAGAAATTATTGTGGTTTGCAGTTTCATTCCAAGGTCTCAACTCAATCCAGATGTATGTTTCAGGTCTGTACATTTTTTCAGGAAACTTGGACAAAATTCTCCAAAAATTGAGTTACTTCATGGTTCGTGACAAAGGGGAAAAAACCCCAAAAAACCCAAACCCACCCCAAACAATGGAATTTACAAAAGAAGGAAAAACTTGGTAGCTCTAATCAAATTTCAGTATGCGGTTTCTGCATGTGATACACATCCTCACAAAATACACACTTTAAAGAGCTAGAAACAAGTAAGGTGATGTTCATAGGGAGAAACAGTATGTTTTATTAGAGCAGCTGGTCTAGTTAGAAAAAGCTTGGGGTATACAAGCTCTTCACCAGGTCTGAAATGCAGGCTGCAAGCTTCAAAGCTCCTGTCAGATGTATGGAATGGCTTGATTCTGCCTGAGCAACAAGCACGAAACCTACCCAAACAAAAGGCTCCCCAAGGCCACACCATCAACATCCTGCATCCTACAGCAGTTACTCCTGAGAGACTGTATGCTTCACCCCATGCCTGACCTGGTGGAAACCACCCAAGGGAACAAGAGAAACAACTGCTGTGCACCAGTGTGAGCTCACATGGGTAATGGACAGATTTCTTACCAGGAGGAGAGCTTTTCTCATGCAAGAGCTGTTCTAGCCCTTCAATTCTGGCTCTCAAGAAAAAGCTATAAAATATTTCAGCTGGTGAAATTGTAGTGGGTGTTACAAACCATGAATTTATATGGTTTAGTTCAATATGATTCCCCCTTCTAACCTCATTCTGGCTACTGGCCCCTCATTTTCCCTTGAGATAACCACGTTATCTCCCTCTGCCGTACCCTTTTCTCCACAGGAACAAACCATTTTTATAGGTGGGCGGACTATTCAATTACCACATCTAGTGAAACATGAACCAGTTGTTCCCAGTTTGCACTCAGCACTAACATTTGCTGCCTCTACTCCAAATCTGATGTTTAGGATACATCAAGACATAGGAATACCCTACATGTCTTGGAAGTTTGTTCTACAATATGATGGTCCTCATGGCTAAAAATTTGTGTGTCTCTCTCTCTCTTTTCAATGCCTTCCTTTGCTGTGGAAGAGCCCTTGAATAACCTATGAAGGTAATTTGACAAAATGATCATGGCGTCCCTGTCTTTCTTCTGAATAATCAGTCATGTTGAGCAGTTTAAATTATCTCCCTATAAGGCATTGTCTCAATCTCTAAAATCTTGCTCTAGCTCTTTTCTGAATCCCATGAAGTCACCAAGCCTGCGAAGTGCTACACCTAGATTTGCAACCCCTTTCCTATCTTTTTATTTTTTTCCTATTTTGTCACTGTTCTTCCTTATATTCATGTCATACCAGGTCGTGTTATGTCTCCTTGCCCTACAGCCCTGCTCTACTGAGTTGTTTCAATCATGGAAACCCCAAATAGATATTGCTTTTAGAACATGGCCTCTCTTTTTGTTGTATAGGTTTGTTCCTATGTGGAAAATTCAGATTTTATCATATTAAAACAAACTAACAGCTCTGAATGATTTTTTTAATAGAACATAGCATCAGGTTTTCCATGATACAAAATTCAGATTAATAGCTATCCAGCCCACCCAAATATCTTTTAAAATATCATCAAATTAACTTTCCTTGGCACTTTTAACATGGTATTTCAATATTTATAACAAATTGCATCTTCGACTGAAATATTTCATCTGCCAGGTGTTTAAAATAATTATTTCTAATAGCTGTTGTCCAACAGCCTACTTAGTCATTAATAAATTGCAGTCATTTATCATCTTCACTGGGTAATAGCCCATTATCTAGCTCTTTCCTAAATGGAAAATAGTGGAGTTTATTTAATATTTTATTCTATATCATTACCTTTGTTCTTCCAATAATGGTCATATGTCATTTCTTCCATTTCTCTTGCTCCCATTACAGGTAAAAAGTTTTCTTTTTCAGTGTCCTTTGCTTCAGTAGTCATGTTGATGCCAGCTTGCCACATCAGTGATGTTTGCATCTTCCCTCTTCGGTGTTCTCTACTGGACAACCTGCAATCTCTGTTCATTGGCATTGTTGGTGGGATACTTGCTGTTTATTTTATTTATAACTTGTGCTCAGCTCACCACTGGACCAGAATGAGCTTTTACCCAAAGTTGTCTTCTCTCCTGACCGACTTGCCTAGCTATATTTATTTTGTCCATCTAAGCAGCTTCTTTTAAAGAATTCCCAGAATCCACTCACATTTTTTTTCTGTCCAAGCTCTTCCTCATAGGATTTTCACACTTAATGCTCTCCAGCTGGGCAACACCAGCTGTATCAAAGCATGGGATAATTCCCAGGTGGATCCATCTGGCTGGCTGCCAGTCCTGGTTGCCAGCACCTACATCTCAGGGGTGTGGAAAGCTTCATCCGGGCAGACAAACCTTCCCTGTGCCTTGCCCTCTCCAGCACTGTTTAACACACTGAGTTGCATGGAGTTTGCCTTTCAGGCGTGCTGGAAGCTACTACAGTGAAGGCAAAGTAATTTCAAATCCTCTTCCATTTTGTGTGATTCCTGAAGGTGTTAATGTTAAGCCAGAGGAATTCCTCCCATGCCCTAAGTCTCACTGGTGTGGGACAGGGGAAGGAGGTGACTTCAGTTTGGCAGACAAGTCTCTGCAAGTAAAAACAGAAGCACAAATCATATCCATTACAGCTCCCTGCTGGGGAGCTGTAAGATTTAGGAATCTGGGGACTGTATTTAGGAATAAATTATCTTCAGTCTCAGAATTTGCCTTATTTTTATTTTTTAGCTGTAAATTCTCTTTTTCCTGCAGAGATCAAACGTGAAAATGGTTTGTTTTCTCGGAAATTATTTTTTTCCATTAATTTGCTGGAAGATTGTGGAAGATTCTCAGTCACCCCATATCACAGCATGTTTCACTAAATGCTGATTAACGAAAGGAATTGGTGCAATTCTGTGTGAAGTCCTACTAAGGGCTGCGAATCCTTGCTCCCTGCCACAGGTCGGTGATGGCAGATTGTGAAGGACTGTGAACAGAAAGGAGAAAAATGAGCAAGATCTCCTTGTAAGCAAAAGGTAGAAGTGCCTGTAGTGAGTTAGGAGCTGTGCTTGCATGCCTATAGGAAAAAGAGAGACCAGGCAATTTAGTTTCTATCAGGCATAGACTAAGAACCTGCTACAGTGATATTTAGGAACATCCTGTAGAGACATTCCAATACAATTTTATGCAGAGTTATCTCAGTTCTGACCTCCTCAGCAGGAGCAAACACAGACGTTCATTAGCACAACATTAAAAAAAGGCAGGTCCGGATAGGTCAAATGACTGGCTAGGAATAATTCTGTCTAGGATTTTAATACGATCTCAGAGCATGCACTCAAACTGTGCAGAATTTACTTTGTGATATAGTAAAGTCTAAACACTTCAAACATTTTTAAAGTTTTCTGAGGCTTGTCAGAGCCCTGTCCCATTTTATGGAGTAGCATGTTTAAGTTTATGAGTCTATCAGATGAATTCTAAAGTAAATAATATTTGAACAAGATGAAGAACATAAAGTTGCAAAATAAAAAGCCTTTTTAAAAGCACCCTATTACTCTGTTCAAATACACCAGTATTGGAGTGCTTGGAAACCTCTTAGAGCTAAGTGTGCATTTTTAAATAACATGAGTTGTTCAGGCTGCAGTTACTGAATTCCAGCTTGACACTGAGCACTTAAAGAGTTTAGGGAATCCAGACTCTCTTATCAGCTTGCAGACAAGGGCACTAAATGTCATGTGGGCTTCCTTTTGGCATGTAGCCACAAGCTGCACATAGTATTTAATGTAGTCTCTGGTTCTTAAAGTATTAGGAAAACCTGAAAACAAAGTGCCTGCCATTAGTGAAATTGGTGCTGTCTTCTGACATTCTACAGTATGCATTTCTGGTGTGGTATGCCTCAAAACTTCCCTAAAAACAAGGCACGAGGTGCCTGTAACTTCTTCACAAGATAGAGAGAAAATTTTTAGTGAGGGGCATGGAAGTGTGTGTCCCTTTTTCCACCCATATGCTTGATATGTTGACTAAATAACCCACTTTGCCATGATTTTATGTTCCACACTTTACCAGAAAACAAGATATGGACCATGTACATTATAGTAATGATTGTGACATTTCTTTTGTACATAGTAAAATATTTTAATTATGGAGTTTAATTCACCTTAACTTAATGCTTAAACACAACCAAATACTAAGGACAGATGACAAAATCAATAAATCTGTTCAATATACTTTTTTTTAAGAATTAAATTTTTTACATCATTGAATGCATAACATTATAGAAAGAAAAGTGCTACTCTGAAAAGTTAGCTGTCAAACATCAGTAAGTATTTATAGAAAGACTACAGATAACAGCCTATGTTAAAAGAAATGAGGCCAGTTTAATGTCAGTATTAGCATTAGAATGAAGCAGTAGGAAGAAAAGGTCAGACATATCCACTAAATTATAAATTACAAGAGGGAAAAAAAGCATATTATTCTTAATACATCTCTAACCATAAACACTCCTCACAAAAACTGGCATTTCCAAAGGTTTTGTAAAAGTAATATTCCAGTAATATTCTCATGGAGAAGAACCTCCGTGATATTTCTGTCCCCTTTTGAGCATGGTGTTATCAGATCCAATCTGTAATTTCTGCTCTGTGTTTACCCCAGTGTAAGGTCTCTTCCAGACAAGCTGTTTCACAGCATCCAGACCTACTCTAGCCACAGGATGATTCCTGCTCTATAATAATCTAGGTAAATTCTCATTTCTAGCCACGTATATCTCCATTCCTCTGCTGTGGTCACTTCTCGGCAATATGTGACCTTTGCCTGTATGAAGATATTTCCCCACTTCTAATCAAAAGGAGTACACATGAGGAAAAATATTTGGACAGAGAAGTAAAAAGAGGGTGGGTAAATTGGGTACTGGTGGAAAGCCGGTCAGAAACTTCCAGACATGCTTTTGGAGCAGCTTCCCTCACCTCAGCCTATGATGCTACTGCTGTGTTGGAGTTGGCCACAGGGAAAAGGTGACATTGACAGATGAACATCCTATGCATGGCTGTAATACACATCTCTGGTGACCAACATGTTATGTGATGTGGAGGGACATCCTTGAGGAACTGAAGAATATCCTTCAGGTCCTTTCTTAGGCTGGAATTTGGATCCTGGATACTGAGGTGAGAACACTTGCTATGTTACAAATAAATATTAAACTATTAAGCATCCTGTATTTATTCATAGTGTCAGCCTGACCATAGCCCAGTACTGAGAGGCTGCCTCAAGGACCAAAGTGGCAACAGCATGGACACAGCACGTCTCTCTGGGTCCCTGGTCCAGTATCAATGGCACCAGTGGCATTCCTAAGCCAGTTCAGCTGGAGCTCCAAAGCCTCCTGCCAGGCTTTAGCCTCACTTTCATGGGCCACAAAACATCTCAGCTCCTCCAGATGTGAGGAATTATGCCTTGCCAATCTGGAAGGCTCAGAGTAAGTTGCCCAAGCTGTAGCCCCATGCTGCCTCCCAGCCTGGCTGCGAGCTCGGTGCTGTACATGGGCACTGTGCAGCTTGGCAGTCCCCACCTCCAGTGGCCCTGTGACACCTCCCATTGCAGCATTCCCCGCAGATGGCACTCCTCTCAGCCAACCATAACACCTAAACTGGGCTAGATATTGAGAGTAAAATAAAACATAAAATACAATGAAGTTCACTGGGGAAGTCAGTTCCAAGGGTAAATCATGGCACCCTAAAAGAGGGTTCCTCCAAGACCTTTGGGCACTAAAACCCAGACACAGCAATACAGACTGAGCATTGTGTTTTAGCTCAGTCAGAGGGTGAGCATCTAGCCATCAGCTGTGTCTTATGCAAGAAAGTGAGTAATTGTCTGCATTTACAAAACAGGCAAATTTGTAGGAAAATTGCATGTTCTGAAACTGATTTTGTTGAAAATCTGTATTTCCTTTCCACATATGGGTTTCTTACTTTCTTTTATGCATTTTGACATTATGTACACAAAAGGGCTTTAATTCAATTACTTCTCTCAGTATTAAATTATTCTGACATTGTTTATTCCATTACTTCTTCTACAAATTTGAGGAGGGCTGAACACTGGTTTTAATTCTGTCTGTCAGTTCCTGATTCATTGCCATTGCAATGTACATCATTTGAAGTGGGAAATATTAGCAAAAGCTGGAAATTGCTCAAGGACATACTACTGAATGCACCCAGTCTGACAATCCGAATAGAGAGGGGAAAAACTGTTACTCTGGCCACAAATACATCCTGGTTAGAAGGAGATCTGAACATAACAGCAGAAGAGAAACAATTTGTGTTTGAATATGAAAGGAAAGTCAATAGAAACACGTGAGGTACCAATTTAAATTTGAGCCAACTGATAAAATGGACAAAAGGTAAAGAAATAAATGAAAATTCAGTCATAGGTGGCATTAATGTATAGAACATGTGAGGAAGAAAAGGAGCTCAAACAAAGGATCTGTGGATATTTAATAGATGCTTTTGCCTTCAGAAGAAAGCAGGAGAACTGATTCAACTCATAGGACATACATGCACTGGAAAGTTAATCATGTTTCATAAAGGAGGATTCAAGCCAGAATCTACCAAAATTAAATGTTCTTAAATCAAAAGGACCAAATAACTTACCCCAAAGGGTCCTAAACACTGGGGAATTACTGAAATTAATACTTTAGGAGTAAACACATTGGCATTTCCCCTGGCTTTGAAACATCCTTAGTTTTCCAAGGCTGAAAAAGGAGAGGATCTACCCAGAAGCTGTTACATTGCTTCTCTACCCAAGCAAAATAATGGAACATATTCTCTATAAAGAAAGATTATGAGAGTAATACAGAACCAGCACAGGCGTGTACGGTTTCATGGAGCACAGGTCTTGTCAAACAAACCATTTCTGTTTTGGAGAAGATGACATTTCTTGTTGATAAAGGCAACCATGTTGACTGATGCAGTTTATTTGAACTTCTCCAAAGTGTTTGGTTTGGTACTACACTAAATTTTAACTCAAATATTTATTCAGAAATAAATGACCATGCCTGAGATTAAAAATCTGGCCCTCCTATGATCTCTGCTATGTAATGCAACGCAATGTTGCCAGCAGCAGGGCAGATACCAAAGCGATGCAGGCAGTGTCAGGGGAGGCTCACAGCAGGTCACTGTGGCCACTTCAGGGATGAAGTGGTTCCAAGGGGACTTGACCGTGGTTGAGACATCCATGGCAAAGATACCTGAGAGTGGGGAGATGATTTGGTGCTGCTCACAGACAACATAGGAAAGCTGAGGGCTTCTTCACTCTTGTCACTGCATAAGAACCAGTAGTTGCCAATAAGGAAGAGTAACTAAATTTGGCCAGGGGTACCAGAGGTGGTAGGGTCATCACCGTTTTTGGTCTTTGCAATGAGATTGGGGCCAGTGTGTGTGCCTGTGCCTGTGTATGTTAGGAACATGTAGAAAGTCAGCTTTTAGAAGAGTGGAATCTGCAGCCTGTGAGTATAGGAGGTCACGTCAGACTGCATGAGTGGTTGCTTGTGGGCACCAGCTCTTTGAATCTGTGAATTGTCCTCTGAGCCCTGATGGTTTTTATCTCAAATGCTCTCACAGGCTGAATTGTGAGTCTAAATGCACATGGTAATGAGGTCTGGAACATTTCACGTAAGGTCTAAAAAACTGTAATTCAAAGTCAACATAATATGCGTGTTCCATACAGGCTAAAAATAATTGTTTTTTTTAAATTGGCATTTTTACTTAAATATTCAATCATTTGAATTATCATAGACCTAAGAAAGATCCATAAATAATTAATTTTACAAGATATGTTTGTACATATACAGGAATGGTGAAACCTTTGTCACTTTCATGTTTAAATATGGTGCATCAACAGCACAGCTTAGCCTGATGCACTCAGGACTGCTTTTTGACCTCAATTTCTACGTGGTTACATCAAATAGTTACAATGGAAGTAAAATAGGTGCTAAAAACTAGCAGCTAAACTTGTACTAGCCATGGAAACATCATACACATTTTCACAGTTCACATACTGCTACTGTTAAAAAAAAATATAACAAAAAGGCATGTGAACATAGCTGAATCACATGACAACACATGAAACAGAAACTAGTATGTGCTGCAGCTTCCATGATTCTGGATTTTAAGGAACAGCTGCCCCACACACCAGGCTTTGCATTTACAAACACAGTAGGATAAGAATAATTTCCTGTTTTCTGGGACTGCTGTGTTTATTTTTTGTCATTCCTACAGCAATCTATAGCATTTTTAAGGGCAGATTAGGCCTGGACTTCTAATGCAAAGAAAACATTTTTATAGACCACAGAGGAGCAAAAAAATAACACCACTACTTTTCTGCTTTGTGGGTCATCTCTAGTAGTCAAAAACAGGTAGAGTGCAAGAAAAGTAAACTGATGCAGATTTCAACTTCTGTCAGAGAGATGCATCCAGATATTACATACAGAGCACAAATATCACTTAACCTTGCAGCCTAAATGAGAAATATTCTTGATTGAAAAAATCACTAATATACAAAGGAAGTAAACACTGAAATTTAAGGAATGTGGGAGCAAATGAGTGCCTTTTGACATGGAGAAAGCTGGAAAGACTTACTGGAAGAGAATTTCGCTTATGGCTGTTCAGTATGTGCCAAGGATTATTTTGTACATACATTTTCGTATTGGTAAAAAAGAAACTAATTCCACTGTGACACTGCTTATATGTTTCTGGAGTAAAATGCTTATCCTATGTAATCTTCAGGAAAATAAAATAAAATAAAACAGTGCTAGAATCAAACAGCCAAAGTACATATGCTTGGGGTCACCATCATGTACTCAAACGACATCATACTGCTGTCACACACTCGCTCCTGGAAATCTGCAGAGCTATACATTTGGCAGTAGGCCAATACACCTGCCTGATCATCAAAGTAAAAAAAAAGTTGCTCAATTAGACAGTTTAGATCATTTCTTAATTTCTGTTTACATGTCTAATAGATTTCTGCTCTCTCATTTAGATTTCATAAACACCTGTACTGGGCCAGAAACCCTGAAATGAAGCTGTAACCAAGTCCTAGTTATGACTCTGCAGGGATGACCAAAGATGTCCCTGATGGCTAAGCAGCAGGTAGGTGTGAGACAGGTACGGTCCATGGCAGGACCTGCTCCCTGATGGACACTGCCCCAGGTTGTGCTGCCTCACAGCATGCCCCCATCCATCTGTCTGTCCATCTGCTCCACCTGTGAGCAATGCCTGTTTAGAGACAGGTCTCGATCACTCGTCCCTATACAAATGAGAGATGGCTGCCCTGGCAGGACGAAAGGAATGGGTGAGCAGACAGTGAAACCAGCTTCTGGTCTGCTCCTGCTGGTCAGCCTGCTGGCCTGCTGTACCATCAGAGGTCACATCTTGATCATAAGCCAGTTGGAGTCTAAATTTCCACTAACAGGCCATGATTTTGCAGACATTGTTTTAAGTCTCACATGCAGACAGTATTTTTCCTCTTTTATTTATCTTCAACAACACTTAAAATAGGTTTATCCCAGCTATGTAGGTCACAGATTTGTTTCAGTTCCCAAAGCTTAGTAAAGAACTATTAAATGCTAAATCAAGTATTGAAACCATATTTCTCAGATTTCTCAGATGTATAGCATTTAATAACTTAATAATTCTATTTCCTCCTATTGAATTTCTGTTTTCTTTAATTGTGGGAATTAATTAGCAAGAACACAATAACAGTGAAATGGTAACCACTACTTAGGCACCATTAGCAAACCAATCACTCTGAAGTGGCATTTAAACTGCTTTACTTTCTCCCTGTGAAGCAGGAAACAATTGTTAACAGGGCAGCTGTAACTTCATAGAAAGTTTCATTTTTTTAACATACATTTGGGTACCACTTGATTGTTGTCAGTGTTAGTTGAAGACATTTGGGAAGTATAACCTTAAGGAGCTGAGAAATCCCATCTTTCTGACTTCACGATCACCCTGTCTGTGTGCAGATCTGTGCAGTTTAAATGTAGATCAATCCAAAAGATAACAGTTCCTCTAGTCTCAATTCCACAATATTTTTCAAGTACCTTATTTAATTACTCTTTTTGTTATGTTCTGCTAGGGTGAGTGACCTTAGCTAATAATCAGTTATTTTTTAATAAATTTACTAGCCCATTTAATTAACTTTTTGTAACACTGTACTTGGAGTTATTGAACGGATTAGCCTGCCCCAGCTAACATGTTTCCCTGCAAAGAAGAAGGTAAAGGAGTGTAGAATAAGCCTTGCTGCCATACTGGGACAAAAAGTTGAAGAGCAATTTATTCATCAAATCAAAGTTCAAAGCCCCATGTGTTAATGCAGACTTCGTGTTTAGAGAAATAGTGCGAGCCAGGCTTGAGAGGGACAATCACCAAGCTGCCTCATAGATGTTCGTTTTGTTTGATGTACGTTTTAGTCTAAATGGGAAAGGTTTGCCTTCCTCTGTGATGTGTGATTGGTGCAACCTCACCCCTGGAGGGGCAGAGTGAGTAACTGCCATCTGATGCCCAGAAAATGTTTATTTTACAATAAAAATAAAACAAGTCTGATAGAAGAAAACCATTATCCTACTACCACTGCCAAACCGGCTGGGAGGATCCTCCGCAATTATCCTCTGCTCTCCCAAACCAGGCAGTGTGGCTTCTTCTCTCTTAATTCAGTTCAGCACTCAGCTTTGATTTCGGAAATCCTATCATCATTGTGGCTTGTAAAGAGAACACAAAAGTGAGCAAAGCCTGCTTTGAATTAGAGAATTACAGAGAAACGCTGCTAGTTAAGAACAATGTGAACTTGTGATCTTTTTATCTTGGGCAGCTAGATCCCCAGCAACAGCTAAAGTATGTCCGGAGGGTGGGAAGGAAGGTAGCTTAACCCTTTGGAGCCATCCCCCCTACCAGGGAGCTGAACCCAGCCTGCCAGGCAGAGCTCACTGCAGCTCCTCCAAATTGTGGGTGAGCTTCCCTTCTCCGTTCAGCATGGAAAAAATCTCCACTAATCCTGTCTGCAGGATTTCCACTTGTTTTGCACCTCCTAGGTAGCACAAATCCTGGAAGTTAAGGCAGAAAATCTGGCTGGCTGCCTGGATTTGCAGTGGCGTACCAGGGACAGCCCACTGAAATACTGTACCCAGCTCCATCCTGCCACCCAAGGCCTGGGAATTGAGAAACAAATCAGTTTCATTAGAAGAGAAGATGAATATGCAGATCCAAGCACCATAGGTATATAATCTCATTCTATTTCTTTCCTCCTCCCCTCCTGTAGGTAGCTTCTGCAGGAGTTCACAGTCCTATGCTACTTTCTATTAACTTTTCAAATTAAAAAAAGGTTATGAGAGATCTCTGCAAGTAAAATATTCCCCACAAAGCTGGAATATTTGTAGGCTCATCCCTGCTTGCCTTGCAATCCCAAAAGGCACAGAGCAGCCAATATGGGCACATGGCCACAGAGAAGACCAGGGTGTGTGACTCTAAACTAATTTCATTCTTGAATAACTTCACATCAGAAATATCACCTCATAACACCTCCCCATCATCTTGGTCCAGTGTCAAAGAATACAGGGATTTGGACTGTACAAGTGTCCAAAATGTTAACACAACAAAAATGAATCTGCATTTCTTTTTAGCAAGATAGTCTATTGATACCTGCAGCAAAGAAATCTGGTGGGATTTTTTAATCCTCAGCATAAAACGGGTACATTTTTTTAAAAAATCTCTTAAACAAGAGTTGTTTTCCTTTCTGTTTCACAGTTAACACCAAACAAAATCAGGAAATTATTTTCAGAGATATTTACATTGTAGGACTGAACTTATATATCAGAAATTATATTTGGGTACATATCTGAGAGAACATACCACAGAAATCCTATGAGCCAATATGGATTTGTAAAAAGTAAACCACACTTGACTAACCCAGTTACTTTTTTTTTTTTGAGGATTAATATGGAGGAGAACCAGGAGGCATTACTGTAGCTGAATCTCTAGAAACATATTGAAAATTTCACATGATAAATTAGGGACCCTTTTCTCTAAATAGGACTTTGAGTGAAAAAAACATGAATGAAATCATATGTTGAAATAATATTTAAGAAAAATAATAAAAGAACATGCTTTCATGAAATTAAATTCTGGACTTCACAACATGTGAAGTCCACGTGGCTCCTCTTTCATAGTTTCCCCACTGCTGAGTTGGGCTAGGGAGCTGGTCCTCACCAACTGGTTGGACTCAAGCACTAACCCTTCCCCACAGGCCCAGTGTCTTTTCATCCCCTGCAGTGACTCCACATCATGGACAAAGATGGAATCCCCCCTTACACAAACCCAATGATTTACCCAATGACTTTTACCTTGTACCTCAGCTAAACTATTTCTTATATACAAAGATTGCCTTGTGCTACCTATTGTGTCCCAAAAGAAATTGTTTTCTGCCTGCTACAAGACTATGTCTCTTTCAGAAAGTATATTAATCTCTAAATCTGCAGAGAATAAGCTAAAAGACTCCTAAAGAAACAAAACTGACCCTATGAAACATTTATGAAGTCTGTAATCAAATTAAGCCCTAACGAGTTCTTCAGAGACACTGGAAAGCTTGCATGCATCTGACTTTTTCCAGCTAGACCAATAAAAGAAACTTGACTATGCAGATAAAACATTTGCACAATACTGGATTTTAAAGCTTAGTCAACCCAGCCTCTTTCTATACAAAGAAATACTAAAACCCATCATCATTCAATTGTAGTGGCACTTACACTGATGACTGCTCTTGTTGCTGAAGCTAACAATAAACATTTGCTCATCAAAGGCTACTCAGCCCATCTGCTTCCAGACATTATTTCCAGTTAGAACACTGTCCTCAGAAAATAAGAAATTCATGTGTGTACAGTACAAAGACAAATACGTGTGTGTATATGGGCTGTGCTCTGTGCAAGGTCTGTGTGTGTAAAGCAATAAACACGTATTTACTGACACAGTATCTGACTTCAGCCCAGGCAAGACCAAGGCAGCACAGATGTTGTTTAGCACCTGGGCCATGAGCAGAATGACTTCCCGAGGCTGCTCTGCCCTCCATGGAGACCCACACAAATCCAATTTACATAGAACTAAGCAGGGATGGAAATGGCCTCACTGCGTTTTGGGAAGCTGGCAAGAAATTCATCCCAGGACCATGCACCGTGTTTACCAGAGTTCCTGTCAAGGACCAAAATTTTCTTCGCGCCTGGAAAATCTGTGGCTCAATGCAGCTGCTCACACTGTTCACTGAGGAGCACCAGCAGCTGCTGTCCCAAACCAGAGGCTGAAACAGTCACAGAATCACAGAATCACAGAATCACAGAATCCTAGGGGTTGGAAGGGACCTCGAAAGATCATCTAGTCCAACCCCCCTGCCAGAGCAGGGTCACCTAGAGCACATCACACAGGAACGCATCCAGGCAGGTTTTGAATGTCTCCAGCGAAGGAGACTCCACAACCTCTCTGGGCAGCCTGTTCCAGTGCTCCGTCACTCTCACAGTGAAAAAGTTTCTCCTGATATTCACATGGAACCTCCTGGCAGTAGGGCAGCCCTATGCCCTAGGCATCCCCCTGTGTGCTCTGCATACAGCTGCACAATGACAGTGGCTCAGGTTATGTCCAAACGAAGCAGCAAAGAGCACCATGTTGCCATCTCTCAAGGGCCCTGATTTAACATCATAGACCCAAGAGGGCATCTGTGCCTGTTGTGCTGTGTCTGCAAATCCAACAGCACCTTCCCTTAGGTAACATGAAGTACTTCTAGCAATGGCCTCAGAGAGCTTCCCTCTCTGACACAGGAATGCCATTTTGTCACAAGTTGGATATACAGGTTAGAGGATCATGTGGACACCCATAACGGCACCAGGATCTGTCCCACCCACACTGAAAAAAGGTCTCTACTTTGCCTCAAGCTAACAGGCAAAACCAATCAAGCTGTACAACTTCCCCTCCCAGATCACACTCTGGTGTCTTTGAAAGTCTCCAAAATGAACGTGAGCTTGGGTTCAAAAAATCAGAGTTTGAGACAGATTAATGCTTGCACAGGCTTTCATTTAAGCTACAACACAGATATTGCCATCCATGTCCCCAAACACAGCTGTGTCACCAGATACTGGGAAAGGTTGCATGATAAAGAGGAACAGCAGATGAAGACAAGTCAGCATCAGCCCTAGGCACTGGTGTAGTCTTACCTCTGACAGAGACCTGCCCTCATAGATCAAACTGCCCTCATACCGAGCCGCCCAAATTAAGGTTTTATACAGCCTTAGCTGAGCTTTGGATCAAGTTATGTTCCCTCATCCTAAGTGCCTGAGATCCCTAGGCAGCTGCTTTTAATGCCTCGATGGACAAGCCACTTTAGATGACTAAGAGATGCCATACGCCACTTCCTATTGCCAAGAGGTTGCATATATTGCACCTGCAAGCTTTCTTAGGGTCTAGCTGAGTCTGAAGCCATCAGTCGTCCTTAGATAATGGAGTTGTTTCATTCACAATTCCCAAACCAAGCCCTTGTTCCTTCCATTTACAAACAACATAAATCCTTAGGGAAAGGAGCAGAGCAACTCTGCTCCCTGTGTCTCTAACTGACCAGCTGTAAGCTTGGCTTGGAAATTAAAAGCTGGTTCCTAACCATCAGAGGACTGTAGTTCTGCAGCTACCTATCAATAGGAATAGTAGAGACAGAAAACCAAACTGTTTTTAAAATGAGGTTTGATAATTTTATGAACAGGACTACACAGCTGATTTGCTGCTAGAGCTGGGCACTGGGCTCAGCCTGCAAGATCCCTTTAAGTTCCATGGGGCAGACCAGGATGCTCTTGTCTGCTGCATAGTACCAACCTCTTTAAATATCAGGGATGCTTATGTCCTGGTGGTTAGGTGTATTTTTAATCCTAGCCCTCTTCACGCTGACTGTAATTCATATTGACAGTAGGGCAAATAATTTCCCTGGTTTGATCGGTCCACCAAGAGCAGCAAATACAGGTGATGTGCAGGTTGCTGATGTATTCACCTGCCTGGACTTGTGTTTTACACCAACATTGCTTCCCACCCACTTTATTCCCTCCCATATGCACTCATCCTTCTGCTCTCTGACAGGAAGAGAGCTTCTACTTAACAGAGGGTTAGAAAAATTCTTCCTTCTGCTCACATATCTCCTGGCAATTTGGCAAGACGTCTCTCCTCTGCTTAGTTGTTCCCAGCTCTTGTACCCTAGGGAGCAGCTCGGATTCAGTGGGGGAATGTCAGTGGTGAGCCAGGACTGGGAAATCCTTGCACATATCAGTCACTGGGAGTAGAAGTGATTTCAAGTCATGCCCCAGAGACAAAGTCTCCATAGCACTTTGGGGCTTGGCTCAGTGCTTGGTTAGTCTTGAGCGCAGGGTTTTGGAGCACTGGTTCTTATGGGAGAGCAAGTTCCACCTAAAGGTCCATCTCACTGCTCAATTGAGTTTCCAGGAGTTTGTCCATACACAAATGCTTCTCTGTTTTTCATTGCTGGCCAAGTTAGCTCAGCACACTGTGCATTTGTTACCAGCTTAAAGCATGCACTTGAACTGTTATTTTGTACCAGTTGACACGTTTTACTTTGTGGTACCAATAACTAAACTTCTACCGCATGTTATGGAAATTTTTGTCATGACATGGCTTTATGTATCCATCCATCATGCACTGTTCAACACATTTCTACTAGAGCAGTTCAAAACAAAAGTACTGGATTTTTGATAGATGCAATATTCTTAAAAAAAAAATAAGGGGAAGAAACAATTTGAATCAGTGATGTAATCCCTCCATCCTTAGAAAACAGCATAGAAGAGATATTCGCCATTCGCTTGTAAGAATTCTGCACACATAGTGCTTGGTCTCAATTTAATAAAATTCAGAAGATTCCAATTCCCAGAGCAAAGCTCTGGACTAGGTAGGGGAAAGACGAAATGCTGAAGAACCACTTTTATAAACCAGGGATTATTATAAATTTCTGGTTAAGTGAGAGTAGTATTTGCCATATGTAAGATCATAACTAAAGACAAAGGAAGGAGGATAGCTTGTTCAAAACCCATAAAGACATATGACTTCAAAAATGCTTGGGCTTTTAGCTGCCTTGTTACTTGATCACAACCACCCGAGGCACTGCTAAGTCACTGTCTGAATTTGTAGCATCCCTATTTGACCATTAGACTTCCTGAAGCCATTGGAGCCCAAATGTCTAAGAGCTAAAATACTACTCCAGCAGAAGCACAGTAGTCAAATTATCTAAATACCCATTTAATTTAAGGCAATCCATTTCCAGTTTTAGACTCCAGAAGGGAGGGCACCCATTTGAAATGTGAAGACTGAGGCTCACAGCCCTCTGTGGTGGCTCCTAGACATCAACAGCGGAGTACCTATTGCATCCTCTCCTTTAAATCCGTCACCCCTTTAAATCCGTCCCTACCCCAGGATGTGGGATAGGATATGGGACATGTGGGAGTTGATCTGATCTTACAAAAGGATGCCTTCAGACAGATAAGGATCCAGGCCTACAACGTTGTTGGAGCCCTAATGTAGATTTACATCATCAAATGCTGTTTTTGCTCTCTAGTTGGTTTCCACTTCAGTTTCCATATTACTTTAAATCACTGGAGCTGGAAAGTTCGGCTTTTTCACAAAATACTGACCTCAGTATAACAGACACTGTGTGCAAAATGTCCACGCTGAATAGCACTCATGACTAATGTAAATTAAATCTCAATCTACCCATCTTCTTAAATGCTGAATAAAATTTATAAAAGCCCTACTTCAGCAACAGCAGTGGAATTACAGTCACAGATACCTATAGATCACCTCTCCAGCCACGAATATGGTAACACAAGCCAAAAGTAGCGGGAAGTTTGCACTTGAATTCTCCAGATGAAGAATGTCAATTTAATTGAACCCATATGATACCAATAAGGAGAAATTCTCTCTACTACAGTAGAGACCATTGAAAGCTGCACCCCCCAGCAGAGACAGTCTGCAGGAGATAGGGAATTCTCTTTGCTTGACTTGGTTAATTTTCTTCCCTACTGTGATGAAATCCATGGCTAACCAACAGAGATGCAAGGAAATTTCCCTACAGCATAACAGGACTTGACAATCAAAGAAGTAACATAAACAATGAGTTTTTGGCTTCTGGAGGTACCAGGAATGCTAAAGCAGTGATGTCTATCTCCTCACCTTTATGGCAGTGTTGAATTACAGTGGAGGAGAAACGTGGGGCACAGAGAGGTGGAAACACTGAGGCACTGCAACTCTCCTCTCCCAGTTCTGCTCCCAAACACTTTTTGCCCAACAGGGCTTCCAAACTTACTTTTCTGGCACAAGTCAGCAGTAGGATTAAACACCAGAGAATATCTGCTGGATTGTGTGAATGGGAACAGCTTCAATGGCAGGTCATAGAGATCCAGGAAACACCAAAGCAGGCGGTTTTTTTCCAGAATTAAAGAAGCATAGAACAACACATTAGGAAGATGCATCTCTGATGTTCCCTCTTGCCCTGGATTACGTATCTGGGTAGAAGAATATCAGAATTACCAGTAGCATGTTTTTCTCGTGGCAAGTTTTTAACATCTGAAATCTTTTCCTAACCTTTGCAGTGTTCCACACCATCAGGTGTGTGGACTTTGCCATGTCCCAGACTATGAACTACTGTTCCTCTACATTTCATGCTAAGATTGTGATTTTGAGTTACAGTGAGGACCTAAAGCAGTCAGGCAAATTTTTTTTACTATATAGGCCCTTGTCTAGGAAGTTGGGGACTTTTTAAGAAAGGATTTGTGAAATTCAAATTTTAAGTTGCATGTTCCCTTTTAAGGTAGCACTTTGTTCCATGAGAAAATCTAATTTTGAGGCTAGAGTTAGGGTTAGAGAAACAAACAGACTCAAAACTTACTCTCACAGAGCTGTGATCACCCAAGGATGTTGGTGGGCTAGAGGGAGGCATGCGTTTGGCTCGCTGATGACCTACCAGACTGAGGGAAACTTTTGTGGTCCGGGGATTAATTTAGCTAAAAGTCTTAGTATGCATCCTGCAAACACCAAGGGGGAAGCAGCTAAGAGTAGAGTTGAAGGGCTTAGACTGAATCTTAGTTTCTGAACTCATATGTGGGTGCACTTCAGGCTAGGGTTAGGGTTACTGAGGCAAAACTGCCAGACAGGTTATTTTGATTGCATCCTGCAGATGGATAAGCATCATGGGGAGGAGTGATGTATGTGAGGTCCAGGAGCTTGTTTATGATTTCAAGTCTCACCTTGAGACTATATTCTGATGTTCATAACAAGATGCCTCAAACCAAGGCAGGGGTTTAGGGTTGCATTTTAAGAAATTATAGCAGGGGGAAGTCTGGTCTTGCTGTGCCTTATTCATTTTAAAAAGATGGGACAGAATCTGGATAACCAAAAAGCTGTCTATCCCGTGCAGTAAATAACAATACAAGGATCAGAGCTCTTGTTTCCATCAAAATTTTTTGTGCTCTGCAGTACTGAAGAATAATAAACTTTCTGGCTGCATCTGATTCTGAAAAACCACTCTGCTCCCTTCAGCTTTACTTCAAATTCCCACCCAAACCCAGGCTGAAATTCACTTAAGCAGGAGTTATTTCAGACTCAAACTAAGCCTCTCAAGCCTTCTATCAGCTGCCTTCACCTCCACTGCCTGTAGCATGCAAGGTGGCACATCAAGACCTTGATCCCAAAGGCAGGTGGATGGGGAGCGGTACCTTCCCTGAAATCATCGCAGAAGGGCTCTGGGCTGCCAAACACCTCTTCTCACCTGATCCTTCTGAGCTCCTCATGCACAGCAAGAAAAACATGTTTGGCTGCTTCCAGGTCCTCATTGCTACTCCCAACCATAAGTCCCAGCCTGGGATGTACAAGGACTCTTCACATACATAGAGACACAAGGGACAGCCTTCAGCCTGTCATCAGGTTTTCACCTGCTGCCTTGCCCCTACACCACCCCACAGGGAAGGCATTTGGGTCTCACAACCAATCTCTATTCATAAGCTCAGATAGAACCAAAAGGCCATATCTACCTGAAGTCATAATAAAAGGATCTTGCCTCTCAAATACCACTCTTCTCATTAAAACCCTCCCAACTCTGCAGAAGGCATCAAGACCATTTTGTTTGGTTCTCCAACTCAAATCTTAAACCTGACACTAATTTAGCATATTCCCTCATTCTTGATGGGACCTTTTCTCAGAATATGAAAGACACTGACTCATGCATGATGACATAATGACATCAGCCTCCATAGCAGAAGTTTCCTTTCACAACACTTTGTTGATGCAGAGCAACTTAAGAAAACGTCTCTAAATGCATTGGGTTCTGCATCCCACAACCAAGGCAGTTATGTGGAGAGGACCATCCCTGTCTTAACTGAGCATCTCTAACTTCTGTCCTTTCCTGCCTTTTTTGGAGCTTCAGGATGCAGCAAGGACAGCTCTACTGTCTGCTTTAGGTTGTCTTCCTAGCTCTTGCCATCACCCTGGCAGTAGTAAACATACTCTGAGACAGACCCAGCCTTAAGCCCATAAACAGATGTCTCTCTTAGTCTCTGTGCTCTGCATAAAAACACTGTCTAGATGCTTTATATCCCCATATACTAATTGTAATCCCATCCTTAACATCATAACTTCCCAGGGGGCCATAAACTACATTAAAAGTCCCGATACCCTTTAGTATGATTCCTCTCCCTACCTTCCTGGTCTGTGCAGGATCCAGATAGTATAACTTGTTTGGCTGCTGAAATTCAACTATATAGCAGGACACAACAGCCTTCAACCCCCAAAGTTTACTGCCTAGGCTTTACAGGATGCCTCAGTAAAAATGGTAAAAATGTCTTTAAAAGCATTAACTTCTGCAATGAGAAATCTACTCCTAAAGTGCTCCATAGCCCACAGGGCCATCTCATTCCTGAAATCAGTTAAGTCAGAGAACCAAAAGCAACCAGACAGGTTATTCTTGTCACAACCTGTGGAGCCAGGAAAGGCAGGGAGAGAGTAGGGCACTCACACTCACCTCATGACTTGTGGAAGGGGCTGATCCCCTGAGTACATTTGACACTATGGTCTATGATCTATATATGGTCTAAATACTATACTATTTTAAGTACTCTTTAAGAACTGTTTAAGGAGTCCAGAGCCTGAAGAATTTCAGGACGTCATTATTGCAGCATCCTGCAGTGGCCAGACAGGGAAATGGGATGTAAGAGAGGACTGTAGCATATGGAGGAGAGGGTCTCTTGCTGTTTGAACTGCTAACCAGTTACATTTCAGGTTGCAGTTAGAGTTAGGTTAAGCATTTGAAAATCTAAAACAGACAGCCTATTCTTGTTTTATCAGGCAGAACACAGAAAATCAGTGAGCAGACAATTGTTGGTAGGCTAGGGTCTTGTCTAGCACTTTAAAATATTAGCCTAGTGATCAGGAATTTACTGTATTTCAAGTCATAATTATTGTAATACCACCCAGGACCTACAAAGTAACAGATAAATGAGGAGCTGGAAGCCTTTCGCAGCCCCTGATGAAGTGACCTGATGCCCTGGTGCATGGCCAGCTAGGGCAGAGGCAGGGATTGATCTCACTGTCTTTAAAGTCAGGGACTGTGCTAAGGACACTGAAGTGTCTTGAGTTAACAGGATTCAAATTTGATGCTGTCCTTTATTTTAGGGACCATTTTCAGGTTATTTCATGATGTATCTGAGAGAAAGCCAAGGAATCTAAGGCATGCAGAAACCTTTTAATTGCTGAATGCCCCAAGGACATGAGAGCAGTCAAGAGAAGGGGGGCAGGGTGGGCATCAAGGCAGAATATTCTCTGTTATCGAAGCTTTTATTTCCTGATTGTAGTACAGATGAGCCTGGGGTTTGGGTTAGCATGTGGGAGTTGGTTGCTTCAAAAAAATACCTGCTTCTGATGGCCTCCATCTCCCAAGGGGCATGCTCCTCAAATGCTGAATTGGTTTGTATGGAGAGTCTTCAGTGGTGCCCCTGACAGCCACAAACAATCCCCTGAGGAGCAGCCGTTCCCCCTTCACCCCTGCCTCACTGCTCCCTTCGGAGCAGGTGAGTGCTGGCAACCCCCTGAGCGGACCAACCATGACAGCACGGCAGGAGATGGGACAGGATATGTGTCTCCAGCTTTAGACACTTCAGGAAGACAGTAACAACAAATGTCTCCTTACTGCGTTAACCTGATAAAGCTGTGGTTGTCCTCCCCAACACCCATCCCTGTGGCTCTTTGGGTCCACCACGGCATGCCCCTCTGGCTTTCTGCCTGGCACAGAACACCACTTCTGTGCTCCCCTCACTGCATATCTGTCTGTGGAGGTGGCGTTGTGTGTTAGACACCAATTTCTGGTTCTTGTAGGTCAGCAGGTAGCCTTCATAAGTAAACGAGCATCCAAATTAAATACAGGTGTGTTTCAACAAGGGAACTCCATCTGATTCCAAAGGTGAAAGATCGAGTTTATTAACTAAGCCACCCACCTCCCCAGGAATATTACATGAATTAAAACCAGACTTCCTGGTGTTACATATGCAACAGCTGTCAGCAGCATAAATTATGCCTAAAGAGGTTTTAGTTGCTCTTCTGAAAAATATGAAAACTTGAAATTATTCTTTTGATTTAAAGGTTGCAAAATTGTTGTTTTGATGTTGGGTTTTTTTTTAATTTATGTGAACAACATCCTGTTTTCTGCTTGCAGACTTGGGCAGTTGCAGTAAGCTGTCCCTTAGGGGCACAAAGCAGATATCCAACGACTTACAAGATTTGTCAATGAGAAGACTTTTTTTGTTGTTGTTTAAATGAGAAACTCTCTTTAAACTGGCCATTCAAAATGGGAGATGCTTCAGCCACAGTCATCGCTGAAACCTACTGATAGGATAAAGGTTTTATTTCAAAAGCAAAACTTGAATTACCAGTTCCTTTACAATCATTAAGGTCATTAGATCCAGATAGTTTATGGCACTTCTCATACAAACACTATGTGCTAAAAGTCAAAATGAACAGCTGATCTTGAGTATAATTAGTGCTGAAAGTTACTGCAGGGGCTAGAAAAGCTGACAGTTCATTTACAGCACAAAAAAGGAATTACCATAACATCCATGATAGATAAAGTTTGAACTAATAAGAAGGAAATGACCTTCCCTCCAGTAGCTCTACTGATTAGGCATCTTTTCACAGAACTTCCTTGAATGGAGATGAGTGTTATTGACTTTATTCAGTTCAGGCTGATGTAAATCAGGACAAATTCAATTTTAATCAGTGGCGTTAGGCTAACACAAATAAATTCCTCATTTTATTTTTTCTGTGATCAGGTTACTGCATGTGAGCTTCAGCATGGAATAATTTGTTCAAGATTCCCCATCAGTGCTTAGAGGAGAAGGTCTTAACATTAAATGTAAAGCCTCCCACCAGAATTAACCTAGTAAGCTGCTTACTATGGCAAAGCTCACATGTACTTTGTACTTGGTATGGAGGAGAGGCTGTAAGGTGTGTTGAAAGCTTTCTGGAGAAATGGCTAACCACTAGCAGTAGTTCCTTGGTTCTTTCTTGAGGAATCTTAACAAAATTTAAAACAACAATCTACATTTCTTCAGTTGTTTATTTTAAAAAATCACTGATCAACCCAACTGCAGCTGGGTGAATTGAAAATTAGTCATTGAGTGGATTAATTTTGTGTGTGTTCTTGTGAATTATCTGAAAACACAGTAAATCCCAGAAATGTATTCATCCTTTAATGCTATTCATTATGACTTGCAAAATTGTTCTTTTGTGAAAGCCTTACTCCACTCTAGAGTGATAGAAGCCATCCTGAGCCATAAAGACCATCTGAACCAGAGCATGTTAAGAGACACAAACACACCACCAGCCTGATCTACCAGGTCTTTATAAAATCACTTTGCCATTAAATGTCAGGTAATTTTGATTCTTGTAAAACATTTCTGCACCTTTTTTTGGAACACCCACTGGGGCAGTTGGGTGAAATGGAGCTTGGCTGTGCCTCCCTCAGAGGGCTGCTGCCTCACAGGTCACCTCCCTCAGCTGCTCAGTGTCAGCTGCTCCAGCATCCAGTTTGGGGGAAATTTTAATATGTGCAGTTCTTGTCTCTGATCTGTAGTTTTGTTTTGGAAATGAGCCATATACAACATAAATACACTTACAGCCTTACCAGGCAGATACTAAAAATGACCCTGAGCTCCCAGTTTTCATCCTCGTGGGGAACTTTCTGAAGTTCTGGTGATGCAGATTGAGTGACACCACATGGGACCACAGTGTGTGAGTGGTGTCCATCATACATACACATGCACATCTATGAGGGTCAACAGTAGGGCTTTCCAAAATATCCAGAAGTGTGCACTCGATCTTTTCGGACATGGCGGTGGGATGCCACAGAGCTCCAAACCCCTCATTTTGACTTATGTACACATACAAATGTGCAACATGGTGACACAAATGTCCTTTGACGAACTTGAGTAGTTTCCAACAAGACCATGGTTTTCTCCCTGCTAGGTGCAGAGATAGGGCTGACAGCAGCAAAACCTGCAGCTCCCAGTGCTGCGCTGTGAACAAGTGAGAGGCACTGGGGTTATGGGACGTTGGCAGGGCAGCCCGAAGTCGCCGTCAAGGCAAACAAAAGGAAACCGTTGGGAAGCGCCGAGCTGGCGTCCCGGCGGAGCTGGCTGGGTTTGCTGGCGTCACGCAGGGCTCTGTCCCCACCCACACGTCGCGGACAGGCACCACGGCGTCCCCAAGAAGAATATACCCATTTCTTAATGAGAAATTCAGTGATTTATCTGATAAGGGAGTAATTATCTGAAGACAATATCAGCATTTGTGGGTAGGAAGCCGTCCTCCGTCACGTCAGGGATGTGACCAAACACAGTACATCTTTTACTTTGGACTAAGTGTTCCCTTTCATCTAGACTGTGGTTTCCTTTCACAACTGTAACTGGCTTGCATAAAGCTACCTTTCATCTGATTTCCTAATAAATGTGTTTTTTAATTCACATGGGGTCAGCCACTGGTGACTAGAACATTTTCTGCAGGAACATGTCTGAGCAGGTATATAATACACCTACTACAACATACCTGGATAAAGAATGAACCCTACAGAAGTATATCACAACAGTGTATCTCAAACACTGCAAACTGACCACAAGTGCCTTTCCCTCCTGTATCACCTCAACACTGCACTGCAGGAGCAGGCTCCAGGGAGGTCTCAGACATCTGATTTCTCCCATAGTTGAGCTCACTATCCTATTTTCTTTTAGAGAATGTTTTTAAAGGTGTTTACTTCCTCTGGGAGAAAAGGGTAAAGCTCAAATTCCTATAAAAATCCACTTCTAAACTCTTGAAAGTAGGAATAGTTTCTCCTGCTGGGAAAGCGGCAACAGCTTTAGAGCCCATTCAGCTGTGTCTGCTGGCGTGCATCCGACCATGACTCATCTGACGTGAATCTTCATCTCCTTCTGGGCTGTGGGCAATCATAGTCCTTTACATCAGTGTCTATAGGTGAGCGGACCTTTAAGATCCTTCCGGTGAAGGGCAACATTCACTTGCTTAAAGTTCAGCATGCATTTAAATGATTTGCAGGACTGAGATGGCTCAGAGTCCCACAGAACTGAGTCACACCTCATCATCATCCCACATTAAAACTTTTGGTCCTCTTATTACAATGAAGCAGTGACTCTTCTTCATCTGCTTCAAACCATAGAGCACATAATCCCTAAAGAACATAATTCAAATCCCATTGCTTCCAATGCAGATGATTTAGTCTTTATCACAGAATAGGACTGGAGATGGAATAAAAATGGCTTTGAAGTAATCTTTAATAAATATATCTACTTGCTGCTGCTTAAGAGAAATCCCTACCATCAGATCTTAATCTCTTCCTGCACAAAACAAAGAACAGATTTTTCAGTATTTTGCCTGTTTCCTAGCTGCTATTACCAGTGCACTGGCATTAGTTTAGAAGAAGACTGTTCTACTAAGCAAGTCTATCCGTTTTAAGAAATAATTGCTAGCTGTGACTTACAACAGGCTCAAAGAGGGTAGAGGGGTAGATGGGGAAAGAATAGAACTGCTTTTGTTTTGATCCATTGCCCTCACAGTTCCTCAAATTCTCTTTGATTTAGCATCTTAGACTGCTTTCACCATCCTACACAACCAGAATGACAACCTAATTTCTCCTGTGTCAGCAGCAGTACTAAAACTGAGTCACAGCTACCAGTTTTTTCTCTATTGCTTTTTATTATTATTTATTATATGCTACAACATAACAGTGATACGACTCTATAGGCTACACCAGAATGGTTGTCCAAACTGCCCAGCAGATATTAACTCTGATACTGAGCTTTCCCCACATGTGATTTCCATATGTTGGAAGAATGGGATATCGCAGTTTGGAGCCACTCCTACATCCAGTGTGGATAGTTTGGAAGACACTTCAGCTCTTAAAATCTGTACTAACCCAGTGTTAAGTCTGAGATCGTATTAGGGCTTAGGGGTAAAATATTACAGAAATACACTTATTAGCCCCAGACAGGCAATCCAAGTCTAGGAAATTGAGATTAAACGTTACAAAATAGACTAAAAAGAAAAACATACACAAAGGCACAATGAGGGACCTAAGTAAGCTTGCTTAGAGTAATATCATGTTCTGGAGTTCCCAGCATAAGGACATAGAGCTGTTGGAGCGAGTTCAGAGGAAGGCCACAAAGATGATCATAGGGCTGAAGCACCTCTCCTATGAAGACAGGTTGAGAGAGTTTGGCCTGTTCAGCTTGGAGAAGGCTCCGCGGAGACCTCATAGCAGCCTTCCAGTATCTGAAGGGGTTACAGGAAAGCTGGAGAAGGACTTTTTGTGAGGGCATATAGTGATAGAACAAGGGGGAATGGTTTCAAACTAAAGGAAGGTAGATTTAGGCTGAATATTAGGAAGAAGTTCTTTACTGTGAGGGTGGTGAGACACTGGCACAGGTTACCCGGGGAGTTTGTGGCTGTCTCCTCCCTGGCAGTGTTCAAGGTCAGGTTGGATGGGGCTTGGAGCAACATGGTCTAGTGGGAGGTGTCCCTGCCCGTGGCAGAGGGGTTGAAATTAGATGATCCTTAAGGTCCTTTCCAACCCAAACCATTCTATGATTCTATGATTCTATGATTCTATGATTCTATAGCTAAATAGTTATGATTAGCTCCTTGTTCAATTTCTAACTTTTTGAGAGCTTTTTTTTTTTCTTAATTATGCAATTTGAGAACAAATACAAATGCTGCTAGCTTATCAGGATGGACACAAAACAGGAAAGAAATCAGGAGTAAGATACTCCAAGTGTCTTCAGGAAGGATTAGAGCTATCCTGGAACAGCACACGTGTGGGATTGCTCTATATACAATGTTTAGGATCTTATCCTTAGGAAGTTGCTGAGAGATATTAGTAGGTGGGAAGGGAAGTACTTCGTAGTCAAGTAGCTGAAATAACATTTTGCAAATTGTACTGAGGCACGGCCTAGAAATGCAATTTGTCCATATCAAGGCCCACACACCTACAAGTTTCTTTTTCACTATTGCATCTGTGATACTTGTGGCAGAGATGCTGAACAGCATCAACTCCCCATATATTTAGAAATGTACAAATGCAAAAGTAGACAAGGTCCACATGCCCAAGACCTTACAGCTTGAAGAAAGATTAGTTTAGAACAGCCAATTTTTAAAACTAGTGATCAAAGCATTATTTTACATGCAAAGACTCTCGCAGCTGATGGAGTCACCCGTGTTAAGGGGACATTCTTTTTCACGTTTTGAAGTCAGCAGAGACAGGGCTAAAATGGGAAACATGAAATGGGTCCCTTTCAATGAAGAAGCGCAGACATGTAATGGCCTACCCAAGTACTCCCTAGGTCAAAGGACAGGAATGCTAGCAGGGACATTGCTATCTTCACCTCACTCCCTGCACCTCTTCCCCAGTGCCATAGATAGGAGAAGAGGTGACCAAGACAGTGGCTCTATCACAGCTCACGTCACCTGTGGGAGAAGGAGTCAGCACAGAGCTGCAGTAGAACTTGGGAAAGCCCCAACCATGATCCCGGGGCAATCACGGCATGGGAAGACCTCTGTCTTATACCATGAGTCTTACATCATGGTGAATGGGAAAGAGATCTGGTGCATCTGAGATCATTGGATAGTTCTAATTAACCTACAAATTGAAAAATGTTTCATTGTAAGGTAGAGAGCTCTGGACTCCTGTCTGAAGCCCTTCCTCCATTTCACAGCTCTCCTGCCAACCCCCTGGAAGCAAAGATGAAAATAATAGTTTTCCAGAACTTTTTGAACTACTGTTTGCATGAGTTTTTCTAACTGTGTCCACACTTCAGCTTTTGCTGGCTTTGTTATTACAGAAGGGCCCGGGAACAACAACAACATTTTGAAGAGTAAAGGAGGCTTCAGTTGCAAAAGCATTTCCCACAGCTGCCCAGTTGGTGCAGCACTGCCCCAGGCTCCAGTTAGGACAGCATTTTCCGTAACAGTAAAGCTTGTTTAAGAAGCTCTTGCCCCCAGCCTGTTGTTTCTGTCCTTGTGCTATATTTCAGCATCTTTTTGCTTGCACCAGCACAACTATTTGCTAAACCATGCCATAATGCAAATCATGGAAATGATCTGAATTAAGAAACCTTCCAAGAAAAAAGCTGTGGGCTTGAGGGGAGTATTTTTGTCTTTAATACATCTTTTCCATGTCTGGTTGACAGAGCCCTGCAAACAGTTCTGATGGTAAGATGAAGGAGATGGTGCACTGCAGAGCAGGAAGGAGGAATGGCAGGTTGCAGCAGGGATTTTTCTCTTTTTGCTCTAAGAGAAACCACGTGTGTAACTGCAATGTGAGATCCCCATGCACCACAAGCTGTGCCCTGCTCTGATACAGCCCTCCTGCTCAACAATCCCCTAATCCCCCCCTCCTGCCTTTTTCCCACTGTGGGTTTGGGAGGGCATGTTCAGGTGCCATGAGCTAGCTTTTCAGGAGGTTTTATGATACTGAGGTTTTATGTTTTTATTTTCACCACTCCAGGTGTTTATGTAAAAGGGAAATGGAATTCATGCTTTGGTTTTTGTGATATTTTTATTTTCAAACTCAAGTTCCCCAAGAGAACCTTAACTCTTCAGGACCTCAAGCACAGCCTAATCACACCATAGATGATATCTACCAAATGGCTTGAAAAGGAATGTCAGAAGGGTGCCAGTAAGAGCTTCTCCTTTGTCACATCAACAAATGACCCAACAAAACCATGAAGGCAGATTTGACAAGGTATTAAAAAAAAAAAAAGAAAAGAACAAACCACATTTTCAGACCATCTTTGCATGCAGGATAAAGAAGCAACAGAATGTAAAATCAGTGTATCTGTTTCTTCCACAGATCTTCTTTAAAACCAGTACCTTGTCAGTTAGATTAGTGATGAAAAGGAAATAGAAAGATTATACTGGCTGTATTGCAGGGATGTGATAGTGAGATTCCACTGCTTATTCATGATGGGTTAATTTGAAAGAGAAAAGACATCTCTCTGAATGGCCTCATGATAGTCTTGTGAGAATAAGCAACAGACAGAGTGGAGCCCAGCTGGGATTTTACCAGTTAGACTCTCTCAGGGCAAAGACCTCATATTGCATTAAAATACTAACTTGAAAGGCATCGTTTGACTCTTGCAGAAACCATGTTGCATGTATTAAGCTGGAATTGCATATAACTTCATGTCATTTTTATCAGTTACTTCACAATTGTGTATTTTGTTCCTGCATCCAAGGCATTAAAGCTCATTAATTTAATTCCATCTTATCAAGCAGCGGCCAAACAGATGCTCAGTGGAGAAGAGTAGAAGAAAACAAAAAGCTTTTTCACTCTAAGGGCTCTGCTGTATGTCATGGGTGCTTACATGAGCTCACAAATCACTGGTGATAAAACGGATGCCTACTGCACACCAAAGACATCAGCCCAAGAAGAGGGACCCAGAAAGCCAACAGTGTGTGACAGATTCCTGTCTGACACAAGAGTGAACTTTAAACCCATTGCTCACTGTCATATAAAATCTCCATAATTTTTATTATTTATTCATACTTGCAAAGCAATGCTGATACAGCAACTGTGAAAGAGGACCATCATGTAAAAAGGCAACAGCAGGCTTGTCGGACACTCAGGTTTTTCAATCCAAGCACACTTGCTTATTTTCACTAAACACAGAACTGCAGCATTTTCCTACACAAGCAGCAGCAATACCCTTCAAACCCAAGCCTGCTTCTTTGGTGTTTTATCAACAAATACTGAACATGCTTGTTGTGTTCAAAAGAAAACAGCTGTTTCTCTGTCCAAAGCCCTTTGTAAGAATAATTCCTGGCCTTGTTTAACTTGCTGTGATCTGTGCAGAGGGAATCTTGACAGGACAGCCACAAGGGACTAGATGTTCCTTGATATGAATATTTTCAAGAGTGACAGTTAAGTATTCCAGTTAAACGTCAGCCTAAAGTGAGATTACTTTTAAAAATTCAAGAGATCAAAAGCACCAGCAACAGAGAAAACCAGGAAATTTTAGTTCTAGGAATAAAATTCACATCAAAGGATCGTCTGCTTCCATTTCTTCATTATAGCCTAAACAAATGAGGTAAATCCAAGCCATTCATTGCTCTGGATTTCAAATGGGGCTTATAGATTTTAACAAATTAGGGGCGTTAATACACCACTTAGTCTACCAAAGGTGCACTACAAGACTGTACTTACTCTCTGGTTCTGTCTTTCTACGTGCATGAGCATGGAAGTTTCAAAAAAAGTTCAATTTCACTTTATTACCAGGACAGGCCAAACATCCACCTTACTGCAATTTCAGGTCTCTGACCATGGCAAGGAGCAAATGCTTCTAGAAAGATTACAACAGGACAAGTATAGGCCAGTCCTTCTGCTGAAGAGGAACCATTAGAAACTTTTTAGGCATGAGGCTAACCTTGTTTAAAGGCTACTGACAACCTATGAAATCATTAATCTAGGTTGAGGGGAGGTAAGATATAGATTTGTCTGGCGTTTGGAAAAGTAGAAAATCCATTCACATCTCATCTTTTTGGGGTTCCCCCATAACTAGGAATAAAGGTTGAGTCTCTAGAGAGTCTGTATCTCCCTGAGCACACCACAACTAACCCGTTGTGCACATTACTTGGAAAGAAGTCCCTCAACACATCCTAGGAATTTGGAAGGCAGACTTCCTCATCTTCAGAAATGGCATCAATATAACTTAGAAATAGCTGAGCTGGACCAATGCCCTGTGCCTTAGCAAGGCACTGATACAGCTAGATGGCTGTTGGAACCAGGCTATCTCATCCAAAACCAGCTGAGGAATCTCTGCTGAACTGCAGCTGAACTGAATTTAGCTCTTACATCAAAAGTTTTGTTCATAATATTCAATAAATATTTTTAGGGAAAACTTTAATGAACAATTTGAGTTTGGGGGTTTTTTTGTTTGTTTTGCAAATCTGACAACAAGTGTTTTCCTTCACACATAACACAGATGTCCAGTGCACCCAAAGAAACCAACCTTGGGAGTCTCTGACCCTACTTTTACAACGGATGCAGGAGCCATGAAATAGCAGGTCAGACATGGGATAGGCATTAGGAGACCACGATCTTTGGGTAGCTCAGCATCAACTCTTTGTGGCCTCAGGACACCACTCAATCTCTATCTGCATCACTGTTTCCAGCTGGCAAGTGGAGATAATGTTGTTCACCCATCTTCATAAAGTGATCTGACTGATGAAGGTGGAAAAACACTCATAAATTATCATGTTGAAGATGTCAAACCTAGGGAAAATACAGAGATAAACCAGATGTTGTTGATGGTCTGACTGTTCTTGGAAAGATTTCTTAGAGTGATGTAATCAGATATGACAATGGATGAAAAAGAAATAAAACAGAAGCTAGTAAAATATTAGGGGTGACAAAAACACAAAGCAATAACAACTAGACTGTAGGAAAAGAGTGGTTTGCCGATGGCAGCAAAATTGGCCAGCAAAATGCCCAAGGAAATGTTGAATAGATGAAGACTCCTTTGCCTCGAGTGCCTACAGTTCATCGATTTTAATTTAGCAGCATTCACAAGAAGTCATTCTTGGTTTATTCTCCCATCAATTTATTTGAACCAGTATGTCTTTAAAGTCAACCAAATGTAATAAAAGGATATTTTCCAGCATATACTGTTGCAACAAAGAGAACAGTGGAACACATTTTTCCCAAACCATTTACTAGTCTCCAGGGAGATATAATTTCCTTTCAAACTGAACTACATTTCAATTCATAGGACATTTTTATTAGCCATTTTGGACTAAGTAATTGACTCTTCTGGAAACAGTTCCCTCATTGTCGCAAAATCAATTAGTCAATGGAATATCATAAGGTAAAGTGAGAAACTGACAAGATATGTGTCTGCTGCCACTTGGCACTTCAAATAAAACCCTTCTCCTTTTACTCAGCTGCTTAGCTGATACTCACAACTTCATATTGCCATATCTAAATGAGCAACAATTCATTTCTTTATGCAGAATCGTGGTAAATACTGCTATATGAAAAAGTCAATGAGAGCATTCCCACCTTCAGTAGGCAGCAGATTAAACAGTGTAAAGCTGGAGAAGACTGCCATTTGCTGTGTTAAGTGGACCTCTTCTGAAAACAGATGCAGTAACTCACACTGGAGGGCAAAAGGGACAAGCGCTTACTTCAACATGAACACTCTCATTGTGGATGAAGGATGCTGATACCTTGCAAGTTTTAGGGACAATACAATAAATACCAGGTTCCCTTGAGTGGCTGACACAGTACTCAAGATCACCCCAGCTTCTGTCAATGCAGGGAAAAATAATAGAAAACAAAGGTATGGGACACTGAGCTTTGGGGAAGAAAACCAGTGATCAAACAGAAGGTGGAGCCTCTGGACCCATCGGCTATGTACACTGAGTCTGCTTTGTGTAACTGCAACTGCACAAAACCACCGCTACACACTGGGGATTTGGACACAGTGACGTATGTACACTATGCATTTTGGATTGGATGTAGTTTCCTTTTATGTTGTATTTTGAAAGAACTTACTATACTGGAAGGAGTATAGGAAAGTTCACAGTTAATGACTAGCTGGCCATTGCTGCTTGTTTCCGTAGTCATTCCTCTTTTGTCAAAAAAGATCAATAACATGCTCTGCACAAGACTAATGTAATCAATGCCATGTTTGGGAAGATTAAACTGCCACTTTGTCAGGAAGTATCAGAAAAGGTAATCTGAAAACCTGAAAATACGCCTGGGCAGTGGAGTGCATAAACTATGTATTCCAAAGGCCAGAAAGAAGACAATATGAAACCTTCATTATTGTAGACTGGACTGAACCACCAATATTCTTGTGACATGATGCAACATGACATATGATTGTTACCAACTGAAATCTGATTAGAAACTTCAAGTACAGTAGCTTTTTAGAGCTATATTCAAACAATGAGGAAGCATTAAAGATCTAAGCAAAGTTTCACAAAGCAAATTATTTCCTTTTAATTGAAACCTTAAGGGCATAGTTTTGGATGCAATGAATTTTCTGGAGGTCTTTGCTTCATTTGAACACAAATGATTTTAAGCGTATTATTACATGAATACGTTGTACTACATCCCTCGCTTGTAAGTAAAAAAAAAGGCACAGAAAGGCAGCAGAAAAATATATTTCCCTCATCCCTCCCATTTTGAATGTGGCATACCAGCAAGCTTTTGGCATGACAGCATATATCAATACTACACATCTATATGGGAATCATATACCACATTTTTATCTTGTAGTCTTAGCCAATGTTTCCTTCTTGTAAAACATCCAAGGTTTCTGGTAGAAGCTTTATTACAAAAGATGCATTGTTTCCACTGAGTTATACACTAATAATAATCATGCAAAATTGTGATATTAACTCTAATGGAAACAAGACATCCCTTATTATTTGCTGTTGATGAAACACTGTGATTTGAAGAGACCCCAAAGAACTATGACTAGTTTCAGAAAGGTAGAGAAAATGATATTAGTGTCTATGTCTTCGTTTTGCAAGCTGCCTGCTCTTAAAGAGGTCATTAATAGAGGCAGAAAGTCTTACAGTTGCAAATCTTTGCCTGTTGGCCCGCTGCACAGGGGAAGGGATGAACTGGGGAGTGGGGCAAGGCAAATACTGCAGTGGCATTTTGCAGGCTGGAGACATGGTAGCTGATGGTCTGCAAAACATACACTGACCACATGAGATTTTTGTTGTTTCCAGTTGCTAAATGTTATTAAAATAAGCTTAAACACTTTACATAGTTTCTGCACATCGGTTTACCATTGCTGTGGCTACCTTAGGTATGTTCTGTTATCACAGATTAAATGTTCTGGTCAGTTTTAAGTGGAAGAGCAGACAGCAGGGCTCAGTCAAAAAATAGAAGCAGAAGCACTTGCGTGAAACTGTGGCTGAACTGCCAAGGGTTTTTTCACTAGAACCATAGTATAATGGTGTTAAAGGACTTCTCATAGGAGAACAGACAGGAAAGCAACATGAACGGGGAAAATGCGGTCAGGTGACTAGTGCCACTGCAGAGCTCTCCAGTGGGGGCTGCACACAATGAAAGTGCCACAGCCTGGGCAGGTCGAAGTGCCATGCATGGAAAGCAAGAGCACTTCTTTACTCCCACACGATTCATTGAAAAATTAGACTTTTAATGAGATTTCAGGTAATATATATCATTACACTGTTTGCTAGCTTAAAGCAATAAAGGTACGTTGCTTGTCCATATAAAGCTGTAAGCATGAACTCAGTTGTGCTGTCAGAGTCCAAAGCTGGCTGGGGAAGGTATCTGTCCTGGCTCAGAACAGGAGAAACTGTCATTTTGTGAGTAATCTGAGGTGCAGAACAGCATAAAGTCATGCTCTCCTTCCTAAAACCTTAGGGAAGCACGTGTATATGCAAACAAACCAGTCACGTAAACTAAGATTTTATTCTCTGTGTCCAGCTAGTCAGATCAGTTTTAAGGAGAAAGGTCCTTTATACTCAAAGAGGAAAGGGATGTTAAACAACAACTTGGATTTTCCCAAATCATCTACTATCATATTGTAAGATCTAATTCAAGTTTTCCAACAAGTTTCTATGATGCTGTGAAGCTATCAGAAACATGATTTCTGAGTAACAGGAAATATTCTTAAGCATAAAGTTTAGCAGATATTTAAACAACATACTTTGCTAGTGATTTTAATAATTTTTTTCTTCCATTTTGCAGTATAATTTGCACAGCTACTCCACACCATGTAACAATCAGTTCTGACGACCCCTTGATAAATAGTACCTGTGGCACCACCATAGCACTATATGAAAATAATTATATATATATATGAAAATCATATGAGTTATCTGAATTATGTTACTCTGATTACACAGCGTTCATTGCCATAGTATACACAATTATTAATATTTTATTCTGATGTTGCCTTTCTTATAGAAAGTTTTTTAAAATAAGGTCATTTTAGAATGAAAAGTGCATATGGGTGACAGCTGAATTATGTGGTACCGACAACTGTTAACCACGGCTTTTGGATAAAATATTTTGAGAACAGATTTTTAGATCCTGCAGTGGCAGAAAAAGATGAGTTCAAGACTCCAGCTTGAAAAGTCTGCAATTTTCTAGCCTTGATGCAACCCATTCCAGTTCTGAAGACCTTCACATAGTCCCCTCACAAGTGACAGGAATGTCAGTGGTGGGAGAGATGCCTTCGCATCCCCAGCCTGGTGTAGCAGGAGCTGTGCTAGGAAGCAGCCTTTGAATAAATTCCCTTTGCAGGCAGGGAGATGATGTTGAAACCTCCCTGCGCATAGTGTGGCTGTTCACCAAAGATACAATATAATTGCCAGCAAATCCCATGACCTCTGCCCAAAGACGGAGTTATTACAAAGCCCAGCCTGATATCCCAGTACAGTCTGTGCAAACAACAACATGACAACAAACTGAGATGGGGTTCCCAGCCTGGTCAGACCAAGATGCTGGTCTTAGTTTTCTTTGGGCTGGTAACGTAAGGCAGTAAATGGCACTACATCAATCCCTTTCACTTTTCAGGCTGCAAAACCACTGAAATGCACATAAAGATGGACATTATCACCTGCTTATTCTAACTTAGCTAATAAGTTGGCTGAGACATCCCTCTGTCTGGGTGGGGTGCAGGCATGTTTCAGCAGGAAAGCCATTTGGGGCCTATCATGGCCCTCTCCTGCACTCCTCTGCTGTTCACAAACCAGGGTTGTTAGGGAGAGAAGTGGGGCAGGCAGGACTATGCAGGCAGAGATGAACAATGCCTTAACAAGAACAACAGCAATTTCAAATCCCACCAGTTTGTCAAATTACTTAAGACATCTGACTGAATATCAAAAATGCTTCAGTGAATCTTTTTGCCACCCAGATCTAATTTCTAGGCCCTCTTGAAAGAAAAAAAAAATCCTGAAATTTAGTAATTAACTACTTAATTACAGGTTTCCTCAAATATGAGTTTACAATTCCATTGTGCAAATGTGACTCAAAGCAGTTACACTCTGAACTGGTTAACTTGAGTCTAGAGAAATACCTTTCCAAGTCCTGTTAGGACAAAAATTAAAACCTCACATCCAGCTTCTGGGGTCTTTCTACGTCCCTGTTCTGCCCTGACATTTTCACAGATGACTGCAGTCATGTCTCCCACACCTATTTGGTTCATGCCCAACAGCTCCATGGAATCGATCACCTTTCTTCCAAATGGATTTGGTCTGCGGGGCCCTGACTTAAATAAAGTGTGTAATGCCATGCGTGCCATAAAGAAGCATGACAATGTGATTCACACGCTGCCTACAGATTTTTCACAATCTCTTTGTACTGTAGATCTTGTACTCCTTCATGTCATTCGTAGGAACTCTCGGAATAATGATTTGGCGTGTGTAACTGGTTTTTCCATTTCTGTCGTTAAAGCTACTTTCAGGACCATGCTGAAATTGCAACAAAAGACTTTCCCACATCGCAAATCACTGTACTGCTTGGTGTGCACTATATCAGTAAACAGATTAGCTTACTTATAGGAAAAGGATGACAAAGTCCTCAATTGTCCAAGCCATGAGAAAAATGAGGTTCTGTTTGAACTAAACCAGCTAGTAACAATGTCAGACTTTAACCCTCAGCTCCTCAGGTACAGTACAAGGCTCACAAGTGAATTTTATCTTATGTGCAGCATTAAATTAGTGCCATTAACCTTGTAGGTCAGCCCTTTGAAGTCAAGCAGGCATTTTGCTATTGATTTCCATGGAGCCAGGATTTCATATTTATTTCTTCTGACTTATTTCAAAGCATCAGGAAAATTTTCTGCTTAGAAGCCCTGAAAAGAAAGGCACAACAGAAGGATGTGGGAAGAGGGATTTCTCCATTGTTATGAATGCAGCATCTTCCAGCAATCTATGCAGACTCTGAGACAGCCCTATAGGGGCCAGAAAAAATATTTAAAATATTTACAGAAATCAATTCTAATGGCTTTCCAGGAGTGGAGAGAGAAAGCGACAGGCAGACAAATGTCTCAAGTGAAGTTGAGGCAAACAGAAATGGGGCTGGGGAAAGGCAGAAGAGACTAGTCTTAAACCTGGGATCATGCTGAACTGGAAAGATGAAGCAACTACCATACATATTCCTGTTTAAATCTAGGTATTTAAGGCTCATCAGAACAAAATCTGACTGAGCCTGGTAGAGGCATTTGAGAGAGAGGTAATTCATACTTTCTTGCCATTCATTAGAAAGGGAAAAGCACCAGGCTCCATGATTTTATTAGTGAAGCACTTTAAAGAGTGCCAAGAGTTGATAACAAATTTCCAAAAAGCCTGGCTTCTGTCATGAGGAAATCATATTCTGCAAAAAGACAAATAGCCAGCAGTGAGAAAAACTATCAGGAATGGGGAAAAGATACCTGGCCAGGGACTGGTGACAGTGAAGTACACTCTAAGGACCTACTGCTGCAGGGTTTTCCTGGACAGCAGAATGGGAGAAGCACAGCAAACCACAGGGCTGCGGACATGATTACCAACATGTCAGAATGGGCACCATACTGAAACAGCGCAAAGCAAACACAAGACAAAATGATGGCTCTTTACATTGCAAAGCTTCTGATCTTATCATACCTGTGGGTGTCAATACAAAAGACTGCTCAAAATGCTCAGGGGTTGGATTAGATGATCTTTAAAGGTCCCTTCCAACCCAAACCATTCTATCATTCTGTGATCATACTGGAGCCAAAGCAGTCATGCTACCCCTACTTGAGTCCTATCTAAGCACATTAAACAGCAGTTCCAACCAACTCAAAAAATTTACACAAATTCTTACTTCTTAATAGAAGGGAAAGACCTGTTTCTAGTGAGCACGTAGAAGAACCTTACAGGATATTCAAGAAGGCTTGCATACAGACTTCTATTCCTCATAAAGGAAAACAATTTTACAGCCATTTTTCTTTGGTATTTCCATAGCTCCTGGGCTCATTTTTATCTAATTTATAACTGAGGACTTGAATCTTCTGGGAAGGGTCAAAATAGCAATTCTTATTTCTCTGTGCATTTCTTTCCAGGCATCCTACACAAACTCAAGTGGAATTCATTGTTTTAATGAGAAGAAAAAGGAGAAACATTTCAGCTGCCCATGGGGGATCCTCACTGTGTAGCAAAACACACTACATGGCATCAGGCTCTCAGGTTCCTTATTTTTTCTTCAGAAATGTGAATATTTTTTTTAAGGAGTAGTGCCCCACTGCAAAGACAGTGACCAGAGGAAGCCCAAGGCGCTCAGAACGATCATGCATGTTGAAGAGGAAGGGGAGCTTGTCCCTTTTCCTAGCTGCCTGATGAGATTCAGGATCTGATTTGTTGAGGTTCCCAAGCTCTCAGTCATGAACCAAGTCAACACAAACTGTGCAGTCTGATGCCAAATGCTAGAAAATCAATGTCCTGGCATCTCAGGTAGGTGCTCCAAATTCAGCAGGTTGTCTCTGACCTCGGTATCTGTGCCTTAGCTTCCCAGATGAAAATGGGGCTGTCTGCTACCAGATCTTTTTGTTAGATCCAAATGAAAACATCTTGTGCATATTTATGATCTTCATATAATAAAAAAGTATAGGCAAATCAAATCTTTCATTTCAAGTTCACATTTAACATGGAAAATGAAGTAGCTTCAGTTTTCCTTTTACCTTTTTACTTACAGGAACTATTCACTTACCTCAGCACAAACTAGTGAACTAGTCCATGTCCCAAAACCTCATTGCAAAGAAGGAATTCTGCATCATAAACATGTAATTTAATACTGCAGGTAACATTTTTATGCTATGTTTCTTAATGCTGTTTTTTCAGCAGGAACCTTCTGGAAAAATGAATAAAATACAACCATTGGGCAGCATCCTTGTGACACTTGTGCAGTCCACAGTGACAGCTGGACTTGGTACATGGATTTTAGCCACCTGACAAAACACAGCAGTAGTGGCAAGCCATTAGCCCTAATACAGAAGAGGAAGTTGGGAGGATGTGCAGACCTCTGCATGAGGATGTCTGGTGAATGATGAGATTGATCAATCTTTGGTTTGTTTCTTCAAGGAAATATGCCATAGCCCACTTGAGCTGGGGCTTGACCCCTTCTGCTCCAGACTGCCTTTTCCCTGGCTGTTCCCTTGAGCATCTGCTGTCCACAGCCCTGCTTCCCAGGACCCCATTGCAGCATCAGTCTGCCTGATTTGCAGTCCCAGCATCTCCCATCTGAGTTTCTGTTCCCATGTCTTTCTGCCATTTCCCCTCTTACCTAGACATCTTAACTGTCCGTACCCAGTCCCTTTAAAGGCAGGGTTTAGCCCATCCCTAAAAAAACCCACAGAGCTGCCCCTGAGATGCAGAGTGGTGAAACTCAGCAAAAGAAAACAGGGGAAGGCAAATGGCTATGGGGACAACAGCAAAAATGCAGGCGGGGGGGGCAGCCCATGTGTCTCCTCCTAAGGCAGAGGATTAGCACAACAACCCACAAGAGACCAATGTCCTGAAAAAGTCCAGGTTTGGCTGTTGTCCAAGGACACAGTGTAGCGGCTATACCCACTGCAGAAGAACACCCAAATAAAATAATTGTGCTGTGTGTCATTGCTGTCCTCTCCTGAATCCTTTCATTTTCCCTGGGACATGTACAAGGTCTCCTCTTCTCCCCACACTCAGCTGCCCAGCTGGACCCCATGGCCTGTCCTGCTTTCAGAGTCATGCTCAACGTGAGGATGACGTCCCTCAGGTGAATCATAGCTGTCTTAGTAGCAACCACATTGCATTGAATTTCTTTCCTGCTTTTGGGGGCTCCCCCGCAGCAGGCAGCACCGCACCTGGGGTGGGATGCTGTGAGCAGGGCAGCTTGCGGCAGGGTGTGGGTGGAGGGGGGTGCTGAGGTCCAGGAGGGCCAGGGACCGCTGCAGCATGGTGGTCCATACTGCATACATCAGATAAGGAACATGGACACTGGAGTCTCAGGCAAAAAGTTACTGGTTTGGAGTTTGTTTGCTTCTTCTTTCAAGAAGCAAAGGAATAATTTTTTTTTCCACGACTCTCCTGCTAAGGGAGCTGGATTGGTTTTAAAAAGACAATTCTTTTACAGACAACACACCAGCTTGAGGCAGGCAGCAGCAAGGAAAATTTCTGCACAAACAGCTGAAATTATAAGCATGAAAAACAGCCCTGTAATTAGGACTGGGAGGCGTCTAAACAGGCAAGTGTCTACAGCCCCCACCCGCCAGCCAGGCCTCAGCCCGTCTCTTAATGATGTTGACTTGGGGTATTTGCTCTCCCCTGTCTCATGCCTACCTTCTCAGGGGCTTTTTAAGGGAGTTTATCAATGCCTCTTTTGGAAAGTCAAATAAATTATGTCAATCAGTTCCCTGCCCAGCTATTTAGTGACATTTTTGAAGAATTCCATTAGTTTTATGAGACATGATTAGCTTTCCATTTAGATATAATGTTCCTGTTCTGTATAAGAGTGATGTTTACTGATGTTATTTTACTTCTAAGTTAGCGAGGTTTTCTGCATTGGCATTGTGTGAGCATGTACACTTTGGCAGGGTTCAATGAATACAGTGATGAGGGCATTGTAAATACGTAGGCAAATTAATAATGTAGCACCAAAGAGGAACACAAGTCAGTTAATATTAATGCTAATATCAAAAGCATCTAGACCAGCAGACAAGATAATTTTTCTCTTTGTCAGGAATATAGGGAGATCAACAAGGGCCATGTATAGATTGCACAGTTTGACTTTAAAAACACTAAATAGCTTGAAAAATCCATTCTAGTTCCACTTCTTTAAAGAAATAATCAACGCTGGTTCTCTCTCTCTAACTTAGTAAAGGAACTACAGCTGTGTCCTTAAAACAGGAAAAACCCTTGATGAATATAGTTACACAGCACCTAACCCGAGTAGCAGTTGAGGGGGAGAAGTTAAAATGAAAACCTAATATTGGAAAGAATTGATCAGCCTTCTTTCCTTTTCTCTCTGGAGCCTGCTCAGAGCTCATTTATTGGAAAGACTGATGGCAGCACGGAGACTGTGGGACTAGTCCAGGCTCGCTGTGCAATGCACTTAAATGATTAGGGAATATTGGACACCTTTGCTGGAGTCGGCTGTTTGTCCTGCAGTCTGGGAGCTGCGCGGCGCTGCCTGCCAGCCCAGCATCAGGGCAGCCCTCGCTGAGCCACTTAGTGCTGCTGATGGCTCAGGAGCCCTCCCTGATCGATAGCCCCGCTCCTCTGCTGCCGTGGCTAAGAGCTGAAGAGACTAGTTGGTGCATATGTGATGACTAGAATTTAATTATATATCAGATTGATTTTCAATTACAACTTCAAGGAGCTGCTTGCCAGGATTTCAAGTTCATGAGAAAGGCCCTGCGTCTCCTTTCTGAATTCTTTTCTCCCCATATCCTTGCACTATGTGGAAAATTCTACAGACTCTCTACCTTCAGCTCTCTGTCTGGGGATAAACAGCTTCAAAGTTTCCAACAATAATGAGAAGATCAGCTCTATCTGAGACTGAACCTATTCAAAGCTGAAAGAGGAACTTTAAAGATGTGGAATAAAATTAAAAGGTCTAGTTATAATGGTGATGCTTTTTTCTTTAATGTAATTTTCCCACTGCTGAGTTAAGAAGAAGAATCTACCTTCAAATTGAGGTTTTTTTGGTGTTGGGCATAGCACCAAAGGGGACTGAATTCAATCCAGTCTGTAGAAATGGGAATGTGTGAGTAATCAAACATTCTGATTTTATAAACCCATCTAAACCTGGCCCTGGATCAAACTGGGAATATTCGGCTTACAAGAGTAGATCAGAAAACAAAGGTTTTCATGAAACCCTCCTAGATTAGTTTTGTTTCTTTTATGAGTGTTCTTATGGCTGTTGACATCAGAGATTTTAATAAGACTTTCAACAAAATGCAATCAGTATTTGAACTGTATACTGGGTAACTGCATGAAAAATTCAGCTGGATTTCAGGGGGAAAAGATATATATTAGTTACATTTCAGTGCTGGGTTTGATCTGCTTACTCCAAAATACAGAGACAAAATTTGCCAGTAAACTCACATGGCAATGCTTTTAAATTATGTAAAGTGGAAATTTTCAGGGAAAAAAAATACAAATTTTTGAGTAGACTTAAAAATTCATTCATTGTGGACAGAAAAAGAAAACCCTGAGCAAATGAATAAAGAGCAGGAAAACAGCACCAATACAAGGATTTAGGCTTACACTTGCTGGGACTGGGAATGTTTTTGCTCCTCATGTGGGCAAACATGTAGGAAGCAGCCATCTCCAAGTGCAGTACTGGCCTTTCCACTAGTGGCATGTGAGCTCCATCAGGCAGCCATGACATTGAGTACCGCTGATCAGAGACCAGCAGCAGGGTCTGTAGACCCTTGCCTGCAAGCATGGCCACAGGCTAACGCCTCACGTGGCCACATAAATGCAAAACACCTTTTAGAAGACTTATTGCTGTATGCATACAAATAGGTATATACTATATACAGTAATAAATTAGTCCTGAGTTCTGTAGCAAAGCCTCTGATTTTTATAAAATAAAATTTTAACTTGTTATTTCCAGGAAGTTGCACTGGAATAGAGCTGTGACTATCAGTAAGCGAAGGTGAGCCATTCTTTAATCATCTGTTAACTGCTAAATACATGCATTGTCCAGATTCATTTGACTAGTAGTATTGCTGTAATATATTCTTATTTAGATTTTCTTAATTTTCTGAAAAACTTGCATGGAAATCTTGACATTATATCATGTATAAAATCCAGCCTTATTCTCCTATCCAGTCACAAGCTAGCTGCTTTCTTGAGACATCCTATCTACAATGCAGTTATGGTTCAGTTTGATTGTTTTGAACTTGCCGCCTGGCTCCCCCTCCATGTTCTTGTGATAATCATGATTTTATTTCTAAATTATACATCCTCTGTTACCTTCTTTTCAAAAAGAATAGTCCTAGCTCAATTACTGTCTCTTTTTCAAGCTTTTAATTACCCTTCTTTCCCTTCCACCTACGTTTTTTAGATCTATTATATACTTTTTGATTGGTGGGAGAACAGGTTTGCACATGATGTTCATGATCCAGGCACACCTTGTATTTATACTATTTGATGTTAATAATTCCTGTTTTTTCTCTGCTCCCTTCCTAATAATTCTTAAAGTTTTGTTTACTTCTGGTGATTACTCCCATCCATAAAGTTGATGTTTAGATAGAACTATTTACTGGAACTAACTTTCCTAAGGATTATAGAATAATACAAGAACTCAGGTAGGATTCTGGAAGGTCATCGAACCCAACAGCCTGCTCAAAGCCATGAGATATCAGATGACTCCCAAGGCCATCTCTTGTCCAGGCTGGACAGGCACTGATCTCCAGCCTCTCCTTGCAGGGTAAGTGCTCCAACTGCCACCATTCTGGTGGCCCTCCACTGAACTCACTGTCACCAAAGCCTTTCTTACACTGGGAGCCCAGAACAGTCTTCCAGGTGTGGTCTAGTAAGTACAGGGGAAGCCTCACTTTCTTCAATCTGCTGGCTGTGCTGCACTAGCTCACTATACAGTTATTTACACAACCCAGCCTCTTGTGCACGTCTTTTCATTTGTCAGGATTACAAAGTTCAGCTATCACTTTGTCACCCAGTCACTCAGCACTGAGATCCCTCTGCACATTGCCAGTCGAGTTTGCTTTCTCTAAGATGAACCCATCAGTGAACGTCATCATGTCAGTCTCAGCCCAGTTCTCCTAATTGTTTCTGAATGTATTCATGCATTATGATTCAAGTACCATGACAGCCTGATAACTGGATTTATCCTATTTCAATGTTTTGCAACAGAAGCAGCCATAGCTTCAGCTAGAAAGCATGATTAGTCTCAGCCTTTCAAAAACCTCAGCACCCTTAAAAATATTTACCACATTTACCATATTCTCCATCCCTACTGCCTGGATTTTTGTTTTAAAGTGGGCCGAATCAGCACACAGAGCTTACCTCTGTAGGCAGCCCCATTGCAATCACGGAGAAGCTTACAATAACTAGCATTTTAGCTGGTGGTAGATGCACACAGGATGGGGTCTTCAGCACTAAATCTTTGGGGTTGAGTTACAGTGACACACAGCACCTGAGTAGGGGAGTCATGAATAATAAGAACATCTTGTCTGTGTCTGGGCTTCCGAACACCACCAAGATCAAGTACACAAAGTTCACCTAATCAACAGGGTGCATCTCTAGAGCTGACACATGTGGCTGTAACAGATACTGGCCCTTTATGTGAAGGTGAGAAAAATTCTCAATAGGGAGGACTCAAATGCACTGAAGGTGGTTGGGCTGTCAGCACCACTGCTTCAGAAGCCTCTGTTATCTCTTTTGCTTCTGTTTCTCCAATTTCCCTTGAAAGCTCAATTGTGTCTTTGACATGGGGATGCAAGAATGAAAATGGAAATGTCCAATGTTTAGAGGCAGAGGTCACTTGAATACTCTCAGGAGCTAAGTGAGACAAAGGGAAAATATAAATTAACTTTACTATGAGATTAAGAGCTCTTTATGATTCAGGTTTTGTTCTTCTCCTGAGAACTTGACTCCCGCTTTCAATCAGAGTTTCCTGACATCAAGCAGTCAGGGTGTGAGAAGGGTGTGTCCTGTGTGCACAGGGACTGCAGTGTCGAGGCAGCAGCATCCCTCCCAAGGGAGAGTCCCACTTGGAATTTCAGTGGTCATTAGAATATTTTCTCAGACAACCATAAACCAAGCATTAAGAGAAAGGATTTTCACATAGAAACAAGCCCTTTACACAGTAGGCAGCAGGATATTTTTGTACCTTATCAAGTAGATGACAGGTCCAGGACATGTCCTGAGTGCTGCTGTGTCTAGTACTCCAAAAAAGAGCAGCTCTACAATACCAGCACCACACATGTATGAGAAGAACAAAGTTTAGTCTTAGGGATCAAAAAGAATTAAGGCAGGCCAAAATCAGAAACATTTGTATTTAAATCCTCATGGACTCATGCATGTTTTCTGCAGACGCTGCTGGGGTATAAAATGTTCAGATTGCCTTTTTCCCCATGAGGCCAGGCTTCAGAGGCTGCCTGCACTTTGGAAACAGGGTCCTAGATGCCACAGCTTTTCATAACCACCTTTTCTTTTGTCTTACAGCACATTGACAACATCCATGACTGCCAAGCCTTGTGTTCAGTGCAGTAAAACAAAGGATACTTGAGAAGACCTTGGTTTTCCTCCAAGAGGACTGCTCAATTCTCTTCAAGACAACTGCTAGAAGCTCTTGTGGTGAGAGAAAATCCAGTTTTAAGATGAGGACAATGCAGTCGTATGCATCCAACAAACACCAGCTGGTTCGTCTCATCTTGAATCTTGTGAGCTTCCTCCATCTAAAATTAACCTGATCAGATCCATCACGTTAGTGTGTTCAGTCAGTTGCCTGATGTAGATGGGCTCAGCCATGCTCTTATCACCTCGTGTCTCAAAGAGAAGAGCGGTCAGTGCACTTCCTGAATGCTGCCTGCTGGGAGCAGAACATTTTGCTCCTGTTTCCCCTCCAGTGCCAAACCCCTCAATTTTCAAAATCTTAGGCTTGCCTCATCTTCTGAGCCCCCGGACACTGACATTTTTCCAGACCTTCTGCCCCATGTCTGTTTCCTGATCTGCTCTTCCATGACTACTTCTGCTTCTTCGGTTACCACTTTTCTGAACCTGAATCTCAAAATATATTCTATATGTCTCCGCTTAGCAGAAAAAGAAACATTTCTCATTGCACATTTCCTACTTCTACCACAGTTCACTCTCGTAGTCTTGGCTCAGCCTATATTTAACCTTTCTATAACGTACCAAACTTTCTCCCACTGCTCATATGAAAGTTATGTTACCCCAAATTTTTCCCTGTCTACTCCACTTCTCAATTGTCAAGTTTTCTTCAACATATTTTATAGGGAGGATGCTATATAAAATATTTATGGAACTGTATCCTAGGGAACTGGCTGTGTTTAGTGTTATCAGTAGCATTGTTAGAATGAACAATATTATAAGGACGTTTGATGGGAATTGCAGAAGCTGGATTACAAATTTACTCACATCAAAGATGGAGGCAGAGAGCTTGTAGCCTGGGGAGAGAATGGATGACCGCACCCTAAAAGTCTCATAATGGATTCCTCTTTAACCTTATGTAATCTGAAATAATAATAGATCCTTATAACCCAAAACTTTTTGTTCCTCCCACAGGCTAATGAAAATTTTCATGTGCCTCTTGCCACCTTTTACATTCAGGCATCAGAATGAATATTTCCAGAACCACTTTTTTAACTTTTTTTTTCCCTTTAGTTGCCTAAAATCACTGTATATCCCAGGAAATACAGTCTACATGTGCTAATCATGCTGAATATCATCAAGAGAATAGAATATATGGCATGAATAAAAAAGAGACAACATCACAAACTAGCATTACCAAAGCTGTGACACCAAATTTCCAAGACAGGATTGGAAAATCAATCTGCAGTCCTAAAGCAGTGGTTGGCTGAACAGAACTGAACAGAAACCTGCCTTGAGGAAGAACAAGGCAGTAGTGCACTCACTGCAGCTGAAGATCTGTACGTACAATAAGCTAAGACCAAATTTGACACTGTTCTCCGTGTGCATCAAATACTTGGATCTCACTTCATCTGTGCACACAGGCCTGCAGGATCCAGCCCTGTGTTATCCTTTTGAAGCTGGAAAGGAATAAGGGTGTCCTCCATTTCATGAAAAAAAATCCTGTTTCATATCAACTTTGGCCCTAGGGAGACCAAGCCCCATGGTCCCTGTTCATTGCACCTTGAGGGACTCAGAACCAGGGTCCTTGTCCATTGGTGCTGTGGCCCCGAGGCTTCCCAGTCAGCTCTGCCAACAGGCTGCCATGCTGCCAGGTGAACAGTCTGCAGGAAAGCAAGAAGCCCTCTCCATCAGCTGTTTCTGAGCTTTTCTGCCTTTATATATTACTTTTTTTATTGCAGGAGTCCCAGAGTCAGGAATCAAGAGCCCACATGAAGCTCAATCACATAGTAAATGTGTTGCCAACATGGAGCAGCCTGAAAACCTGACACGAGTGAGCTTAGAAAAGAAAACAAAGTTACCCTTTCTGTTTTTAAGAACTCCTGTGATTTTTCAGCCTGATTCATGATTTTCTTGTAAGAGGCTGAATTATTTGGGAAGGAGACAGTCATACTGTCTAGCACTGGGCAGCCAATAGCCATGCTTTGAAACACCCTTGGAGAGACTGCTCCTCTTTGACTATACAGGGAAATTTGGCTGCTTAGAGTGCCCTGAATCCTGCAATTAAACATCTGCAATGAGGATTGAAAAAATGCATATGATGTTAAAATACTTGTCTGTGACAAAGCTGTAATGAATACAGATCTGAGGAGCCTCTCTGCTTTAAGAAATTCACCATTCACCAGTGCGCTGCTATAAATAAATTCCATTGGTGAAGAGGCAGTGGGCATCAACCAAAGCCGTTTTGCCAACAGGTAACAGGCATATGCCTAAATGAAGTTTGACATGAAGGCAGAGCAATTCCACACATGGATAACAGTCTGTGTTCTGGCTGTCTTCATATAAAAATGCCTCCAAAATCAAACCCCCACCTAACACCACTGCCAGGTACAACGTGTCAAGCTTAAAGCCTAAGGATAGGCAGATATATCCCATGAGCCAACTTTGGAAATTTCATTGTGCTATCCTGTTTTGCCAAAAGCCTGTTGCCCTGAGATCTTTTTAGCTAACTGGTTTCAGAAAAAATGATTGAAAGTGGCTCAAAGTCTCTTATCACACGAGCTCAAATTCAGAGGGCAAACCAATTGCGACAGTTTAAGTGACATGGCAAGTTTTGAGGCAAGACTTCAGACCAGTTTTGTGACTGATCATTTTTATATCTCCATTTTATGTGTGGGATGCAAAGAAGTATAATTACTTGCAGAACTCAGTTGTACCCAGGCTTTTCCAGACACAAACTGGACCCTTCTCCACTTTTGTCTAATACATGGGAGACTTTTCTTTTCAGACATTGATTACATTTAATACATTACTTGGTGGGGAAGGAGGGAAGATTGTGGGTTTGTGGGCTTGAGAGTCAGCCCATCATAAAGATAAATATATGCAGCTAGAGAACACCAGTAGGTACCCAGCTACCCTGAGGAAGTGGCACTAGACACTTTGTCAGGAGTTACTGTGATCTGGTGGCAGCTGAAAGTTCCAAAGAAGGAAGATACAAGAACTAGGAGAGACTGTATAGAGCACAGCTGGCTCCAGTCTGGGAGAGCAGCTTCCATGGGAGGCTGGGAAGTTTTTTGTTTCCAGGAAAGACCTGATAAAATCAACATCAGACATTTGAAAATTTAAAAATCTACCACAGTGGCAAAATATCAATTTTATGGTTTGATATTGTTCTTTACACTGATTTATGATGAGTTACCACAACGAATCCTGACCATTGAAAGGCTATTTATTTTTCATGCAAGACAAACTCCTTACAATAATGTAGTATTTTTTTAAAGTCATGTTCAGCCATTAGCTGAAGGAGACCATCAATGTGAATCAAATTAATTCTCTGCCCAAGAGTTTTAATAAGCATTTTTTTTTAATTTCCAAGGCAAAAAAATAAATGTTATTGAAAATAGTTAATTTAGGAAGTAAATGCAGAATAGATTTTCTGTACAACTGAGAGGTGGAATTCATGGTTCATTTCTGGATGAACTTTGTTATTTCCTGCCCCAAGTTTTTAATTTTTTTTTAGTAAAGAAGAGCAGGGTAAGTAAGATTACTATCACAATCAAAGAGAAGAGCTGGAAATCTGAAATTTCATTTGCAAAGCCCAAACATCAGCCATGATTCGTGTTCCACTGAAGTGGCACATGCTGGAAGCTAGGATGAGCACCAATCTCTGGCAGTTGAGTAGACTCCGCCAAAGCATGCACACTGGAAATATAATGAAGAAATGAGCCATGTTCATTAGAATGTACAAGCCATCTTTGTGTTTAGCAGCATCTGTGTTGTAGAAAAAAGCAAAAACACTGTTTATAGCAAAGCATCTTGGTTTTGTTGGGCTGTACTATTAACAGGTAACTGGTTTTACTGTGGTCCATTAGAGTTACTGAACATGCAGAAGTGGCTTTTGGGCACAAGAGAGCTGGTGGGGAGAAGACTCTCTAATTTTTGTTATTCTGTGTTTCTTACAGGATATTGAACACATGCTGTGACCCTTTTTCTAGCTGTATCCAGACGTGTCTATAAGGATTGGACTCCTGATCCACATCCCCCTGCAGAGGCTACCAGGGGGTCAGAGCCCTCACTTCTAGGATAAGATGGATGGAAATGGCTCTATTTAAAACTGCAAAGGTTTTTATAGAGAGCAGCTCTATTATTTGTGGGAAATTTGTGTGAGAAATCTTTTATTTCCACAGAAAATTTATGTGGAAATTTTTTAAATAGAAAATATTTGAAAACTCTCCCTTTCCCTAACAGATACGTCACCTCCCCACGCTTCCCTGCAACGGGGATCTCCAGCCGGACTTCATTCCTCACAGTGTGTGTTGGAAAGGTTTCCCTGTGATGCACGACCTTCTCTTGTAAAGGAATTTTCTGTACACACTTCACTCTTTTTTTCAAAACAAACTCTCAAGCTCTGGTCCAAGCTCACACCCGCTGGAACCAAGTGGAACCATGCAGGCAGACGGCAGGCTTTGAATAAAAAGCACAAAAACCACCTCACTCATTTTCCCTGGCTCTCTGACTCACTTCTGCACTTTCTTTTCCAAAACAGGAGGAGGGAATCCCACAGCTTGTAGCTGTTACTCACCTCTTCCTTTCCCTCTTCTCTGCTGAGGTCAGGAAATAAAGCAGCCTGAAGGAGAGCTTGTTCCTCACCTACTGATGCATCAGAAAGTAGCCTGAGGCAGGGTGACCCTCCACAGCTCATGCATGGTTGCCCTCTTTGATCCTCAAGCAGAAGGAGCAGGACCTGTTGCAGCACTCACTGCTGAGGCCCCGAAGCAGATACCAGCACCAGGAAGGGGCAACCCAATCACATCACTTACGCAGCTTCTCTTCCTGTTCCAGCATCAGGAAGGATCCTGGTAGGAGACCTCCCAGACAGCTCTGCACCACAGATACAATTTTCTTGTGCTGATTTTCCCTCTCCTCTTCGGGCAGTTTGAGAGACACTGATGCTGACATTGCTGCATCCCAGAACCCAGGCATCCCAGGCATTGCAGGCATCCCAGAACCCAGGTTTTGTGGATCTGTAAAATACAAGAACTGAACACACATGTTTAAAGCTCAATGCATCTTGCATTCAAGAGTACAGAAAAGACTTCTCTATACAAAGAAGGAAGAGTTAAAAAACATAAAGGCTAATAGTAACAGCTGAATATAATTTCCCTGAGACGTTTTATACCAGGACTAAATCTGTCTGCTTTAAACAAAAGGAGATAAGCAAGCATCTCTCCTGAAACTGATTATTCCTTTATTTATTGCTGCTGCATTACTAGGGTGGGAGGCAAAGATGGGTTTAGTGGGGATTAGCCCTGGGATGCCTGCACTCAGGCTGTCATTGCTGCTTGGTGTCAGGGGCGCCAGCAGAAACTCAGACGGACTCTTGGGCTGCAGGACTGCAGGTACCTGTCCCTGAAAGCAGCCTGGAGGCACCACACCATCACCCACCGCAGCGCTCTGTCCTCTTGACTGTCAGAAATGACCCTTCTTGCTCTGCACTTACCATTAGTCTCTTGGGGAACTTTGACAAGGCCCAGGCTTATCCCAAAGAGATAAAAATGAAAAGGTTACATCTTTGGGTCAGAGGCTAAAAAGCAGATAAAACACCCCGCCTGCAGGAGCAAAATCCAAGGGAAATCAGACCAGCTCCCAAGAAAGAATAGCCTGTGGGCTGAACTCCAGTGGGAGGATGCAATTGTCCTCCTTTTAGCGAATCTCCCTGCTTTTTTTTCCAACAAGGGTTAACAAAATATATTTAAGCACAAAGCAAAATAAACTCAAAAGAAAAACCCATCCTGCCTCCTCTCTAATGGCTGATTTAATGGAGACTTTTGCTCTGCAGGGTCATCTTTTCATCTCTTACTGAGAGCAGAGGAAAAAATATTTTTAAGCACAGGAAAGACAAAATTTGGTATTAAATGTCTTCCTTTAACCCAATAGGGGCACAGCTATTCTCCAACTGGCAAGTTTAAGAGGACTTGGAACAATAAATCAGAAAATGCCAGCTTTCAGTTAAGTGGGTTAATGAAGAGAATAGTGGCAAGTTGTGGGAGGGAAGAATAAACCATGAAAAGCAAAAACACGGGTAATACAAAACATATGTAAATGAGGATTTAAGGAACCTCTTTAGTGTACTTAGCAAGAGGCATTCCAGCCAGAGTGAGCCAGATGCGCACATATGTGGACTATTACATATACATTTACATTACGTACGCAGACTTAGAAAGAAATTTTGTTCAGATACCTTTGGATCACTTCAGGTCACTTCTCCCAGGGGAATCAGTGCATAGAGGGTGGATGAAGTTTGCATGTGTGTGTAGGAAGCGAGGTCCTGTGGCAGCTCTGCAGAGATGAGCATGCCCGAGCAGAACCTACAAATCTACATTTGCACAGACAGCTCCAGTTGCTTCAACATTAACATCAGGAGATCAAACCTTTGCAGTTCATATTTCTGCAGTATGCTGCTACAAACAGACAATTTAGGGGACATTGTATGACAGTGGGATGTTTTCTTGTGTTTACTGCTAGCACCTGGTTTTATGTAACCCACAATTTGCCACTCTTCAGCTTTATGCCCACGGATCCAGGTCTCCCTTCCAATAAAAACTGTGAAGGTTTTGCCATTGACTTTGCTTGATTTCCATCACTTTTCTCTCACTTCAGTTTTTTCATTCAGCGGAGTTTTAAACCCTCAAAATTCTCTGCATAAGACCAGCACAATGAAGGAGTGAGGAAAGCCAGTTTTCAGCCTAGCCAGGACAACTGCTGAGCCATTAGAAACTCATGATGGTTTACAAGGCCCCAGAGCACTAGAGAGAAGTTGACATGCTATCTTATGCAGAAGTGGAAAATTTGGGGAACAACCAACCAGTTTAACCTCAGCAAGATACTTGAACACTGTATTAAGCAACTGCCTCATAGTAAATAGGAACAACTGGTAAAAAAAATGGTTAACTTGGATTTGTGAAGAACAACGAATGTCAAACCACAGACTCTTCCACTGAGAAAGAAAATGGTTTATTGTCTGGAAAAGGATCCGTGGGTTCAATTTTGAGTTTAATAATGTGTTTTCTGACATTTCCCTTGCTAAAGACCTACGTTTTAAACAAAAGTTCTCCAAAATGGGTGTCCAATTGGCTGAAAAACACAGACAAGTAATAACATTCAGGACAGCAGTACCCAACCAGGAATATACAACTACGAGAGCACTGCAGCTGTCTCCCAAGCTTTCATGTACTAGCTGTTTCTTCTAACCTGAGCGTGCTGTTCACAGCTGCACCTAATGGCAGGGATTTAAACAAGAAATTAATAAAACCACATTAGCTGTCTCTGCTTCCTCCAGGTCTAAAGTTTGAGGTGATGAATTGCAGTCTTGGCTTTTCAGGTATTTTCCATGGACCTGTGCTGAGTTTCAGAGCAGGGTTGTCTCCCAGGTGCCCAGCTTCCAGCTGAACATTTCACAACATACAGGTAGCCCTTGGGGTGGATACTGCCAGGCTGTGGAGAGCACACTGATGATGCTCTGAACTCCTGTGACAGAGGAACTTGTTCTAGGTCATAAGGAAGACTGTAAGAGAGAAGGATGCAAATCTAGGTCTCCCAAATCACAGTCTATCCCCCAGACACGGGACTAGGAGGGAAAAAAATTATCATTTCAGATATGGAAAAAGAAATAGAGAGAAACGCAGAGATGCTTGTTAAAATATACTTTGCTGCAAACTACATAGTTTGAGGTTGTAAGAGAAGCTTTATTTTCCAGATGGTGAAACAATCAATAACGTTTTAGACATACCTAGCATTAGCTAGCCAATAGATCTGTACGGTCAAAACCTAGACATGAGTTTTGTCTCACAGTGATCAGAATCAGAATCACAAGTAGAACTCCTAATCTAGTGGCTGATAACATATTGTGTAAATCAGTACATTAAACAACAAGCCCTCTGGAATTCATTTTCAGCATACAGCTGATGATTAAACCTCTTTTAGGTCTTTTAAGGTTATTCTGAAGATAAATCAATACTTAGCTCAGCTCTGCTCCTGTCCTTCGTTGAATGCATGCAAAGGACACAACCCTTCTCTCAAACAAGGGGGTTCCTCACTTTAGTTTTAACTAAAAACTCTTCATTCCAATTTTTGGAATATTGGACTATTCCAGGAGAGCTCCTGAAATGAGTTCAGCAAACAGTTGCTCAACCCCCTCCTCTCCTCCCCTTTAATCTCGGGTGCTGACCTGGCCATTCATTCTGTGTTTGCGGTGGTGAGCTCTGCAAACTGAGTTTCCATGGCAGCCCTAATCCATGAATAGGGCTGGCTCCATCGGTGGTCACTTAGGACAGTCTTTGTCCTCTCCATGTTCTGTAGCTGGCTGCATCAGAAGACAGAAAACAAGCCTTGGGTAAACATGATATCCCCCGGCTCTGTGACAGGGGCCTGGAAAGGGAACGTGTGGGGACACCTGCCTCTTCTGGGATTTTCCATTGAGGTCTCCCAGTGGTTTCCTGATGTTTTCTTTAAACTGCATTTCCAGTCGCTTTTTCATTCTTTCATTTTTTAGCTACAGATATAACCAAATGAGCATGGCAAAATTACGTTCTGGCTTAGTGAGAGCTGTGTCCAATACTCTCTCCTTTCTGCAGGTGCCCCACCGCCCCAGCTGACCCCCTCTGTGACCGCAGGACCCCCACAGCATGGAGTGGGTTTCCTCTGGGGACAGAGGGGTCCCTGCAGGGCTCCTGCAGTGCTTAGAGCAGGGCCTGTGCTTTCAGCTTCCTTTGGGTGTTAAACAACAGCACGCTGATCTCCTGCTAAAAACCCTTCCTCAGCTGGCACTAGGATCTGCCTATGAATTGAGCAAAAATTAAATTCTATAAATTCTCCAAATAGCGCATAACTTCTTTCGGTTTATGCTGAACAATCACGGTCAATTCATCTGGGTATTAAAATGATTGCTTGAAAAAACATCTAAGAGGATGACAGTGAAACACTTCCAGAAGATTAGGCTATTCAAGCTCCTAAGACATTAGGAAAAAATGGTACCATGTAAAAATGTGCCTGAAATACAGTGGAGCAGACAAGCTGTATATTTTGAGCATATATTCCACACATTCTTTAAAGTATAACTTTTACTTGGTTCTCCCAAGCTTTTTTCCTTTGCTCTGGGGCATTAAGGTCTTGCTGTCCATCTTTGTTTAACTTGTTACACCGAAGGTGAACGTGCTGGGCACCATGTACACGCATCTGGCCTTTAGGCACTGTCAGTCACTTCTGCAGTGTTGGATGGGACTCAGCCTGTTATTTAAGGTCTGATTTCAACTGTTTGCCCTAACTTAACACAGAACAGTTGTCACAAAAATGCTGATCGCTATCTCCACATACTGCAAATATATTTCAGAGAATACAGAGGGCTGAGTCCTAATTTTGGGAAAACTCCCACCACCTCCACATAGTTGATGTTTTACCCACAATTAGCAGCTACAGTTGATGTATTTATAGGAATTCCTCTGAAATCGAAAACACAGGCAGACTAATGGGATATAAAAGAAAGAGAAAGGAAGTGACTTTGGCCATGGCATGCTTCCACCCCATGCAGCCGAGGTTGGACAACTAAAGGACCCTGGCTGAATGCCCTGTCAATTACCTTAATCCCAACCCGAAGAGGAATGATACTAAACACTCCACAAAAACACTTCCAAACATTGTCACGGAAAAGGGAAAAGCATTAACCCTGCCTTCCCAGGCATGGCTTTAGTAATGGACATACAGCCTTTTACATGGAGAAACACACGAACATAAAAGACATACCCTCCAGTGAAAAACTTCTCAGAACGAGCAGAATTAATCGTAGGGAATAATTACAGTTCTAAACAAGAATATTTACGACATTACATAAACACCATTAAAACAAACTGAAAAGCAATGATTTTTAGAAAGGAGGAAGTGAGGCGGGGGGGATGAAAACCAATCAAAGTTTATAGTTGAAAAGATAAAAGTTCTCGTATGTCAATCATATTGGAAATTGTTGCTTCAGACATCACTTGTGCCTTGTTTACTTCCCTTAATAAAACAGGGAAAGGATTTTGTTTATAAATCTAGCCAATATTTGGCTTTTAAAGCATTTTTCTTAAAAAGGATCTTTCAAAAGCAAGAAGAAATGTGGAAAATTTCTTTTCAAAATGTTTTAACTTTTCAAGAAAAAAACATTTCAAGTCATTATCATCCCAGCAACCCTCTTTTCTTCCTCCCTCCCTTTTTTCCCTTTTTCCTGAGGCAGGGAAGGATGAAGGGAAGAGGGAGTTTTCCTCCCTTGTTACTGAATGAAAAAATTAACACAACTGTATTTTTTAAATTAAAAAAAAAATGGAAAGAGTTACAAAGAAAAGCATTTTGGGGATATTCTTTTGCAACATACTTCTAGCATTTTTCTAACCATCTCTAATTACTAGAGCTGGGGCAAAAGTTTGCTATGCCTTTTAGACTCCAGATTTTATTCTGAAAAATTTGAGCTCAAAATTGTCCCCTGTGGTGTCAGTCAGGGCTGGGCCTGAGAGGCCAGTCTTAAACCCCAGGAGACAGACGGCTCGAGTGCCTGACAGTAACAGGGGGGACCTTCACCAACCCAGAAATTGCCTGGCAGTTCTTCTTCAGGAGAGACGTTGTTATGCTCCCTTGGGTCTGGGTTAGGCACATCACTGGTGGAAGCAGTGCACACATGCACCACGGGCAAGTGGAAGTGGTTGAGAGTTGCTCTGTGAAAAGAAAGCTTTTTTGGTCAAAATGCTGTTTCCTTCATTTTCTATTCAGACTTTGGCATATTCCAGCATCAAGAAAAGGATGGGAACCGACAGCACTCGGAGCCAGAAAACACATTTTTATCTCCTTTAAAATTCCCTCTTTCAAGAGCTGGTTTCTGGGAAGTGCAGCCCAACATTCTCCCATATAGACCACTGGCCTGAAAATGGATAAGGGGCTTTCATGACCTGGCAGGGACCTGGGGCTCTAGGCAGGCCAGATGGGTGGCTATTGTGAGGAGAAGTCTGCAGATATTTCATGGTCTGGAATTCAGTGTGAGAGGGGCTGTTTGAAAGCTGGGTGCACATTTTCAGGGGCACCAGAAGTTTTTGGAAATGGAGTACCAAGGCTTTGGACAAGCATAAAAACACTCTCAGCTGGCCACAAGCTGTGGGATCAATATCAAGTCTGTGATTTGTACACAAATACTGCAATCTAATTGATACACATGGGCAACAGATATGCTTTTGCAAATCAGCTGCGATTACCAGGATCCCTCGCAGGACTCAATAAACAATGTCTGGCTTTGGGGCTGCAGAACACACACACGGTTATGCAAACCTCCCAAACAATTTTCCACTCTGCCACCCAGGCTCCATCAACCAAAAGCTTGTAAAAGAGCATGCGACAACACAAACAGCTTGGGCTTAGCTAAAAGCTCAAAGCCCCAAACTCATCTAGCCCAGCTCAGTCTGCATCCAATTCCTCGTCTGCTGTAGGGAAACATTTCCCTATCCAGGTTTATTCTTGAGTACCCTTAGAAACAAGAAGAGATCCACTTCCCCTCCTTTCCCAGGCACGCTCCATCCTCCCCTCCTCCTCAGAGCTGAAAGCACTTGGGTCTCATGGCCAAGTGTGGCTGGTCAGATGGGAAATTGCATGTTGCCCCTTCCTACTCTGTTTTCCCTGGTGCCAGGCACTTCTCCGCTACCCTGATTTACTCATCAAAGTGTCGGGGAGAGTTTGCTCCGCTAACTGCAGGAGTCAGGCAGCATTTCCTGAACCAGAATGATGGTTTAAGTAAGGTCCTTCCACTGACCTCCCTGTGACACCGTGCTCATGAATAACCAGGTCTGTTGCTGCCCCTCATGCTTAATTTTCTCTGAGGAAATCTTCTGTTAAGGGGCAACAGTTTTCCATTTCAGTGTACAGCACTACCCAGCTGCTTGTTATTTCACTTGGCTGAGCCTGACAAGCTAATGGTATGTTTGATTTGCACTACCAGTTCCTGCTAGAGACATCATAACTTTTATTACAGACGTGGTTCTTGTTAGAGACTCGGTTGTCCACAGGCTTAAAAAAAAAGCACATTTATTTCGGTCAGCTTTACTGGTTAACTCATTATTTGCAGGCGCATTGCTGGCATCTAGCACACAATCTGCTGCATTTCTTTTTAGCATATTTCACTCTTGCTTGTGAGGCAAATGGAGAAATCATTCTAGCTTTTCTTTTGATATGCATTCCCTTTGCTGTCCTAAACCCTTTGAGGATGATCACATTTCTGATTGCTAGAACATTTGCTGGAAACTTTCTTAGACACTGTGCAGCTAAACTCAGATCAGCAGTTGCCACAGGGCAAAAAAATGAGTACAGAGAGAGGATAAGTAAGAATACATTTAATTTGACATAGCTCCACATAAATTTTCTGCCTTGGTTTTCCTGTCCAGTGTTGATAAAACTATCAGAATGCGTAAGGAACTTACACGTCTGCATTATTCTTACACTGCCAAAAGTACTGCATGTGTCACATAAAACTAATGCACTACACTTCGCAAGAATAAAAAAGTAAACCAAAAGAACCAAACTGCCACAGCCCTGCTTGTTTGCAAAACAGAGAATGGATATTTTAATGAGAAGTCTGCTTAGATTACACAATCTGTTTCCCCATAACATCCTGCAATTATTTCCTCTCTATAAAGGAAACCCACTCAGGACCGGGCAGCACCCTCCAAATCTTCCACCACTCTGCTTTGGAGCACACTGATAGACATGTCTGTCTACCTCACACTCAGCAACCCAGATGCAAGGATCATAATCTTAAAATTGCTTATGAAAATTTTGGCTGCACTTCCCCTCCATCTCAGTTTAGTTGCCAGTAAAAAAGGGTATGGTATTCACACACATCACCACACTGCAGCCTTGTATAAGATATGCTTGGTTGAAACACAACTTATACAAGCAAAAAATAAGTAGGCTCATATTATTGGCTTTTCCTAGGAACTGGAGTAGGTTTGTTTCATGCAGGACTGCCATCGGGGGGTTGGACTAGATGATCTTTCGAGGTCCCTTCCAACCCCTAGGATTCTGTGATTCTGTGATCGTAAGATACCCATTTTCAGCATTATCAGAGACTGTTAGTTTCTCATGCAGAATATTCTCTAATAAAGGCCCTTTAAAGATCCTGAACTCTTGATCCTCAAAACAACCCGTCTGGAGAGCGTTTCTTCCAGTCTTTGAAGTTGGGGCACTCATAAAGCTGACCAGCGCTGTTTGTGGGTTTGTTTTCTTTCCATATCTCTCCTTTTCCTTTAAGACCAGACAGAAGATGACATTATTAGCAGGCTGCTCACAAGCACCTAGTAGTTTAGTGGCAGGCTTTTTATTTCTGCTTTCAAGCAGAGATGAAAGATTGTAAAAACCTGTCTTTTTTTTTTTTTCCTTAGGGAATTACAGCTCACAAAAGTTCTTATAACTCCTTACAGCAGCTATTTTACTACTCGGGGAGGATATTTACTGGGTCACTTTCTTCCTGCAGCAGGCCTCAGTGTTAATAAACGGTGTCTGTGAGTTACTTTATGCTCTTCATACTTTATTTTGATCTAGCTGTGTGTTTAAGGAGCTAAAGAGAAGTGTGTCTTGATGAACTACTTGCACCAGAGCTTTGCTCTAGGCCAAAATGTAGAGGTCTTTTTTCTGTCTTTTTTTTTAAAAAAAAGTTTTTGTAGGTACATTGCAATCTGAAAAATGGGGCAAGCTGCCAAGTTTGCTCTGCTAGTCTGTTAGCTTCTGCTCGCTCAGCATTAACATCTGCCTTCACTAAAGTGTTACTGGACCCCCGGTACACTACATGGAGCAAGCTCCAGAGGCACTTATAGAAAGCAGAGCTCGGGGAGGGGGCGGGGGACCCACATCCCCCAAGCCCCCAACTAGTAGCACTTTTTCAGTCAAATTAAGGCACAGCTTTACTCCAGAAGCCTCTGTCCCAGATCTGTGTGCCCGTGAGCCTTCATATCAAAGACAGCTACACAGGGAGAGAGGAAGAGATTGTGACAAGAGGAACCTGGAACTGGATTCTCCCTCTCAGACTTGTGTCCCATTCAGAAAGTGACATAAAATACAGCAAAGATTTTTTTTTCTTTTTCCAAACAAGAATTCAAATGATTTTAGTATTTCACTCAGAGTGCGATATTCCTGGAGGCCAGTTACCCCTAAGCCCTCAAATGAGGCACACAGTCATTACAACAACCAGCTCTGCACTGACACATCCAAAGCAAGGCAGTACCGCATGTCTCCCTGGTGAGGTTGTGCAGTACCTTTGTATCTAATTAACATCTGTGTGTCCATCCTACAAAGAAACCAGTTACGTGTGCATGTAAAGTACATGAGTCTTAACCAGCCCCTTTCAGTTTCTATCAAGAGGGAGAAAAAAAAAATCACATAAACCCCCCATAACCTCTAATTTGAGGTCTTGAATGAGACTTGGGTGCACGCACTGAGGCTGTGCTTGTAGGTAATACCCAGCAAGCCAGTGAATTCAGGATCACATCCTTGAGGCGAGAGCAGCATCCTGCTCTGCAGTGTGTGCAAAACCAAACTAGCTGGCAGCATGCGGTGAGCAGCAGCGTGCCTCTGACGGCACACCTTCAGCATGTACGCCCTCCCGTTTTAAGAAGTAAGGTCCAGCTTCCCATAAGCTGAAAAATTTCCAGGTTTTTCTTTGTGTACTGTGTGCTTATATGCCCGCCATACAATCAGCAGTGCCTGGATTTGTGGATTTATTGGCTGTGACCAGACACAGGCTAAGTAAGTAAACAGATTAATATGTATTAACATACTGCATTCGTTCAAAGTTCAGAACTTGTGCGCACATGTGAAGGTGGTATTTATCCATGGTTCTTACCAAGGGAGCTGATTAAAAACAGGATCACGCAAAGTAAGCAGTGCAATAAAAAGACAGCATTAAAACATTTTTCTAACTGAAATATCCGGAATAATGGTTACCTGATTTAATGGCTCATCAGACTATAGCTCTCACATAATCTTCAAGGGTTTGGTGGTTTTATGTTGTAACTTGTAGCTGCTGCTGCAAAAAGCGAGTGTTCTTATGAAATTATTTCTGTATTGTTACCCATAAAAACCATCCCTCAGAGAAGTCAGAAGTCATAATGCATGGTTGACAAAAGACAAAAGAAGAGAAAGAACAATCATATATTTGTCACCTCCTAATGAAATAGAGGTCTCAAAACACCTTTTTTTAAAGCCTTTGGCTCTTAGTCTTGAAACTTTTGGATAATATCTGTCTAAACATGGTGGGACAGTAAGTTAACTAAACTCTCATTTTATAATAGCAATAAAAAGCTCCAGGTGTGTGTTAACACTGTCAGAGCGGCGGGTGTTAAGTACAGCAGTATGAGCTGCCACCTCGACCTCCTCCCAGCAAGATCGAGCAAACCCCTCGGCCAGGCTCAGAGCAACACAGGGATGCATTGCCAAGGCTAAAGAGAAGTGTATTCTCATGTTTGCCCTGAAGAAAACTTCACTTTTTATTACATAATTTTAATCCCAAACCTAGGCTGAATGAGGAATGCAACGTTTTCTACAGGAGAAGCTACCCTGGGAGATTGCCACTGCAGTGGGTGCCTGGCTCTCAGCTCTCAGTCTGGGGGCCTTGCAGCCTGCCCACCATAAGCCGTCACTGAAACCATGCTGCTGAGCCAAAAGAATCAATCTTCATCAAGAAAGTGATAAAAAGGAATTTCTTGTTGAAAATGTTTGTGGAAAGACTTTTCCAGTAGCCACTCAGTTGCTCCCCCATGAAGGAGGCCAGGTGAAAGCTGGATGATCAGAGGTGACACCATTCCAAACACTCTGGGATGTGATGGTCAAATTTTTCAATTCAGATCTTAAAAAAAAAAAACCCAGCCACTTGTTTTAGTGCCTAAACAGCAGCTCAGGTCACTTGACAATTTAGTGCTTAGGCTTGTGCTAGGTGTGCTATATTATGATACTTGCTTTTCAGGAGCTGTGATTAGGCTGTCCCTGTCCCCATCAAGCAGCTTCTCAACTGGACAGACTCTTGCAGAATGAAAACCCTCACCATTAACCCAGGCATTTTAAGCAAAGCATTTGCAGACCTTTTTCTGCTTCTCCTCTTAGCCCAGACCAAGCTCTGCATTTCTGTTCTGGGATTTAGGCTTGAATTTTCAAACCAGATTAATGATTTATGATGTTCAGTGTCAGGTCTCCTAAAGAACCTGGTTACCAGAGAGCACTAGCACCCTTTATCTCTCAGCCTGGGTCTGACTTGACTGCAGCTTTTCCATACATTATGTAAGTACCTTTATAACCTAGAAGTTAGTCAGTCTCTCTCACAGCCCCCCAAAGTATGCAACTATTGCTACAACATAGAACAACGTCAACGAGGAGATGGAGGAAAACACATCTTAGATAGTCTCAAGCACTTCCCTGGGATCTGAGAGGTCCTGAAACCAGGTGAGAGTTTAAAATCAGATCTCCCTTTTCCAGTACAGGTTGATACAGTACAGAGCAGCAGGAAGGCAGCCGAGGCCTGGAAATCACATCCTGTGCTGTTTGCCATGCAAAGTCTGAGGCTCCAAGCGTGCCACAAGCCTGCTAGCTGGCTCACATTTCACAAGCAAGATAAGGCAGTGGTTGAGTAGGCAAAGGTGTATCTGGAGCCCCCTGCAGCCTGGTGATATCTGGATCAGGGTGGGGTGCCTGTGGAAATGGAGATGTTGTAGGGGCTTTAGGCATCTGCAGGATTGGACAAAGTTGAGAATTTTCTGGTATCTGACTGTTGAGTTGAAGCAATTGAGATGGTTCTCTGGTGTTCATGGTGGATCTAGGCTTTACCAAGCCCAAATCTTAGACCAATGAGAATACAGGTCAACTTAACTTCTGACTGAAGTATCATCTGGAATTGCCATGCAGAGTTTTGTTGTGACTCCATAAATAGCCTGTGACACCACGAGCACTGCTTGTCCGTCTTTTCCAATTAAGCACTTAAGAATTTCCCAAGGTAAATATTAATAGTTCAGAAAGGAAGTACTAACATGCACAAAATCCTTTCCAACCTTTCTGCTTAAATAGCTATCATTTTTTAGTGAGGTCACAGCATCCAGTTTTCTATAATAAAAAATAAGCAGGATAAGTAGTTTTACTCCTGTCAAAACTTGAATGCAATTTTATGTTTTTCTTTGACTTACCCTATAAATATTTTTACTACAACATTCAAAGTTTATGAGATCTCTAAGACTTGTAAAGAGGTTGAGTAACTGAAAACCAAAGGCTAATACCTACCACAGGGACTTGGGGGGTTTTCTTAAGAAAGCTATTTATTAATATTAACAAAGGGTATTTTACTGATTATCTGTTTACAAAACTGAATATTATTTTACCTTTCCATTCCAGTGTAAATAAATCAATGAGGAGAGACAAACAAAGGCCAGCACCGCAATGCCTGACAGCCTTGTTTGAGGGATGTTTTCTCAGGTTACAATCTTCTGACGCTACCCCTTGAGCTGAGCTTCTGCAGTTGAAGTGCTGCTGAGCCCAAGTGCAGCTTGGGAGCTGCAAATCACAGCCTCACTGAGCCAGAGGAAAGCACAGAGTTAGCCATTCGCTGTGGATGCCTTTGACAAACTGTGTCCATTTTCCTGCTTGTGAGTCACTCACCAGGAGACTTTATCTTTTCTAATGTGTTTACTATCTATAATTATAGTTGCAACAGTTATCCACCCATATAAGAAAATGTTACCGAGCCTGAACATGACCAGAAGGAGCTGTGTCACAGGTAGGAGATGATCTGCCCATATCCACAGTGGCCACAGGAGAACATGCAGGTTTCAGCTCATCTGCTGACACAGCCGAGAAGAACTCTGTGTCACTGCTTATTTGCTAGTTGCTATTTTATTTCTGCTCCCAAACCATGATTTACTGACTGAAGATTAACTATTCCAAAAAGTTTGCACAAGCAGACAACCCAGCCTTTTGTGCAAACACTTGTGGATAGCCATTAAATGAATAACTTGGGCCTAAATAAGCAAGGAGTCAAAATATTCACTGGCTTTGGCTAAACCCAGAAGAGCAGAGCCTGCCACCTTTGGCTGGCCTCCGTCTGGCTGCCTTATCTCCTAACCACCTTTAGAACCTTGGGAAGCCCAGCTGCAATCCTGAGGACAGCTGCTCACCCAAGACCACGGCTGCTCCAGACTCTATTTCCAACCCTCCTTTCTTTACGGATTAAGGAATTAAACCATAATAGGGATTAAACCTTTCCCAGCCATAAATCTCAGCACTGGATTCACCACACAATTAAAGCTCCCTACCTACCCATGTAGCTGCTGGGTGGACGGGGAGCTAAATCTGATCAAATACCTGAAATACAGGATGAGGTTCTTCTAACCAAAAAAAAAAAAAAAAAGCATTACATCCCTTTATATAGACATATGCAGTCAACTCCTTACGCAAGCATGTGCATTTGGGTTTGTTACTGTCCTCTGTTATGCATCTTCTCAGCTGTGAGGTCACAGCATCTGAAATCCAGCTGCTTATCAGTCACCACCAAAGGACGTCACTACCTCAGCTGCACAGCAACCGTAGCCAGGCTTCCTATTTTTCAGGCTGGGTAGAACTGTATTAGTTTACAGATGCTATCTGGAAACAAGGAGAACTGGAAGTGATTGCAAGAGGTTGTGTAATTTGACCACTTGTGCAGTGCCTGGATCAAGAAAAAACAGAACTTCCATGACTGACATGGATCAAATCTTATAAAACTGCCCAGTATTGGGATTTTGCCACTCTGACCCAGTGCTTTGACACCGAGATTACAGGAGAGACGTTTTCATTGTTCAATCCTTCATTGCTAAAGCTTGTTATGTCTTTTACTTAAGGGCCGTGTGAATCCAAGGCCTGCCCTTTCAACCTTGGGAGCCTAGGTATGAGATAGAAAGTGAGCCCTAATATTATAAAAACTATTAAATATTATTAATATTATTAAAACTTTGTATTTTAATAGACATCATGTTGTTTCAATACACACTGAATCTGTCTCACTGGCAGTTAGTGGGGAAGGACAGCCAGAACCACTCCAAAATGGGTTTTGTCACCAAGGAAAGTATATGTGGGACTCAGCCTTCATGCTCTGATCTGCTCAGCACAAATGCCATGACTGTGATAAGGGTAATGATTAATATGAGCACAGTGGTGCCTGCACGTTTGTGGCCATGCAGACAGGTACTTTGGCAGCAGCTTCCTGGAGATTTTGATTACATGGCAAACAGAGGAGCCAGAAGAGGAAAGTGAGCAGACCTTGATTTGGAGCGGTATTGCTCTGTGTGGCTTCCCATCCTAAGAGAAGACTCTAAGAGGGACAAGATCCTAAGCTTTCTGGATGTGCCAGCCTTTCTCCAGTGACTGTATAGGGATGGTTTAGACCAATTGCTTTGAAAATAGATGGAGTCAGAGAAAATTAACCCAGCCATTGATAAAATGCTAATTTTCTTCCTTCCTTTTGAGATGGCAGTTCCTATTTTCTTCTGAGGTTTGCTTCAGGAGAGGAGGAGGTTTTGAAAACACTTCCCACCTTTTATAATCCTTGACATGGGAGCAGAGCACTTCATTGTTAGGTGACAGCAAGAGATTGCCCTAACCACTCTTCCCAGCTGTCCTCCTGCTCTCACAGTGTCAGCCCAGTGCAAATCTTTGGCACACAAAGATGGTTTGGACTCCAAAAGGCAATGAGAAGGTGGGAGGAGGAGCAATATTGCTACTGAGCTGAATAGTGGGAGCTGGGGTTCTAAGGGTAGTCCCTAGTGAGCAATTTTGCCCTTCATGACCCATGTCAAACTGGAGTGCTATCGTTGCATTACACTTTCATCTGGTACCTTCAAACCAGCATGAAAACACACTATAAAACTAACAGGATTCTGTCGTAATTGTTCTGCTACAATAAACATGCTTGACATGAAATGCACTGAACTTTCTGGCATCTCTGGTGCCTATTTCTTGAAGGGGAACATAACAGAGTGAGAGAGAGAAAGAAGGGAAATAACTCCAGAAAGAAAATTATCAAGATTATCCAGATGACCGATGATTATGGGATTTGATATCACAGGGAAATCAGCATTTTAAAGATTGGCCAAGCAGAAAAAGGGAAGCTCTCAGCTCTTTCTAAAATAAGCAAGCATTTCAGCACACATCTCCCTCTGCAGCTGTATAGCAGTTCAGGGCATATTTATTACTGTTCCTGCTTGTAGGCTGCATGGGGTTTGCATGCTGGTCCCCAGATCTCAGGTACTTCCCATTACGTTCTTCTTCCTTGACTCACAGTCAGCAGCGCCCTTTCCACTGACTGCCCGGAGGTGTGCATTAGGGTTTGGGTGACTCTCCTGCAGACAGGACTGAACATGCCAGTTTGGGAAGAGGGCAACCAACTCCAGGCTCTCTAAAGATATCCATGTAGGGTTATTGAGTTGGCTGCGAATTCACTATTTTTCCCCATTTTGCAAAGGAGCATTCTCTGGCTGCCTGCCACCATTTAAACAGAGGTGACATCTGGTCAAGATGACCAAGGAGCAACAGAGGGCACCCAGGTACGAAGAGAAGCTGACAGGTATGAAGCAATGTGAGGAGGCAAGAGTGGGAGTCCTGCCAGAAAAAAAATAGCAATGTGCTCATAAACTGAAAACAAGCATATTCCCTGCAAAGTGGAGCCACTCCTGGTCAGGAAGGTTTGTTGAGTACAAAGCAAGCCTTAGAAGAAGAGGTTTTGTTTTAAGGCACCTTGCACACACTGTCTTCAGATTATCCAGTGTAGTGCTAATGGCTAGACTGGCTGTCAGGATCTCCTTGTCCTTTGTACAGGGTCACTGAGTTTGTCCTGAACCTACTGGCTTTCCTCTCTTTAGAGTATATTTTTAGAAGCCAGAAACGTGCCTGTTTTTCTCTGAATTTTAAATCCAGAAGACTCTTGATGATTTGCCTCAAACATTCCAAAAGAAAAAATAAATCTCCTGTGGCTTCACATTACACATGAAGTGTTTCAAGCCTAACATAGATTTGGGGTTTTGTGTTTGGTGGAAAAGTTAAAAAGTATTTCAGTTCAAATTTAGAATACAGCGCTCCCTATAACCTCAACCCCAAACTCCGCAAGTCCAAGTTTAGTCCCTTATGGACTCTATCCACACACAGTGAGCTAAAGACCTAAATGCTGCCTAAGGACTGCTTTAGATGGCAAAGTCCAAAATTTAGGCTCTCAAAGCCCTCACTCAGCACCACATAAATATCAAAAGTAAAGAGCTCTACATACATAAATATAAATTTTCTGGGCATGCATTTCTGAGCATCTCAGTTTCTGCTTCTCAAATTGTGCCCTTCATATACAACACAGGAGCTAACCTTGCCTTGAAGGAGGCTTTGGATGCTATGTTTCCCTCCCCTTCCATCACCCAAGTACCTTAACTCTCATTCTCAAGAGTCAAATACTGTCTTGGTCTATTTATTCTAATTAGCTATCCATAAGAGAGGTCTATCCAGGAAAAGTTTTGGAGTGTTTTCCCAGAAAGTGTCTGAAATGGGTTCAAGTTCCTTCAGGTTGGTTTGGGGTTTGAGCCAAGGCATCTGGCACAGCTGATGAGTGCTGACACAACTGGACAACCAGCACTGAGGAGGCAGGGAGGAAATGGGAGGTAATGGTGGGGAGGAAGAGGATAAAACAATACTCCCTGTGCTTGTTATAACTTTTCTGTTTGTTCTCACTCCGCTTTCTGCATCACTGTGTCACATACTGAGACATCTTACATTACAGCCATTGTAAGTTAGTGAGGAAAAAATAACCTGGATTCACCTGAAGAAGGATCTTTGATCTGGAAGAAAGGAAGTAAAAACAGAGATTCCTTTGTACTCCACTAAAAAAAGTATTCAAGCTCAATGAGAGATTCAAGAAAAAAAAATCATGTAAACATGTTTATTATTTTGCCTACATCTGCATATCTCCTGTGCTATCGAAATGGTAAAATTAATTTAGTATCATAGTTTTTAGAGTTTTCTTGGATCCCTTTCACCCTCCTTACCTCTATTTCTTCTGCAAAGCAGCAGCTTCTGAACTCAGATTGTCCATAAGACTGGTGCTCCAGCAAAGGGGATGTTCAAGGTACTGCCTTTTCTGAGGAAAAGGAGAGTAAAGTTAGCTAGCCTAGCTTTAGAAAAGCTCTTTCTACCAGGCTGAGCATTAGCTATGTGCACAGGCTATCATGCTTCCACTGCTCACCAGGTAGCAGCATTGCCTCCTCTCTGGCACATTTCCAAGTCGCAGGAAGTCTCATGCTAATTTACAGAATTGAGATTATTTTACCCAGCTGCCTAAGGTCTTCAGGTCTCATACTGACTCCCGCAGAGAATAAGACACCACTTTGAAGCCAGAGGCAAAAAAAGGTTAGTGCTAGAATTGTAATAATATTCACTGAACCCCTCTCAGAGTCAAAAAGTAATCTATTAGGGTGTGTTCCTGCCAAATCTTTAGTATTTGTATAACTCAGGCATAGTCTTCAACAGCAAATAGAATAATAGTATCCAGAACACAAGCTTGGTTTCCATTTCCAATTGACATTCAATAGAGGACAAGTCCTGCTTCCCCTGAACTCAATGTGAAAATCCTAATTAACTTCAATAGAAAGTGGAATGGGCCCCAAAGAGTTAACAGTAGTAGGTTATAAAACAGAAACAAAGCAAACTCTTAATCAAAAAGTTATGGCATACAGCTAAAAGCAACCTCTCTGGGGCCATAGAGTTCAAAATAGGAGCAGAATTTCAGCCTCTAACATTCATTGATATCATTTGAGATGCAAAATTTGTGATCTTTTCAGTGTCAGAGACAACACATTTCAGTATGCGTAACATTTTACTTACTGATCTTCTATGAGTTGCAGGGCACAATGTTTTTCACTGTTTATATATAACTCAGCTCTGAGTCACCACTGAAAAACTCCGTTCTAAATTGGATTTCACCAATGAACCTGGACTGTCTCGCTTAATTTGAAAAGTCCAAAGAAACCACAAAACCTGCTTTACAGCCTGTAGTCTGCATCTGCTGTCCCATGGCTGTCTCGCATGGCATGGGAGGAAGGAACAGGTCAAGGTAACACAAGGGTGAGGCTAATCCCGGGATCCCCAGTCTGGTGGAGATGACTGCACTGCATGAGGCAAACTGGCTGGAAACAGAACCACGCTTTGAAAGCCATCACCATCATTCCCACCTCCCACTAGGCAGCAGCACATTTCCAGACTGAAACCCTTGTCATTGATTTCAAGGCAGTCAGACTCCCACTGACTTTCAGAAAGCTCTTCCTTTATCTCCCACCATGCCTATGCTCAGCACTGCAGTGCAACAGATTATCAAGCAGGCACCGACAATGAGTGGGAGGGTTTGGGATGCTAAGCTGGGTTTCCTGGATGCTTCGTAGCCTAGTACTTCAGCTGAAGGACCACCACGCAGGATTGATTCTAATATAGGTCTGCATGACTTACTTTATTATACTTCTTATTCTAAGGGATACATGCAAAGGCTTGGCCACAAGCTATGCAATGTTCTTTTAATAGAGAGTATTTCTACCAGTACAGGCAAACTGTACAGCTTATTCATGCTGTAACTTTTGTGCCCACTACTCTGAAAATCCATGACTTCAGATTTCACACCTTTACCTGCATTATCAAGGCCCAGAAGCAAGGGAGTAATCCAAGTTGCACTTGAATTGACAAGGCTGAGGAGACAGCTGTGCTCCGTTTCTTCACTTTGAACGTCGATGCTGCAGCAAACAGTACAACTCCTGAGGGCCTCAGTCCTGCACCAACACCTTTGCAGGCAGAGGGACTGGAAAATGTTGCAGGGAAAGCTTTGTACTAGTGCTGCCTCCGGTGAGTCTTTAGGAAGCTAAGCAAGGTTGAGGCTGCACTTGCTAAGGCGTAACTGAGACAAGGTGGGGGATTCCTTGTAACACACACTCCATGAAAGCTCCTGCAAAGCCCTGGGGTGCAAGAATCTTTCCTATCACAGCCCTTACCCCTGCTCATCATTTTACTTTAACTTTCCTGAAGCAAAGAATTTCTCCTTAGTGCTCTGAATGGGGAGAGGTACCAGTCAGACTGAGAACTGTAATTCCTTCATGTATTCCTGTTCAATGGGAAAAGAGAGTCAATTACAATACTTGAGAGGGGAGCTAGGGGGGAAGAAAAGGAAGACATCCTAACTAATTTGCACCAATGTGAACCCAATTCACTTTGACAGATTTCCGAACTCAGAAGTTCGTATAATATAACTATAAATAATATGCCAATAGAATGATTAAAGGAGTAGTATCAGGTCAAGTCTGTCCAACCTGAAATTTTTATTTCAAATAAACGTTGTCTAAAATTTCAAAGAGTTTGACAAATCTCATTTGACAACTGAGTAGGCCATAGGGGTATTGATAAACTTAAGCAAGTAAAAGTGAAGGTATTTGCACCTGCTTTTAGGAGCTAGAGATACATGATTGGACTCTTTCTATTTGGGCAGTGATTTACCATTGTGCCATTGTTTCCTTTAGCACTTCACAAGCATTGCTTTTTGTTGAGAAGAATATTTTCTTGCACAAAAATTCTTTAAATATTCAGTGGTTTTTTTCAGACTCACAAGCCCTTTGAAGGAAATTTTAAAATTTTAGAAATTTTCAATTAATAATTCATACTTACCCTTAATAAAAGATCTATTCAATGCTGAAGTTACATAGGATCTTTTATCGTGGGAACATTGCATAGCTTTAATAATTTTCAGCAGGTCAAATAAACGTTCATGAATTAAGAAAGCAGTACTCCCAGGACCTCTTCTACAGAGCTGCTTCTGAGCTGGTTGGCCACCATTCTGTCCTGGTACATAGGGTTACTCCTGCCCAGATTAAGGAAATGACACTTCCATTTGCTAAACTTCATGAGGTTCACAGAATCATAGAATGGGTTGGGTTGGAAGGTGCCTTAAAGATAAACTAGTTCCAACTCCCCTGCCATGGTGTATCCGTGTTTGGGATTGCCCTGACCCATGTTCCCATTAGCCTGTTTCTCCAGCCTGTCAAGGTCCCCCAAATGGCCTTTCTTAACACCATCCCTGCACTGTTGGACTATGTCTCCGTATCCCTTCTAGGTCACATGACTCTATTTCCATTTCTTGTGTGCTTGTTTTTTATGCTTGAATTTTGTCAGGAGTGCTTTGTCCATGCTTATAGGTCTTCCTCTGACTTTGATTTTCTGTACACTGGGATTGACGATTCTTGAATTTGGAGGAGATGACCTTTGCAAATCAACCATCTCTTCTGGACTTCTCTTCCTTATCTGTGTGCACATACTTGGGGTGGACTCCCCTCTGTCTCGTTTGTTGGCTTTGAGGTTTCTCCTGTCCACTCCATCCTGTGCCCTTTGCTCACCATCCTGGTCTGCAACTTCACCACTTGTTTGTGAGTGGTGAAGTGGTTTTCTCCCTTTTCTGTCATTTTTGGTTTGAATCTCTCCTCTTCAAGTTGGCCAGCCTGTTGGCCAAGATATTTTGCCCTGCTTGGTCAGGTGGGTCTCTTCTCTTCCTAGCAGTCTCTGATTCTCAGAGAGTCCCATGCCTGTAAAAGTCAAATCCCTGTTGCAAATACTATCTGTGCAACCAGGTGTTGACCTACAGGGTCTGTCCAGTCCTCTTTGAGCTCTTCATCCTCCTTGTCAGGATTAAGGAAAAACTAGCCTGGTCCCTGAGCCCTTGGCCCTTGCCCCAAAGCTACATAGTCACTCTTGTTATGTTCCACCTAACCATTTAGGCCAAAACACTAAGGTGAAACAAATGAGTCAATGTTCTGAGCTGTCCATATTTAAGGGAGGTTGGAGAGAAACAGAGAAATGGAACATGGATTTAATTTCCTTTCCTATACTCAAGATTTGACATTTGCAGAATCTTTTATTAGGTTTGCAAATCTTCTCTTTTTGTAGCCCTTAAGGAAAAGGAAAAAAGAAATGTGAATCCAAATATTAAACAAAAAACATTCCTTGCCATTAGCATTTCTTTGATGATCCTTTGGTTTATTGTTGTGCATTAACTTCTGTATAATCACATAATTGCTACAACATTCATATAAATAATGCATTTGGAAGAGAAAGTAAACTGCGTGTCACGTTCTATTCTCCAGCAAATTCAGCAGGACCCTCTGGCTTGACTTTAGTGCTAAAGCTGCTTTTTTTGCCTTGGGGTAGCTAACGCCTTTTAACGAAGTTGAAGTAAACAGGAAAAATAAAAGCACTTTCATTTTACCCCGAGATGAATTTGATGAGTCCGCCCTAAACCTCTCAGTGAATTTACTTCATGACAAATGTGTCATGGATTATGCCTTGTCTTCACTGTATTGGTACCTCAAAGGAGCTGATGTGTATTAGCTCTCACTAGCAGAAAAGACAAAGACCATTTGTAGCCCTGTCCCTTCACCAGGTCCTCTCAGGTTTTCCTTTCATGAAAGTTTCTGGTAAAGCTTCTATAAAGATGCAGAAAAAAGTTGCCCATGTCTGCCAGCTGTACATGTCTGTCTGCAGTACATGAAAATATTTCTTAAGTACAATCCTGTCTTCTCTCTCCCTTTCAAATGCTTACAGTTTTAAAAAGCCAAACCCTTCAGTATTTGACACAGCTTTAGCTCCAAGATCTACAGCCAGTTTTGAAAACTGCAACTATAATGAGCTAATTTTACAGTTAGAAATAAGGTTGTGTCACTTGGAAAGAGACAGAAACAGCTGGAATGGAGACAACTGAATTGTGCACTGAAAGCACTGGGATTCTGCCCACGTATTTGGGCCTGAATTTCACCAGGTTTTTATAAGCAGGAATTTCAGAGACTTATCTTACAGGTTTGAAGTGTTCAGAGGGTGGATATTTTTGTTAGTTTTAGAGCAAAAGTCCACAGAGACTCACGGGAAGGAAGGTGTATAAGAAGAGGACGAGAGTACATGTCCACAGAAATGTGAGTTCCTATTTTCGTGAATATGCTTGTAACCCTTCCAGTCCATTAGACACACAGGTGGGATCTGAGGGTCTTCATACCAGCTCCCCAACAAATGCAAAAGGAGGAAAACATAAAGTTAGCACTGGTAGAGTTCAATGTTATTCTCACCCAGATATTCACTATCTGGTGACAAACTGAATGGGTTTTTAATGATAAACTAGAAAAGGCTTCCCAAAGGAGAAGGGTACTGCTGTAACCAGATAGAGCAGAAAACAACTCAGAAGTCAGGAAGATCCTGAGAAAGGAAAGCATTCACAATGAGGAGTGCTGGGGAAAGAGAGCCAACGTGCAGCTAGAGCTGGGGTGCCACAAGGAGGTGCCTGGATTTTCTGTACACCTCTCCTGCACCAGAGAGAGGAGAACAGTGAAGCAGTTTGATGCCTCATTCAAACATCGTCTCTGGCCAGAGCTTTTCAAAAGTGCAGGCTGAGGCAAAGAAAAGGCAGATCTTGCATCTCTATGCTTCACCCCACATCCCCAGCTCATTCCTTTCACACATCTCAAACTCTGTCTTGACCAATTTAATCACTTCACTCAGGCAGTTTCCAGCACATCAGGATTCACTGTGGTCCCTGGGCAGCAGCACTCTATATATCCCTGATGAGTCTGGGATGCTCACAGGAGCTACCTGGGTATAGGTGACAGAAACTCTTTGGTCCTCAGGCAATTCTATGGGCCACGAGCATAGTAAAACATCTTTCTGCTTATTATCCATATTGTATTGGGACATCATTTCCTGAGCAACTTCCAGTGCATTTCAGAGCAAAGGAAAGAATTCCCACTCTGAATGCAAAAAGTATCCCAGTTTGTTCACCCCTGGTTTTAGGTGCTTTCCTACTGCAATGAGATCAGGATCAATATGCATTAATCTCTAAGACTTTCTATTATCTAAGTCTGTCTTTCTATCAATTACAACAGCAGCTCCAGCTGATACTGCCCACAGAGAGCCAGAGTTTCTATACTGCTCATGAGGCTTGCCCTAGATTAGAAATGACTAGTGGTAAAATGTTAGCAGATACATGGACTCGCCTCTACATTGCTGATTGCACCACTGCAAATAGTGGGTGGGTGGGAAATGCCTAACATGACTGCCTTGTGTATAGGTAGTTTGGGAAGGCATGTGTCTAAATGGAGTACCTCAAATTTCCAAAGCTTCTTCAGTTTTCTATGTATCTTTGTTGTCCAACTCATGGTATCACTAGTCTTTCTGTTTTTGTGAAAGCACAGTTGTGTCTGTCATCAACTTTGGGTGATAAGATCAGATTTTGAACTTGAATGCAAACCACATGGCAATTCCCCGCTCTATAAAGAAAAGAAAGACAGTAAAAAGCCCTCAGTACTGGTTTTGTTTCCTCTGAGCCTCATTAGGCACTTAGCCAGTGACTAGTCAGGTACAAAGGGGCAAGGACTCAGAAACGGGCCTCAGAGGTCCTGCCTTCCATCTGTGAGGGGTAAGTGTGAACCGTAAGCCAAATTCATTTAGTTCCTTTTACATAATTGTCAGCTTCACTCAAAGCGGTTTCTTCTCCTTGGTTGCAAGGGAAGACAGTCAATTGTTGTTCTATTCACTTCGTCACATAAACCCATCTGACAGGCATGACAGCAACTGCTTGCTAATTATGGAGCAAAATTTGCAGGGCAAGGTTTGTTGTGCCAACGGTCCCCAGAACAATCCTGGGATTGTTTTATGAGAAGATTGGGCAGTCAGGGTTGAGCACTTTTGCTTCAATTATCCCCATGTGCTGTCATGGCTTGGAGCTGCTCTAGTGGAATGAAGAGAAGAAAATAAATGAGCTCTGCTCCAACCCTGGGAGCAGTTGCTGAACCCTGAAGAGTTTGTTTGGTTGTATCTTTGTTAGCTGCTATTACAGATATTATTGCCTGGTAGTGGCAATGAAACTGAGGGCTTCTATGCTATGTCCAGGGATTTATAGCTCCACTGCAGAGACTTAGTCTGGAGTGAAACTCAGCATGTGGTCTCAGCTAAACTCAGCTCTCTAACTTTATTATCTGCTACTTTGGGTGACCTAATAAAGTTCAGATATTGCTGGCATTGGATGTAGTTGGTTTGCTGATTTTATTAAGAAGATTAATTGATTTGGATGTGAAGGGTGACTAACAGAAAAGTTCGTCTCATTGGGGTGGAGTTAAAAAAATATGAAGGAATTAATTGCTTAATGTAGGAATCTGAATGATGTGCAGACACCTAAACAAATGATTCTAAAAGAAGAAATGTAACCAGCTGGTCACAGATCAGAATTATACTTTCCCAGAATATTCCAAAAGGAAACAAATTCCTACTGAAGTTACTGGGCTACACATTCTCAGTTTCTTACATGACTTAGGTTTGCAAAGCACCTTCATGAGCCCCATCTGGTTACATTGCTCAAGAATTTCCTCTTTGTGACCTGAGTAAACTTGCATGGCTGTCATATCCAACAGAGCTTCAGATAAACTGTAAAAATAAAACTTGGCAAGGGAACTATGTTTGTTTCTTGCAGCCAGTTAGCTGTTCCAGAACATGCCATCCTTTTGCAGAAACCAAGAATCAAGGCCCCTCCATGGACTTTGACAGCTGCATAACCCCCATCTCTGGCTACCCCCAGAGAGAGCTCAGCTGAGCCCTCTCCCACCACCACTCCTCTCGCATCTACTCCTCCTGCTCCCCTTGCACCCACTGCATCACTCACCAGATCACGGCAGGACCAGTTCAGCTCATTAGCCCAGCAGAAAACTAATCGATTGTTCTGCTGAGTTAGTTTTCTAGCAGATGGCACACTGCATCAGCTCACCAGGCTGTCAGACAAGCCAGGGCTCTGGCTCTCTCATGACTAGGGGCAGCAGTGTCAGCACGCCTTTTGTTTGCAACAAGATATTGCATGAATCCCCTGAAACTTCATCCTCTTGTCTCTACAGATTTACAGCATGGATTTGGACTGCAGGGAAGGAGAATCTATGTCACAGGTCCCCTGAAAGTTTACCTACAGCTCTTCAGAGCACTGGACCTCTCTGCCATAGCCTGTAAGGAGCTGTTTCTCTCTTCCATGGATATGAATCATCTGACATGGTCCATCTTAATTACAGACAGGCAGGATTTCCTTCCCTGTCCAACAGGGGCTATTGCTGTTCCCACTGCAAAAGTTTTGCAAAGATGGGAACAACTCTAGAAAACCTAAGGTTTCACCAAATCTGAATAGCAGGATTTCTCTTTCTACCCATCCCCATACTCACAGATACAACTTTTTCAGAAACATCTTCCAAAGGTCTGCGGTATTGCCAGAAGACAAGTGGGAAAGCAGAGAAGAAAGAAATAAACCAGTAGGTGTCCAGCTTTACCAGGTGTACCAGGCCAGTTTGGTACACTGCAGGGCAAGTCTGAGGTGATCTAGCACTGAAAAGCAGCAGAAAAGACCAATGAAAAGCCTTCACAAAATGTCCTTGCAGTAGTTCTGGTCCTTGTAATAGCCACAGGAGTAAAAAGAAGTGTCTTGTGGTTTGGTTATATTCCTTTAGCACCTCAGAATATTTTTAGCTGTCCTCAAAAGAAGAATGAAGGATTATTCCTCCCCTTTCCAGAAAAGGATTTAAGAAGCCAGAGGTAGTCCAACTCATGGGCTGCCCAGTTCCCATGGTGAGCTGCAGTATGCCTGTTAATCCAGTTAAAGCAGAGACTAAAACTTAGAATAGAATCATAGAATCATCAAGGTTGGAAGAGACCTTCAAGATCATCCAGTCCAACCGCCTACCTACATCACCACTAAACCGTATCACCCAGCACCACATCCAGACGCATCTTGGACACCTCCGAGGATGGTGACTCCACCACCTCCCTGGACAACCTATTCCAATATCTAATCGCCCTCACAGTGAAAAATTTTTTCCTGTTGTCCAATCTAAATCTCCCCTGCTGCAATTTAGTCATTTCCTCTTGTCCTTTCACTATGGGCACGGCAGAAGAGACCGACAAGAGACTTGTCCTTAGCTGCACTGGAAGCATGTCCTTCAGCACTGCCATGCACCAAAGACATTTGGGTCTAGCCCTGCCAAACTTGCCCAGCTCTGGCTAGGAGTTGCAGAGTTTTTCCATTTCAGTTAATTTGTGTTTGGCCTGGATTTCAGCCACCAGAGAGTTCATGGGAGTTTGCAGAATCTCTCGAACAGGTCTACTGAGGAACACAGGTCAGCCATCATCCTAGAGGGATCTTCACTGCCACCCCCCCACTTCACTGCCACTCTGGGTCAGCCTAGACCTTCGCTCCCATCTCCTTCCCAATTCTCCAGGTATTCCCCTTGCCTCTGCTCTTTGTACAGTTGTATTATGAGATACTGCTATGAGAACCAATCCTACTGAAGAACAGTCCTTTTGCTGTGTTCAGATCAGTTCATTGCAAGATCTACTACACTGATGCTGAGGCACCACAGACCAACCATCAGGTCTGGAAGACAGGGAGCTCTGACTTGTATTTGTCAGATTAAAGCAACCAGAGAACTGCAGGTCAGGTACTTACACGAGGTTAAAAGTAAGCAGTTAATTGCTCTTAAATCTGGACATCAGAAATATAATGAAAGCCAGCAACTGGAATTTGGTTCAGATTCAGGTTGAGAGTAGGGTTAGGTTCACTGAGGTGATAGAGTATTCTGCAATATGCAACTCGTTCTCTCTCAGTTAACTCATACTTTGTGTGAAGTAGTTGAATATTAGGGGAATTCCTAATACTTTCTAGCCCATGAATGCTTAACCAGGAAGAGTTATGGGAGCATCTCTGAAAATCCTGTGGTTAGGACATCTCTAAGATCACAATTCAAACTTCTGTTCTAGGTGAGGTAGGAGAGGAGCTACAACCGGCCTCTCACACTTCAATAGGGGCATTAATGTGTTACTGGGCAGCAGGAAGAAAGAAGTGGTGTCTCTGTGTTTTTGTATGATCATGTGTGTCTCAAGCAACACCAGAGACAAGATGGGCAGGGAAATACATGGTGCACAGATTACCAGGGCTTAGACATGAGTCTGACCAACCTGCTGCTTATGATATGAATGGACTCATATGTGGACCTTCTCTACCAGTAAAACTAAGCATTGAAAAGTTTAAGAAGCAATGGATCACTGCTCTAGAAGCACGAGCACATGCAGGTCTTAAGCATGTAACTGGCACTTTGTATACTGAAGTGTCCCACAGGAATCTGGCCAAAAGTATCTTTGGTGGCTTTTGTTTTTAAACACACAAATGCAGAGCGAGTACAGCTGAGTATTTCAACAGTGTACCTACAGCGGATGTGGACTGTGTGGGCTGGAGGGTCTTTCAGCAAAAGCCTGGATTCCTTTCTGAAAGGCACACTCCAGTTCAGCCAGAGGTTATAGGCTTCATACAGAAATTCCTCAGCTACGATCTGTGTTTTAATGCAGCAGGTCAAACCACCCTCATAATAGTACCTCTTGTCTTGTATAGATTATATGACATTTAAGAGGGGAAAGGGGGCACTCGAAGCTAAATCTCAGGATACTCCAACATCTGATGGTGTACAGGTCTGGCAAATGGATTTAGACACTCTTAACAAGAATACTTCAGTTTTCAGTCAGCCTCTAACTGTTTTACTGCTGATGTGAGGTTACTTCAGGGTTAGCTTTCCCCAAAATCTGGCCCAAATAGGGTTTTTCCCCATACAAGTTAAAACAACTTTTAACCTAGTCTAAACACACCCTGAGGTGCAGAACAAGATAAACAGTAGTGTAAAAGAAACACATCATCCCAGAACACCACTGGGGTATTTCCCCACAGAGTTTCCTAAGAAAAGAGCAGAGCTGTTGGGGTAACACAGCCCTCTCCCCATGTAGGGGGCAGTTCTGCGGTGGGATGTTAAGGGGAATGTGGTGACATGTGACAGCTGGATCACATAGCCTTGCTTAGCTCTAAGTGGAAGGTGTCCTTGCCAGCCTACCCATATGGGATTTTCCCCTCAAATGTCTAAGAGATCACTAGAGTGGGTGAAAGCATAGAGGACCATACATGGAAAGGGTGCAAGGAGAAACCAAGGTAATAGTGGTGCAAGAGTGGGGGTGGATTTCAGGGTAGGAAATGGGGGCTGTAAGACAGCACAGGGCAAAGGGGTAGATAGACTTATGGGTGCAGACGTGAAGTTTGCTTTGCTCTGTATGCAGCTGACATCTGCACCACCATCCAGAGAAACAACTACTGTTTTTGAAGACAGCTAAGCTGTCTTTATGTTGGCAAGCTCGCATGCTGCTTGTGCAATAAACTGCCGTCCCGGAGAAATGCTCCTGTAGTTAGTTTGGCCCTGTTGTGCAAGCTGAGGAGTTCCAACCCAGGTGCATCAGTGGTGCACACACATGCATAGTTTGCAACATAGACAAAGCTTAAGAGGACAATGGTAGTTAGATGGGAGCAAAAGAGCACTTCGGAAAACAGCAGCATGAGGCCATTCCTTTCTTTGTGTACATTTGGAGCCATCGAGGCCACAGAGCTGGAGACTGCAGTAATTAAGGCATGAAATGAAGCCCTGGGCAGAAGCTGAGATGATAGCATGTCATAAGGCCCTTTTTCTGAGTTTGAACAGCTTACAGTTTTCCTATAGTTATTGCTTATTCAAAGTTGATTGTGGAATTATTTCCATGAGTAATTCTTGGCCGCTCTACCCCTTACAAGCAGTTCACTGCAGTCAGCTGATAGCTGAAATTCAAGACTGGTCAGTCCCTTTTGTCTGTTCATATAGGTCACTTGTTCTGCTGCAGAAAAGAAATTGCTTTACAGCGGGTCATGCGCCAGGGCTGCCAGTGGTCATGTCTCCTCCTTCATCAGGGACCAACACTTGCAGGCTGGCATGGTGGGACAAGCCCATTGCTGTTCCCTGTTGGCACAAGAGCCAGCACAACATTTGCAAATGTGGAATGGGGTTTCCTTGGGTGTTTTTAGTAGCTGCTCCAAGCTTGCTCTTTGTATGAGTTGTCCTGCCAGTCGATGTGCTTTGGGCAGTAGGGAGGAAGACGGGCACCAGAGGAGCATCTCTGCAGGACGGATGAGGGCACAGGATGCCGGCAGGACCCTGTATTGTGGCAGAATCAAGTGTTCCTGAGCTGCTCAGGCAGTGTGGGGCAGGCTCAGATGAGGAGCCAAACTGAAGTGAAAATTTAACCATGCTGTCAAAGCGAAGCTCTGTCAGCTGCCCGTGCTCAGCAGAGTAAACGCTCCCATGCACATGAGAGCTGTGGCATTAATCAAAGGTAACAGAGGTTTGATCTGAGACAGAGTCAAGTAAGATCAATACACCCAGCCAGCAGACACTGCTTTCAGGTTCCTTTCACGAATAAATGTTCTGTTCTAAATAATGCTTCACACTTACCTAAGCTGTTGATTACAGCCTGCATACTGTACAAGGAGATAAATGTAAGACCTGTGAGTTTCAGAGCAAGGACATTAGGAGGAAGAATAAATTGACTCAGTGTGGAAAAGTGTCACTATGAGATGATATAAATAGTGTGTCTGTCTCCTCAGCAGCTTTTCCAGCTTCTGTGCTTCTAAGTCTCATTTTGGTGTCTCAATTGCACCCTGAAACTGAAATGAACCCAAGAGCTCTTCCATTTTAATCAACTAAAAGACTTAAAATTGTAATTTTATTGCATTTCCTATCCTGGTGGGGTTAACTAGAGCTGGAAATTGCACACTGCTCATTAGGGATCATTAGAAAAGCATTTGGAACTTGCACAGCCTCCTTGGACTTTTATAGTTAATAGTTCCTTTTGTGGTCGTTCGGAGGGAAAACAGGTTTTCTTAAGCAAATATAAAACTGTTTGAATAAATACACCATCCATGACAGCTCCACTAGTCCTCTAAGGATTTCCAAAGCCTTCTCTTCCCCCTGCCTTCCCATGAGTCCTTCAAAACTTTATATACAATATTATGCAAGCTGTTGGTGGCTTTGTGAAAAGAGGGAACAAGACCAGTTGCATAAAAACATGGTAGAGACTAGCAGGCACCTGGAAAGACTGGAAATGTAGTTAACTTTGTCCTGTTGTTCTGTCCCACCTGCCCCTTCTTTCACTGTGTCTACAGCCCATTCCTCTCTCCATAGTTGGCATTGGGCTCCATGTACCACACTTGCACTCTACTCTGAGGGTGCTGAGTGACCCACTGTCACTGCCTGGCAGCCTCTGCCTGTTGAATTCAGCTCCTGTTGAGAGCTGCCTTGCCAAAACCTTTCCACACTATGATGGAAACCAAGTTAGAAATAACTCAGGAGTTGGCAAGATTTCTCAGAGCTTTCATTTCGTGAAGTGCTTTGCTGCCAAGCTATGTTATTCACATCTTGAGGATCTGTAGGATGATTTTATTTTTTTTTAATGCATTTTCCTCAGGGGGATGGAAGGGACAAAAAAAGGCTAACACTTGTAAAATTTCTGTATTCCAATGTGATAGTCAGCAAGCTAAGAAGAGTGGTGATTAGGAGGTGGAGCTGCCATCCATCATGACGAGTTCATATACCTGGGATGAGCCTGATGCTTCTGGCAAAGTCCTGTTCCGTCATCCACTTCTCCGTGGCTGCTGTGTCTGGCACTTAGGATCACAAGATAGGAACAAGGTTGCACTTTGCATGTTTTTCACACAAGCTGCAGCTTTGCTGTAGGTAAACATGAGGCAAGGGCCGCAGGGCTCCAGTCTAGTGTCTACAACAGTCACATTTCCCTTGTCCTCTGTATAGATGTCCTAGAAAGCAAATTCTGCAGCACAGGGTTATGAAAGATCATCATCGGTGGCAGGGAGAGCTAACATCCATTGTGGACCTTGTGTAGCAAAACAAAGCACAGCCTAATTGGCACCTATGAAGTGTTTAATAGCAAAGAATCAGCACACAAGAAGAGGGCCTGTTTCACCCAAAAGCAAGATCAGGAGTAGATCCATGATTACATGGCCATAGCAAACACTTTTCAAAAAATATGAAGGGATTCTTTTACTGGAGGCCAGAGAGTGCTGGAGATAACCAGAGAGTGCATAACCAGAGGAGAGCCTCCAGAAATGGTGCTTTGTGCGGGAGAGGCACCACCACAGGCAGGAGTCAGGCTGCCATCGGTCCTTTCATTGGGTCACTCCTGGCTTGGGAGACTAGAGATGGACTGCTACAGACCAGAAAACAAAGCAGACAGTTGGAAAGCTATGTTAAAAATATGTATATAAAAATCTCTGCCACTGGTTGTTTATCCATTAATCCCTGGCCAAAAGCATTTTCAGCCAGAGGCTGTCAGATGAAAAAGTCATATGAAACTTGTTCTCACAGCAAGTTAAAAAAAGTGTGTGTGTGTGTGTGTGTGTGTACACACAAGGAAACAAAAAATCCTGAAAAGACAAAATCCTCTATGCCAATGTTGTAGTGCAAAAGGCAAACTAGAACAGTCCCACTCACAACACATCTCCTTCTAGCACTTTTTAGAACAGGCAGCAAAAATCTGCCAGAGAATCCCAGCACTGAGACCAGAATTCAGAGCGTTACTCGATCTGCCCCTCTGGGCACTAAGTTTGGAGATCTGGTCTTCACAGTCTACAGCCATGTGTGGGCAGTGGAAAAATACTACCGAACAACTAATTACCAAAAGCATTGAGTAACAAAATCCCAGTTTAAATATTTGCAGGAGGTAGACAGAAAGGTGCCAGCCTGTAGCTTGTAATTACTTTTTTTTCTGGCAAGAATCAGATATACTTCTAATAATAACTAAGGGCACAAAGTATTAGTTAGAAAAGCAGAGGATACTTATTCCCAGCTGCAGGGGAGACCAAAGTAGGCAAGAAATGTCCTGATGCAGGAGCTCCAAGGTGGAGGGTGATGACTGCAGGGATGCCTCTGCCCACAGTCCCAGGGCAGGCAACACTCCAGGTCATCTCTTTGCTCCTAGGGGCAGCAAGGCTGGCTGAAAACTCTCCATAGGCATGTTAACTGCCTTCTTCCCCCTGACCTGAGCCTGCAAAGCTTGTGATGCTGATGAGAGAGATGCTATCATCCCTGAGGGATCATGGGGCCAGTCTGCAGCTGAAGCAGTGCTGCCTGACTTTGTAGTTGGTGCCATCACAGGATGGGTGACAGTCCCTTTGCCCTGGTGGGAGCTTTCCCTCTCTGCAGGGAGTTCTGATCTGGGCAGTGTGCTTCACTGCCATGGCTCTTCCCACCTCACCCCGCACACAGCCCCTACTCCTGGATGGAGTTTTTTCTAAGTATGCTCATTAAGAGACTGGGTGGACTCTGTTTTGTGGCAGACACATCCCAGCCTGGCCATCACTGACCAGGTCAGAGACTGTTTCCCCACCAGTGGCACCACTGCTCAGAGGCAGCCCTGAGTCACTGGGCTGTCCCTCCTGGGAATGGTCTTTTCCAGCTGCTCTGCTAAGCAGCTGCTGGGGCCATGTTCAGCACCTCCAGCCTCCTTGGCCACCCTGCCCATTTTTCTCATGCTCTCCCAGTGATACCAATGACGTTTTTTGAGTCATTCCATTTCTCCACTACAACAGTCTCCTGTCAGCTAGTTAACATGGTAATTAGACAAGGAGCACACATCAAAGCGAAGCTGTCTTGGTACAGCAGTTTCCATATGCTGCTTAGCCTGCGTGTACCACAATCCTCTGATTTTTCTCCTGTTCCCTTTTATTTGTGCAGCATCCGACACAGCCACTTTGTGCTCAGCTCTGGCACATGCCATTGGCGACACAGCTTACTGCCATACTCACGCTCGGCAGATTCGTGTTTGATTGCTGAGGCATTAAATATGTACATTTACAGTGGCATATAAAATCTGTGACCACATTAGCCACACTGTCAACTTTAGGAAAATCAAAACTGAGTTATGATAGGGAAACAAGTTACCACATCAGTTGAAGAAAGACTCTGAATTAATTGGAAACCTCACAGGCTTAGATTTGGTTTCCAAGGCCTTCCCAGCCCACATATCTATCTGTATTATGTATTTTGTCATTTGGTTTGTCTGTCCCTGCTCCTGCCTGTGTGACGCCTCTGCAAGACTACAGAGCATTTCAGAAGCATTTGACCACCACACTTGCCCCGAGCCAGGACTGGAGCCCAGACTTAGAATCACAGAATTGTAGAATGGCTTGGGTTGGAAGGGACCTTTAAAGGTCATGTAGTCCAGCCCCCCTGCAGTGAGCAGAGACATCTTCAACTCGATCAGGTTGTTCAGAGCCCCATCCAACCTGACCTTCAATATTTCCAGGGATGGGGCATCTGCCACCTCTCTGGGCAACCTATGCCAGTGTTTCACCACCCTCATTGTAAAATATTTTTTCCTTATGTCTAGTCTGAATCTGCCCTCTTTTAGTTTAAGACCATTAGTACTCATCCTATCATAACAGGCCCTGCTAAAAGTCAACCAAAGTGGCACTTCTTTCTTCATTGGGATGAAATAATTACTCTGTAATTACCAGCAGACCCATATACAGAGGCAGCTGAACCAGAGCATTTCACTGTTCTCCCATACTCCTTGTATGAAGACTGGCCTTTCTCACTGCTTGCTCAGTTGGATGTATTTTATGCCTATCAAAGACCCACCTTTACAACTCCAGCTTACACGTTACTGCTGTTTTTCCATACCCAGCTTCTCAGACAGAGATAGACCTGTACCACTCTGCTGCTGCCAAAGGGGTTCATAGCTCACAGAAAGGAAGAAAACAGGGAGTTGCTCCGGGGCCTTCCATAGCTCCCCTTGTCTCCTCGCCCCACACCTGGGAAAGGACATGCCAGCTCTCCAGATCTCTCTGCAATAGGCTCTCCTGAACATGCAGGAGGTCTGACCACCAGACAGGAATGAGCCTGGAGCCTTGCTTCAGGCACAGAGTGCTCTGAGCACCAGGTCCCAGGAGGTGAACCCCTTGCCAGCCACAGCACCACAGCTTTTCTCCTGCTGGCTGGGCCTTGCTGGTTAGCAGAAAATGACCCAAACCCAGGGAGGCAGAGCGAGAGTGCATCAGCCTTGCACAAGTGCAGTATGGAGCACAGGTGTTGGAACATGAGCCAGAAGTCAGCTGCAGCTCAGGGCTCTATGCATGGGGTTTGTCAGGTCTGCACAGCAGAAGCCCTGCCACTGAGTCGGGCTGTCCCAAGCTTCCCTTTGAAGTGGCTGCATTAACTTTGGAAAGTTTCTCAAAGCCTAAGAAACATATGGATCTCCCATTTTTGCCAGAGGTGGAGACTGTCCCTTTGTGATTGCTTGTCCCATCTTAAAGAACAGCTGTCAGCCGCTGTGACACTGTCCAATCTCAAGTAGGTGATGAAGGAAGTCAGATGCACAGGGTTGCCTACAGGCACAGTGAACTTTTGAGCCTTGATTAGGTTCAACATCTTTAAATGAGTCTTTTGTTAAGTCTCATCTGCACTTCTGTCATGGAAAGGCAGCTGGTGCTTGAGCACCCACAGCTGCAGAAGTTTCTGGTCTTCGTAAATGCTGCAGGAGAAAGTGCTCTCATGGTTGCTGCAATTGTCTCTGTATTTGCCTTCCTGGCCTAACAATCACATAGATATTTAATAAAAGATTAATTTAAAATATCTGGAAACTTGTTTGGCAGAAGACTATATGGTGTTTCAACCCAGATTTTGTATCATTGCTGGTCACAAAAGAGAAAAATCTGACCCAGGATAGCAACTTGGCGGCTTGTACTAGGTGGTACAGTTCTTAGGTCTTGCTGGTGTAGGGAACTGATTTAAGTCTTATGTTCACCATACAGCTGCTTTGTTTAGGTGTGTATATATAAAGTCCCTCCTTTTTACCACTTTGCAGCTATTAGTCAAAATCAGTGTTAATACACTCGTGCAGAGCCTGAAACTGTGGTTCTCGTTTGGTGAATAGGAGCTTAGATGTGGTCAAAAGGAAGTCTACGCAGCATTCCTGGTAAGCATCACTTTTTACAACCATTTCAAATCTTTGTTTCAGATCAGCTATGGGAAATGAAAGAAGAACAGCTATCTGACTCATCTCAAATGAGCTCAGGTCCCGTTTCCCAAAGCACTGTGGACACTTTTGAAAGTCTTCACAACTTGCAAACAGTCCCAGACTTCACCGTAGAAAACCCAAGAAATGTCTTAAATTCTCCTCAGGCTTAAATATAGTTCCATTCATCAGAAGTCAGCATAGAAGTGCAGATGAATTTCATCCTTACGTCCCCTTGCTGTTCTTCAAACACAAAGCATCTTTTACCATGATGCATGAATGCAGAGTTTACAACCAGTTTTGGTATTTGTGTTTGCCTGCATCTACCATTAAAGAAAACAAGCAGCAAAGTCACCAGTCTAATTCTTAGTGAGCTCGGATGCATGAGAGGTTTAGTGTGAAGGAAGGGAACACACTGTTTGAGCTTTACAGTCCTTGCAATCAATAGCTTAACCTAAAAGTTATTCATTTACATGACTGCTGGCAAAAGTCGCACCAGCTCTCCAAAACCAGTCACAGATTAGATCCAATCCTACACACAGAACATACAAGGACAGAGGAGGAATCATAAATAAGAGGAGCACAAAATTGACAGTGCAATTAATGGATATAGTACAAAACCCCTCTCCTTTCAAAGTTCAGCTAAGCAGCACATGGACACCACTCTCTCCCCTCTTTGTATTTCAGCAGTCCTGGGGTAGACTTTACAAACCTTTGGACAGTGACTGCATTAGCACTGAGTTTTACTTAATTTAGCACCCCTTAAGAGCAAGGTTGCCAGTAGGATGTAAGTAGCTCAGCACACACGAGCGTGCTTGGGGAAGATCTTATTTCTTCAGGTTACCTTGAAAAGGCCCCGTTTAAAAACAACTAACTTTTCCTAAAGGTAACCTTCAGTATTTTTGCCCTAATATCTTAACATCTGCATTTCATTTAACATCAGACTCGTGTCCACTTTGAATTCCTTAAAAATCTTTGAGCATATCTGCATTCACTTCATTTATTCCTTTAAAAGAACATATCGCCTATCACAAGGCTAAAACTAGCTGGCACAGCTCAGAGGGAAGCTCTGCACAAGTGCAATAGCAGATATTATTTCAGGCTGCTTTCTGAGCTATGTTTCTGCATTTTGAAATGTCTAATGAGCTTATTTGATTGTCTCCATGCCAACAAAGAGGTATAAACAGCTTTAATCACTGTTTCGCATTGCTCTTGACCCCCTGCTTGGCTTCATTATTTTCCTTTTAGCCACATCAAGGCACAACACTCCAACTAAATCACTCGACCACTTGCTGAAGACCTGTCCACGTAATAAGATTTCTTTTTTATCATCTCGTGGGTTTTTTCTGCACTGCTGTTTAACAAGCAGCAGCCAAGCTGGGTGTTAGATCAGAAGCAGCAGCTAGGTAAGGAATTAATGTCAATAGCTCTTCTTGGTTCCTTTATTTTCAGATAAATTTTTTAATTTATTACCCTAAACTGACTAATGCCCAGAGACAGGGAGCAGGTTACAGCTTCTGGTTGCCTGTTTTGTCACTAACAATACTGGAGGGAGAACAGAACAGGGAAACAAAGGGAAAAGGAAGCGTTAACAGTTCAAGTCACAGTACGTGTTGGCTTGCTTAAACTAATAATATCAGACAATTCTCTATAGTCTAAAACACCCACAGTCCTCCTACAGAGCTCCAAGAACTCCATGATCAGTGAACCATGTTTTAATGATACATTCTCTTGTAGAGCTTAAAGGTTTGAAATATTAAATCTTTTCTCTCATGCGTGCTGACAGCTAATGAATCTGATGCCCATCCATTAATGAAGTTTGTCTGTCTCTTGATCATTATAACAAGGGCATTAACTAACATTACTTCCCCCTCCACTTTTTTAAATATGGAAAAAAAAGAATGTCAAGGAGTACACCAAATGCGACACATAACTACAAGTTCAAAAGGTCATTGAGAATTGAGGTCAGATAGCATGGAGAAAATCTCGTGCCCTCCTAAAGAGTAGGTCATTTCTTTCAGCTCCACACAAATTTAGGAAAAATACCAAAGCATATGTGCAACCTCTCCTCTGTAAAAGAAATAGCTTGAAGGTTACTTCCTTTTTAAAAATACCTCCTTTTTCTTTCTTTATTCTGAAGTGGTCCTTAATGTGATATTGACACATTCTGGGAAAAGGATCAAAGAATCGTAGTATGTCTAATTTCTCTGACTTTTAGGTCTGTCGCCTGTTAAATACTATAAGTGTCAGTGACTTCTGGAATTTTCTAAGGCATCAGCTTTTCTTTCTATTTCTTTTTCTGCTTGCTTTCATCAGAGTGGTCTGGGAGCCTGTGTTGTTTTTTAAGGCCACAGGGTCGAGCAACATGGGAACAGAGGTAGCAGCCTGGCAGGACACCTGCTCAGAGCCACAGGGCTTGCTCATGAGCACGTGCTGAGTCCACCATCTGCTTCAAGACAGGAATAACTAACACATGACAGCCAGCTAATTTGGCTACCATGGTTTTGAAGAAGTTCTCCAACATCTAAGCTACCTCCTCCTTGCTGTAATTCGGGTCTACTATATGTCTTACCCAGCATAGACATGGAAAGCAGATTATTTCCTCTTCCCAGTCCCCAATTATTTTCTTCTTGAGGCTGAACAACACTAACTGATCTAACCCTTCATCTAGCTCATTTTTGTAGACTTCAGATCATTCTCCCTGCTCTTTTCCAGATGTCCCACATTGGCACACACTGCTGTCACTGAAGACTTACTGTTGCTGAGTGGAAGTTTGTGGGTGTTCCAGGATATACACATCAATGCATATCCTATAGTAGCATTTTCTCCCCTCCCCACAGCAGTACATCTTGAAGCTGAGGACCCTCAGTGACAATTGAGCCTTTCTTGACTTACTCTTCTCTCTGAATGGGACAGCTGCTCTCGTTCGTGCCTGGCAGGTGAGACGTAGCCTTTTCCACCTTTTTGAGAAGCTACAGAACCACAAGATGCTACATAAACTGATGATAACTGCATCTGTACTCATTACTTTCTACTCCATCAGACAAAAATCTGTCAATATATAGAAGTTATTGTTCTATATATAGACACCGGACCCAAATTGTAGAGCAGGTTCCTTCAGCCTTAAATACCATGGTCATTTCAGATAGTTTCAAAAATTTTGTCAAATGTTAACGACATAGTAGAACTCCTACACAGTTTTGCTGCGAGGGTTAATAAGAAATGTTTTCTCCCAGCCACGAGCCTTGCAGCTGCAGTTATGATAGGATTGCGGCTGCAAAAGCCCCATTGTTAAACCTAATCTGCTGTTAAAGTGCTTAATCGAGAGATTATTAACATTTCTGATTAAATACTTAGCTAAAGTGCAAAATGTAATCTTGGGGCTTTGCTGTCTGGACATCTAGTTAATATCATAAGCACCACAACCACACTAAATACCTAAACAGTGTACAGGGTTATTAGCCTAATCCAACATGAGAGCACAGGCACTCTCTCCCTGTGCTCCCTATACATTTCATTCTAATGAAAACATTGTAAGTGTTTTGCAGCCTAGCAGCTAAGGACAGATGCATCATCTCACGTGGAAGAATAAATACCAAAGCCATTAGACTGTTTCATGGTAGGGGCCTAATCCTGAGCAGTGCTGTGTATCCACCCCTCTTGGTGCAGCCTGTGGTGCTGTACACTCACCACACTGGTGGCCTTGGCTATGCTTCCAGAGAAGGTTGGTGGGAAAGGAGGGAAAAGGAGGTGATAACAGGTGGATACCAAGGGGAAAAAGCAGACCAGAGTGGAAACAGAGCTGATACAATTTCTAAACATATGCAGTCTTGAAGACTTAAAGAATTTGATATATTTCTGCTATCTTCCATCTCCACAGAGTAAATGAACCCTTCCCTGTGCTGGGATGCTGCCTTTTGTGACTAAGACTGAGCTGGCTCTAGCGTCAGGGTGAGCACAAGTTCCCCCTCGATTGGCCATCACACCACGCCCACATAGCATCAATGGGGCCATCAGCAGTTTGCTACGACAGGCACCTCATGGCAAAATTTTATCTTATATCTAGAATTTCAGAAACCTTAGACACTGTCTTGCATGTCTTCCTCGTCAAAAAAAGCCCCAATTTATTCAGGTGCACATATGTAAGACCCCTGTAGATTAAGCAAATATGTTTTGGTCCTTACCAAAATAAGCCAGTTATCTAGGCTTCATCTCCAGCCAGAACAGAAAGCCTCTGGAAAGAAGTTCATCCCTGCTCTGCTCAGGTGCCCATTCTAGCTGGTGAGATTGCCTTTCAGAGGTGCCAGTCTCACTAACCTGAACACACAGGCAGTCCAGAAAGGTAGTATGGACTGTGCTTTTAGGAGGCTAAATTAAATCCCAATGAATCTCATCTGACGTGTCCTGAAAATGCTGCTGGGGCAAGGCACCAGAAATCTCACCCAAAATTATAGCATGCACAAGTGACAGTCAGCATTGCATCCTGAACCACTCTTTCCTGGATTTCACAGGGATCAGAGGTAGCCTTGGCATCACAGGCCCATCCCTTGTAGCATTCAATTGGGAAAGCTTTCTGTTTCTTCAGTTCAAAACTTCGTAACCACAAGAGATTTTCCTAGCCCAGAACAATCATAACCTCACCATTAGAAACAATGCAGCAGTGTTTCAAAATAAGCTACAAGCATCCAAATCTGGACTAGAAGATACCTCCCAGAACAATGGCTGTGCTGAACCCTGCTTGTGCTTTTTTGAAAGCAGAGCTGCTTTTGAAATAATATAAAAATCAAAGCTCTATAGCCAGGCTCCAGTTCGTTCTTGCTTAGTCTCTTTCCTCAAGTCATAATTTGTTTTCTAACATGTCTAGCTTAATGAAATTGTTTACCTCATCCTGTCTTGGTGTCACTTTATTATTATCTGTCACAACCAATAAATAGTTATTCTTTCTGTGACTACAAATTCATGGCAAAATCAGCCTACCCCGGGCAAAGCTAGCAGAGTAAATGGAGCCAAGTCAAACTGGAATACCACAAGAGTATTAGCTAGATTAAACATTAATAATTACTTTTTTCCTTTTGATCATTGAAGTAGCAATGAAGCAGTAGAGGGAAAGCCTAAGATGTTGACATATGTTTTTATTATCTTCAGTCTTCTTTTTTGAAGTCTTGGGAACTGACTCTGCAAATACTTCCCAGGTCAAAGGCAGAGAATTATGTTATTTATTTCAGCAGTGAGGAGACCGGGCAATTTTATTAATAAAGATAGTTTGATTTATTCTTTCAAAAATTATCAGGAAAACAATCATATAAAAACTGCAAGGAAAAAACTAATCCCTTTTTTAAAATTGCTAACTTAAGAGCTAGGGCAGTTTGAAGAGATTCAAACATAAGTACCACAACAATGGAAATCCAGCTAAGCTTTAGTTTCCTTGCTTTTCTCATTTTCAGTCATTCCTGCCTGTTTTAGTTCTGCCAGGACTGGGAACAGCTTCCCTACAGCTCGTAGTGAGAAATGTTCATACCTGTCACTTGTCTGACCAAGGGAAACACCAAAGAAAGCCCACAAGAAATCCATGCCTTCATGAGATTTCCAGCTGCATTCCCCAGGCTCTAAAGGATGAAGTTTTCGAAGAAGTCCTGCAGTTGTGAAATGGATCTGGAGCATATCTGAACCTTTTCAAATTGTTCTGTCATTAAGAAAGTCTGCTAAGAGGTTGGCATGGAGGGGAAAGACTTACACTAAGAAAAAGTAAAAGCAGTAAGTTTTTAAAAGGAATTTATATTAAGGAAATGTAAAAATCACAGCAATATATCACTCACAGTTATTTTTCCCCACCTTTCCCTCCAACTAGGATTTTTTTGTACTGATTGCAAAAATATTTTGGGGTGAGGAATTCTCTCTTTTTTGTTTAATTGAAAACAATTCTACTTTTAATTGACTTTCCTGTCTTGTCCCCTTGAAGTTTTGTTTTGTCAAAACCCAAAGACTCTGTAATCACAGAAAAGGTAGCTTGAAAGTTTTTTATCAGTTAATATTCCTGAATCATTGAAATACACAGTTCTAATAGGAAAGTTCACATCTGGGTCCTGAAAGAGACTGAGAGCATCCAGCCCTTTTCTTGTTTTGTGCTGAAAGAAAGGAAACAATTAATCTGAAGCAATTCCTTGTCTGGGACAATTTGCTGTTATAGAGTCTGTAGACTGCAGGAAACACTGAAGTTCACAGGAGATGTTAATTAAACTGCTCCCAACCCATCCTCAAGTGTTTCCATTATCCCAAAGTTTACTTTTAAAAGCCCAATTAGCAGGAGGCTTGTAACAAGCAACACACCAATTTCTGCTTTTCTTTTCCTTCCCTCTCCCATCCACATCCAAATCCCACCACCTCCACATCTCTGCATGCCAGTAAAAACCCTGGTATAAATGCCAAGCACATGAAGACCCAGACATGTCTGAAGACACCAACTGGCAATTATGGGCAGTGCACGATCCATGTAAACAATTAAATATCAATCTGGTTGTGCTGCATCAAATCATGAGTTTTTCAATCCAGTCATTTCCCCCTTTTTTCATATTTTCCAGTAATTTAGTGAATTAATATGGCTTACTCATTCCCTACTTTCACTCCTCAGTGCAGGACATTGGTAAAAGTACTGGTGGGTACAGCACAGACAGTTCCTAAAATGCTTAACTAAATACATGCATTTTTCAGGATGAAAAGAAGGTGTTTAAAATTTATTTCAACCTTTAGGTCCAGATTTTTACAGAGTAACCACAGAGTGTAACACAGTCGGTGTCTTAAAAAATCGTGTTCTGAGACCAGTGTGTTAGTGGAGTTGTCAAAAAGCAGCTACAGCGTCTCATCACGAATGAATCTGGATGTCATTGACTCAAGGGTCATCTTGTCAACGTTACCAGACAGACCTTGCCTTTCTAAGGCCTGCTGACACCTATGCCACTGGCAGCTCCCGTGGGAGGACCAGTGACTGCAGCAGCAGTGCTGTCAGTCCAGGTCCTTCAGGAATCTCGTTCCAGGTAGTACTTGCAGAGGCTCTGAACTAAAGGCATATTCTTCAATGCTGTCTTGAGGAGACATGAATTTAACACAAGCACCTGCTTCCTCAGCAAAGGCCTGGAACTTATATCAATATTAGCAGAGATTGCATCTGATTTACTAAGCTTTCTGCATTTAACCACCTCCATTTAAGGGCTAGCTTGTAAATTCGTTACTGCTTCTTGAGTTACCAAGCTTGTTTACTTTACAAACTTACCAGAAGAGTAAACATGCCCCAGCAAGTCTGCTTATCATCTCCCTTGACAAAACCGTAAGCAGCTCTGAACCAGCACATACAGTCTTGTGGTCTGGCTAGTCCCTTTACTACAGTGGAACTAGGTCTCCTCTCCAAGCATGTGTTCTAGTGCTGAACCTTGCTAGGAGAACAAGGGAGCACTTGGGTGTAATCTAGAGAGTAGATTGTAGCTACAAGTAGTTTAGGTGGCTGAGTCCTTTTGGGTATTACTGCTTTGGGTCACTGAACTTAGCTCAGGTGTTGGAGAAGACCTCAGATGAGACAGCAGTCAAGAGCTCACTGTCCAGAGTTGCTGTGGTCTTTTGTCTTCTCAGGTAATAAAACTCTTTTGCTTTTTCTCCCTTCCTTCCTCATAAGATTAACTCATAACTGAAATAAAAACAACAAGAAGCAGAATGTCTCTTTGAAACCCTTACTGTGGAAAGTCTACAGATGTTTCCAAATGTGCTTTCATTCAAACCATGGGGCACTTTACTACTGCAGTGATTTCACTCTTGTTTATGGTATGGTTCCATCACAAGCTTATGCACAATACGGATGCAGCAGTAAGCCAAAGGACAACATGTTATCTTTACAATAGATTAGAGAACACAACAGTGTCCTGCACCTGCAAGGCAAGAGCCCAGTCTCTACCTGGGCTGTTAAACATCTCCTCAGGCAGTCCTGAGGCTAAAATGATGTTTCCTGGTGACATTTGAATTCCTGCAGGTCTTCTTTGCTGAAAAATGGCAGTGAATGTCTTGTTCAGAGTCACAAACCAAGTCTGCAGAGGAAGCACAACTCAAACCAGGTAACACTTGCTGAGATTCCTTATCATTAAACCTTAAAGTTTAGGGCTTGTGGTTGACCAGTGGTGTTCTTAACAAAAAATTAAGATGAAACTGCTTTCATGAAAGAAGCTAAGAACTGGATAACAACAACTGCTTTGGGCAAATCTTAGTGATGAAAAACTAGTGCTCAAAACAAAGTCTGAGCAATTGCTGGACTGAAACATGGGTACAGTTTTCAGTTCAGACCATCTCCAAAACATTTATGCTTACACAAATAAATGTTCCAGAAGAAATGGCAGGAAGAAAAAGAAATGTATTTGGTAGAGTTTATCTAAGCCCATATTTAAATTGCCAGGTGGAACTAAGTGTCAGGTGGTAGTCTTATTAGTTTCATCCATGCTCTGTTATCATGAAGAAGCCATTGCTTAATGCAAGTAAGCCCTGTCCAATCCATGTTTGAGATGCTATAATGAGATAACTTACACTGTTTTGTTACATGGTTGTATATGTGAAACGCAGAAACCAGATCTGTAAACCAGCTCCTGAAATAAGCTCTTTCAACTAAATGAATAACAACTTCTGGCACAATAAGAGGGTATGTTATTTTAAATTCACGGCAAAAGAAATATTTTGTAGCTCAATCAGAATAGGGATTAATTTGCATGGTTTAGATTCTGTTTATTGGGTTTTAACCATTTAAAGTGAGTATTTTCAGTAAGTTTCAAAGGGTAAAAACAAGGAGAGGAGCTGACAATTGAATGCTTCTCTATAGAGCTGTGTAATAACTAGGAGAAGTAAGAGGAAAATACCTTTTCAGGTGACAGTGAACTTCAGGAAAATAGCCAGTGATCACAACACAGCGAGAAGGAGAAATATATATAAATAATGGAACATCAGTTTGACTCAATTAGAAGGAAATAGAATAACATGTTTACATTTTCAAAAGAAGCATTTTTGCTTTCACAATTAAGTTAGGGTTATCTTCAATTTGATTTTCCTGTCCGACTTCCAGCAGCATTTTAACTGTAAATGTCCTGAATAAAAACACTGTCATAGGAAAAATCTGGTATTACTTTGTGAACTAAGAGTTGAGCTTTTGGTTTTTGGGGTTTTTTTTAAAGAATGGACATAAATGCTTCCATGTGTTGACATGTCCCTGCTAGCAGTTAACTATGTCCTACTGCTTCACTCCTGCGGCTGCAGGGCAGCTGGCCGGGAGAGCTCTGCCGTCACCCAGGTGGGCAGCTCAGCGAGGGCGCCTGCTCACTGTGCTCACCTTCCCTCGGCAGATGTTCCCACCCATCAGCTGCACATGTTTATGGCTGTGAAATGTGGGAACATCCGTGCCAAACCCAAGCCATCATCTTTCCAGTGAGCTCTAAAAGTTCAGACCACAAAGCACTGGCGTTGATGCGGCATTGCTTGCTGGATATCCCTCTGAGATTTGATGAAACCGAGGAACAGCGGGGGGGAGAAAGAGAGAAAGAAGTGAGGAAAGAGAGAGGCTAGACAGAAAACGAGGGATGTGATGCAATGCTCCCACCCTGGTGCCTGGGCCGTGGAGCCGAGCCCATCTGCTGGCATGGTAAAGGAAGGAGGCGGCAGTGACCTCTCCTGCTGCTGAGCTCCTCTGAGGTGCCTGACCAGAGCTTTGGTGGATGAGCATCCTCCAGGTGCAGCTGACCCTCCTGGGTGATACATGGTGAGCCCTCCAAGCCCAGAATTCCCATCATGATAAATCCTGCACCCAGAAAACGCATCCTGCGGACTGAAATGAGAGCTCCCTGCACGATGCCAGGATGTGGCTCTTTCATGTATCACCAAAGCTTCAGATTCAGCACAAAAGATGCAGGAAGCGGGATGACAACAATTCAAAGGCTGTTCTGAGCTTTTGCCTACAGCCATCCCTTTGAGCCTCAAATTATTTGTAGTTTCAAAGCTCTGTGTCTGAATTGCTGCATCCCAGGGGAGACACGAACCTTAATGATTATTGTGCCTTCTGTGTCCATATTGAATTGCAATCCTGTTAGCACCAAGACACCCAAAGCTCCTGGTTGTTTTGAAGCTCTCACCATTTTTCAAAATAAACAGAGGCTTCTCCTTTCGACACTGCCTGTTACGGTTCCTGATCTCCAGCTCTTCCCTGCAGCATGTGGGCTACAGCTTTTCCTTCTCCCTCTGAGAGGCAGGCTGGGACTCTGACTCCATCACATGGCTTACAGGAGGCTCGAAGGATAAGACTGGGTAATTAAAACAGAGAAAGTCGGTAGTGTTCCTCCATGAGGACAAGGCTTATTGTTTTTGAGTTGCAGAGTTTCAGACAGTGCCGGGAGCAAACTCCGCTGATGCTGGCATGTCCAAAGGGGTACAGTGGTGCTGCCAGCACTTTCCTCCAGCAGCTTCAGCCATGGGCTAGCACTGCAGGGATTGTTTGCACAGTGAAAGCACATATATATTGACCCAGATCTTTCTCATCATCTTTCTAGCTCCTTCCCCTATTATTTCCTGCAAAGCTGTGGGCAGGACTGGTGCACGCTGAAGGAGGGAAGTCAGCCACAAGTGAGGATATGCCCTCGGGTGGTGGGGAGAGTAGCCCTGAGTCCAGTTTCTCTCCATGACATGGACCCAGAGTCTGGTTGCAGTAGGGCAGAAACAGAAACAGATGCAGAAACAGACCCACCAGCACAGGTCACAGGAACAGTCTGGGTGGGAAACAAAATTCAGCAGCAACTTTACAGAGAGAGAATTTAGAAAGTTCAGAATTCACCCTGAGAAGGTCCCAAACTGGCACAAGTTCTTGTGACAGAAGGAGGAAAAAGAATCTCATATGTACCAAAAGGTATTTATACCCCAGGGAGCACATTAACTCCCTTCTCACCTGCTAACCCTCCTTTGCCATCACGTGCATCTGCCTCCCTCCCATGGACGTGGCTGTCTGGCCATCAGGCTTCCCCAGCCATGCTGAGGGGACTATCACTTCCTCTTCCTTCTCCCTCTCATCATTTATCCCCTCTTCTTGCTTCCCCAATACATGCTATCTCCTATTCAGGTTTTTTTGTTATCAATATTTCCTTCTGTTCTTTTTATTCTGCTCACTTGTTTCTTAATTTCTCCGTAGTCTGGAAAAGCTAAAGGCACACAGCCAGTTCTGCCTCTAGTATGTACTTGAGGAGCCAAAAGCATGAAATGTAAATTAGCTTTAAAAGAAAAAAATATTTCATTAAGTAACATGGCTGTCTGGCACTCAGAAATGTCCTCTTGCAACACACCCTGGTAATCACACAGAGATGCATGCTATTCACTTGAAAGAATTGCATGTCATATTTGAATAATGCCTTTTAAATATGTTTTTCAAAAAAAGGACACCTTAACCAGATTCTGTAACTTGAAACTGAACCAAAAACTAACTTCTGATGTGAAACAACTTACAATACAGTTTCTAGCCAAAATGAGTCTGTTTTCTGAGTTTCTTTCTACCCACGTCTTCTGTTTCAATATAGATTATTCTTCTAGAGTTCAACTGGGCATATTCAGCCTTGAAATAGTTTTCCTACTAAAGCATGGGGAGTACAAAAAAACAAGGCACATGTTCTTTCTGAGGCTGTGGCATACTCAGATGTTTGCTGGTAAGGGTACAGCAAGGAGCGGGTTGCATAGGACCAAACTGCCAGCGCAAGCCATAGCCAGAGCAACTGGCACTGCTGTTCATCAGCTCCAGACTGGTTACAATGAACAGCTTCGTAAGAGCTCCTTAAGCAAATATGAGATCAGGAAACAAAAAAGAGACCTCCTACACAGTTTCTGTCCCACTCCTCAAGGTCTTGCTGCTGAGGGCTATCAAAGGAGTTGTGTAGAACAAGAGAAGAGTTTTGTATAGCAGCTCAGTGTAAACCAAGTGTGTCATCCCCAGGACCACCCCAGTGAGATTCCTTCTCAGGGAAGAGGCGTCTGGCTCTGCTCTAAGCACCAGTCCTGCCTCACTGTCCCACTTTCCCCACTCACCCACAGCATCAACCAGCTCCTGGCACAGCTACAGCCCCTGCACCCCTCCGGCTGTGAGCTGTGACACACATCCATGGGGTTTTGTGTCACCTGGAGCACTGGCTGAGCCTAACATGTGAGTCCTACTCTGCTCTCATGAGACGCCCACCTGCAGTACTGCATCCAGCTCTAGGGTCCCCAACATAAGAAAGACATGCTCGAGCAGGTCCAGAGGAGGGCCACAAAGATGATCAGGAAGCTGAAGCACCTCTCCTATGAAGGCAGGCTGAGAGAGTTGAGGTTGTTCAGCCTGGAGAAGAGAAGAGTCCAGGGAGACCTTAGAGCAGCCTTCCAGTACCTGAAGGGGCTACAGGAAGCTGGAGAGGTCATGGAGTCATTTTACAAGGTCATGGAGTGATAGGACAAGGGGGAATGGTTTCAGACTGAAAGAGAGGAGATTTAGATTGGATATTAGGAAGAAATTCTTTCCGGTGAGAGTGGTGAGACGCTGGCACAGGTTACCCAGGGAAGTTGTGGCTGCCCCCTCCCTGGCAGTGTTCAAGGTCAGGTTGGATGGGGCTTGGAGCAACTTGGTCTAGTGAGAGATGTCCCTGCCCATGGCTGGGGGGATGGAACTACATGATCTTTAAGGTCCCTTCCAAGACAAACCATGCTATGATCCTATGACTCTATGATGACATGGCCTACCACTTGCTCCAGCTGTGCCCCTGGATGGTCATCACTTCACCAGGGTATTAGGTTTCCGTGTCAAGCTATGGGGGGAGCTACAGGGGTAGCTTCTGTGAGAAGCCTCTAGAAAATTTCCCATGTCTGATAGAGCTAATGCCAGCTGGCTCCAAGACAGACCTGCTGCTGGCCAAGACCAAGCCCGTCAGTGATGGTGGTAGTGCTTCTGGGATAACATATTTAAAAAGGGGGGAAAAAGCCCCAAACTGTGTAATTGCATCCAGAGAGAGGAGTGAGACTATGTGAGAAAAACAACTCTGCAGACACCAAGGTCAGTGAAGAAGGAGAGGGAGTAGGTGCTCCAGATGCTGGAACAGAGATTCCACTGCAGCCCATGATGTAGGGCATGGTGAGGCCTTTTGTTATATTCTTTCTTCCCTGTCCAAATGAGGAGGGGAGTGACAGAGCAACTTTGGTGGGCACCTGGTGTCCAGCCAGGGTCAACCCACCACAGCCAGCCATTGCCTGAGAGGCGGGGAACACACGTGTGCCTGTCACCACGGAGACCTCTCCTGCAAGCTTCCCCACATGATTCACAGAAACAAGCATCTTTATTTGTGATGGTGATGTGATGTCTCACGGATGTATATTTAAAGGTCTGAGATATAAACCTCATCACGGAAATCAAAGTTTAAAATATGGTGCTGGCTCTGCTATCCCACTTGAAATATTTGTGTATATTAGGGGGAAATTTGGCCTTGTTATCACCATTTTTGGAACCACCTTCAATTTTTAATGAACTAACTTCAAGCAATCTAAGAGTTCCTCCCAATTTAGTAGAAAGACTTAGTTGGGTGCTGGATTTGCCATGGATGAGCCATAGCAATCCTATGGGTTATTTGTTAACTGTTTGCATCAACTGCTCACTCCTGGTGGTATATGACTGCTCATCACAGACACATGGACGCTGTCTTTGAACCCCAGCCAGTGCCCAAGCAGGGCTCTTACCAAGGACATGTGTGTACTTGCAGAAACAGAGGGATGACAGATGAGAAAACTCTTGTGGTTTGTTTTTCCATGCAAACAAAAATGCTTTTTCACAAACACAGACAAGGATGCGGAGAGCTACACTGGGAAAACAAACTTAGGAAAACTACTCTTGGCTGCAAAGTTTATTCTCCTTCCCCAAAAACATTGATGAGTTGATATGCACTGAGTGAGCACTGAATTCTCTGCGTGCAATTAAAGCTGCACCAAAGGAGGATGTGTTTAGAAATGTCTGGGACACTTCTCACAGAGGGCTATTCCAGCTATTTGATTAAAGTGCAGGTTAAAGTCCCTACATTTAAGATCCTAATTTCTCTTTGGAGTCAACAGAAAGAAGTTTGCTCCTTCAGAGAGCACTTATGTCAGATGCCTGAAATTAGATCATGTGAACAGTCCCTCATCTATCCCCAAAGTCACTTAGGACAATTCCAGAAAATAGCTGCACTTATCCCACAGCCAGCTATTGCCCATGCAAGCAACTGCAGGTTTTGCACGAAGGCTTTGCAGAGCCAAAGGGCCATAAAACGTCCCAGCAATAGGATGGGGGACTCTGGGGGCTGGAGGAGAGAGAGAGAAGCTTTAAATTAAATTTTGAATGGAGGGTACCTGGAGGCAGTTCCTGCAGCACTGCAAAATTTGGGCCCATCTTCTCCAAAGCCACCTCCACACACAGCTACTGGAAAATACCATGTTAGAAAGGTGGAGAATATCCTCTGGGCTTTTTATCCTCAGCAGGCAGAAAGCTGCCGGGGGCTGGGGGACAAAGATGGAGCTGGGGGCAGATACGGGGCTGGGGGCCACGCACGGGTGTCCCCATCTATGTGTTTTTAGTGAGTGTCCCTCAGCCTTTGCACCCAATTCAGGGTGCTGTTAGTGTTCAGGTCAATTATTAGATAGCCCGCTTATTGGGAACATATGACAGACACTTACCACATACCCCAAATATTCTCAATAGTCAACATTCCTGAGACTCGGGCTCCTTTTTAACACCCCAAAGCACTTAGAAAAGGTTAGACCTCCACATCGGAAGTGCAGTTTAATACTTTCCACTAACATTTTATATGGCATTTTTGTTGATTGTAGCACAGCACTCGGGGTCTCATAGGCCCCCTTGCACTTTGTAGCCTTAAAAATAGATATTTTTTGCTGAGGGATGAAAATGCATATTAGAGCGTTTAGGCATTTTAAGGGAAAAAATGCCTAATTTTTGCAGCTGGCTCCATTTACTGATTACAGTTTCATTAACCATGGTAATACTATTTTGCTAGTAAATACTTGCTGAAATATTTACTTTACAATGCTAAAGTATTGCTAGAAGACAATACTCTCCTTTGTTTTCTCATTCCAATAAAGTTACTGTAAGATTACAAGGGAGTCTGATCCCAACGAAGGGCTACATTAGGGTTACACACAAACGTATGTATACACACACACCTAGACTATCTCTATACATTGTCTCATTCACATGCTTAACAGCCATTCTTTAACAACTTCCTTCTTGTTTTTATACAAACAGAAGGTCTGCCTATGTAATCTAAACATTTTCTCTCCCCGGTATGTATTCCTGTTTTCTAACTGGGAGGGTCAACATCTGACCCAGAACTGGAGTTAACAATTTGAGTCTTAAGTAGTAGTAAGCAGTAAAGATAAAAGCTTTTTCATGAGTCAAATGAGTGCTCAGGAATAGGGAGGAGGACCCTGGCAGGACAAGACAGGACAGGGCAAGGACAGACAGCAGGCAGTGGTTTCCAAGGCTCATTGTTTCCAGCAATTTTCCTTCTTTGTCCCCTCCGTCTCTGCATCTCCCTGAATTCAGTGGACTCCCCAAGCACAGCCTTCTCCACATCATAGCTCTATTTTACATCAGTACCTTGTTAACTCAGGGCTGGCTCCTTGTTCTCTTTTGTCCTTTTGTTTTGGATCCCTGATAAATTTGCCTACAATTAAGACCCATCTGTCATCTTTTAAAGACCTCTCTTTTGTAATTCATCTGTCACTCTCACATCTGCTGGGGATTGAGCAGAAATTAAAGTCTGAATGTCTCAGAAGCTGGCCCTATAAAACAAGAAAATAATACAAATTCATTGCTTGGCTTCCAGTGGAGCAAAAATTTAATTTAAGTTTACAACCCCTTGGCTTTCTGAGGTCTCTTCCCAGGTCCCAGTAGACTTGGGTTGTGTTTATCTGCACTTTGAACAGAGGCTATACATTGGTGACAGTATCCTTCATCCACTGAAAAGCACAAGTAATTATTTACAAAGATTACTTTTTACCAGCAAGTTACCTCTGCTTGACCCTACTTTTCCATGGAGGTGCCCTGCTCAAACACTTTGTGTATTGATGACTGTATTTCATAACCACTAAAGATGTGTTCCAAATTTGCCATGCCATCAATGGTATCTGCAAAGATTGTCCAGTGTTTGGGGTGTTAACAGTGCTGAGACTTTCACTGACTGGAAAAAGTCCATCAATTTTAAAATGTACCAACTTATAATGAAAATGCTTTGTTAGGGATTTTTCTAAAAAAGTCTTGATGCAATTTGTACTGACGATAAACATGCACTGATGTACTGAATTAATTTCCTACGTGATCAAAACACATGATGTGCTTGATAATGGAATTACAGAACACTCTGCTCTCATAAAGATGTTGCTGTAAGAGACTATTCTCTTCTGAATCTGGCACGGCTGACATGTGAGTGTGCACACAAGGAGAAGAAAGGGGAGAGAAAGATGCATTTGCCTTGGGACAGGAGAGGAAGCCAGTGAAGAAGGCCGCTTCAGCTGTGGTGGTGGAGCTTGTAGGGAAGGTGTGGCCCAATCAGGTGGATAAATTAGGGGAACAGGGCAAAAGGGAGGTTTGGAGGGATTTGTCTGGCTATGCCAGCCTTGCAGCTGCCTTCTGGCCAACAGCAGCAATCCTCATTCTGAGCACACCACGACAGCCACAGAGAGGAGGCACCCAGCTCTCATTCTTACTGAGATACCATGTAACATCCGCTTCAAGCAATAAAATTAAATGCAGCAACAGCAGCCTGTGTCTGTTGGTACCCAGTCAAGGTACGCACTGTGACACTGGTCTGCAGCAGCCCGGCAGGAGCCAGGCACCCAGCGGGTCCATGTGGGACATCCCCAGGTGAGTACACCACCACACCAGTGTCTCCTCTGGCCATGTCCAAGCCAGTGAGCAAGCCTGTTCTGTCAAGTCAGGGCATGAGCCAGTGCTGCTTGCCACAGCATAAAAAGCAGTAAGTTAGACCAGCTGAGGTCCAGTTTTTGTCTTCTTCCATTTTCCCAGATGCAAGCTGAGCCACAAGTACAACAGGCATAGGGCTTAATTTGGCAGCTGTGCCTGATGAAGTCACCAGAGTGACCCCAGAGTGAGTCCCAGGAGAGACAGACCTGACCATAACGTCTGGTCATTGCAGATGCAGAGCCAAGGAACCATAGAAGCCATTTGGGCCAGCAGTGGGAGGAGCACCCAGCCTTTGGCAGTGGGGCCAGAGCCCCCCAGCATTCTGTAGTCCTTTGCTCCATGGCAACATCTGTTACCAACCCCAGCCCCAGTAGAGTCACTCATCAGTGCAGCTTCACAAGGGACTGCGGTACATTGATCTTTTCCTGTTGGGTTTTATTGGACAAGCCTAAAAGCTTTCCACAACCTTCTGGATTTACTGGTTTTCAGGAAACCTTGACACCTACACATGGAGATAGAAAAGCCAAGGCATCATCCCTTGGTGTTACCTCACTGTAGCTGCATTCAAGCATTTTCCACCCTGAGACCGGTCAGTGATTTCCCTCCTCCACACATGGAGGACACATTCCAAGAAGCTCAAGGGATGGTGAGAACATCTTCACAAAAACAACAACAGGAATATCGGGGGTTTCCAGCCCTTTCCAGATTTTCCCAGGTACATTATTTGGGGATTGTTATAGGGATAGAAGGTATGTCCTCTTCCTTTCAATTTTGTAGCCTGTAATTAACAACTTGGCCCGATCTTTAAAATGTCTTTTCGTCTTCCACTCATTGCACTGTACATCACTACCCTGGGCTAAGATGCTATTTTTGTCAGCATACTATTTTTGAAAGAAGTGGACACACGCATTTTAAAAGCCCCCTCCTCGGTTAATCTCAGCCACTGACATGCCTTTGAAGCTTTGGTTTTGAAGGGATGTGGTATCAGTGATCTTGACAAACATTTCAGTTTGCCCACTGCCATCCAGGGACTGTGCACACAAGTTTGCTTTGACTAACTGCAGAAATACAAGCAGAACAGACTTACAGTAGGTATATAAACAAGAAGGTCACAAGGTTACTGTTTGACTCTAGTCCTAATGACTTTCTTCAGCCACGCACAAAGCATAATACCAGAAAGAATTCACTAACAACAAAGTAAAGATAAACAAGTACAAGAGCACAACCCTCGCCTTTGTACACCAGCTTCAGAAGTTGCACAAAAGTATTTAAAGTACAAATAAAAATACCCTAGTTTTATAGTAAACGTAACTTTACCCATTCCTCTCCATTATATGTGCAATAAGTTGCTCCAAGGTACCAATAAATATATCAGAGGAACTTACTGGTTTATAAATATTTTGAAAAAATAGAAACTATTGCTTAAATAACCACTGTATAAAGAAAATAATCTCCCATGGAATCTATTAAACTGAGTTAATGAACTAGCAGGAAAAAGTTTCAAACCTATTCCCGCAACATCTAATTCTGAGCCATTCTTTCAAGCTGAGTTTCAGACAAAAATAATGAGGAAAGTTGTTGAATATGGTTTTGAGTGAACAGAAATTAAGTCAACTGTTTACAGAAATGTTTGCAAGCTGTGACAAATACATTCTGGATTGTTTAGCGACCAAGCAAGGTGATTCAAAATACAGCAACTACATTATGACTGTTATAAAGTCTCGTCAAAATATAACAATATTGCTAAGGGCTCTTGAGGCACAGATAGCAGACCCAGGCCAGTAAACAAACCCCGAAAGAAGTGCACATAGTTTACAAGAAATACAAATGCTGCCAGAAAATCTCTTCACATTTCTTTTCATAGATAAATGTAGAACCTTATCAAAAGACTGCTTCTGTGCCCAGAATATTTGTTCTGTTTCAGGACAGTTTACTTTGGAAACTTACTCAACTTTGCATCTCTAATTAAATGATGAAAATGAGACAACGTGGCTCTGGAGAGATCATAGGAAACTCCATCTTATCTATTTGCCTTGTATTTACAGAGCTCTTCATGTTTTGGCCTCCCTAATGCATTTTTAATTAAAGCAGGGGGGCGTTTGACACACAACCTTCTCCCTCAGTGCACGCAGGAACTGTTATCCAGAGGCAAAGTCCAGCATTTTCTACCACCTCAGCTTCTACCCCCATAAGCAGTTTTTAAGTGGTTATCTCTGCTTTGGAGAGTAGACACGTCTCCTGGTGCTGCCTAGCTCCGTGATGGTAAAAACATTCAAGCCCATTCCTGGCTCTGCATAAGTAAGACCCGAGTGAGCGTCTTAGCTGGAATTAAGTTCACATCTAACTTACTATGAACATATATTATTTCCCCATGGGAGTACCATGGTGTCCAACGCTGCCTCGCTGTGAAGGACTCAGTGTATTACTGCCAGCCCATGAGATATGTCTCTGCTAATCCTCAGCTGAAGCATTTGCCCAGACCAATGTAAGGAGTCCCACGGATGGCTGGAGGTGGGGCTCACCTCTCTCAAATCCTGAGCAGAGGAGTGACTGTGAACACCATGCTGAGGATGGCACTGCCTTTTTCAGAGGACTCTCAGTCCCAAAGGGATAGTGGGGTGTTCACATGATGACAGCTCCCAGGAGGCACAGGCAGAGCCCTGCCGGCACGGATCATGCTACTGCAAGGCAACAGCAGCACCCCCCCGTTGCATCAGCAAGTGGAGGGGGATTGAGCTCATCTAATATCTGAAAGTTGAGTGCTCATTCTGCTGGGGTCATCTTGGCTACCTCTGTGGGCAGTGCAAGGGAGGTCTCTAAGATAGTGGATTGACAATCCACTAAAGTCACCAGTCTCCCTCCCATGAAACGCATGGATAACTAGCTCCAAATTAGTTGAGACTTAGTCACAGTGTGGGTGTCTGTGTCTGGACCAGCAACACTGAGCTCCTTCCACATGCTCCTGTCCATCTAAAATATCTCCCTAGAAGTATTAATTTCTCTGGTGAATGATAAAGACAGTCTGGGTTAGCTGTAAGCTCCAGCAGTTCACTTACTGAAATTAAATAAGGTGGTTTCTACCATTATTAATTTGCTACTCAGATGTCTTGGGGAAACCACGATGCAGTGCCTGGGCTCAGGTACCATGAGGTGAGATAGTGGTCCTGCACCAGAAGGAGAAAACGACTCTGCAATGGACTTGAACAAGACTGATGAGGAGAAGATTGTGTGAAGACAGGAGACCATGATGGCTCTCAAGACACAGCCGTTTCTGGATGAGCTCCTCAGGCCCACCCAAGTGATAAGTTCAGGCTTAACCCCATTCATTAGCATCAATGGGTGATGTGAAGACTAGGGCTATGAAGAGAAACAGGAGTTGATTCCTTTTCCACCTAAATCAGCTCATTGTTGTGTGCAACTGGTCATGACAGCAGTAGTGTAGCTGACCTTCCAGCCAGGAGTCTTTGGCCAGAAGGCCTTTTTTCGTATTTCTCACCATTTCAGCATTCCCACTGATGTTGTACTGACAAGGAGATTTAGAAATGTTTGTATTTTCTGATCAGCAGGCTGGAAATGTCTCAACATGAAATGCAACCTTCACTAGAGGAAACTTCATCCTAAGTTGCAGGGAGATATGAAATACCCCTGCTTGAACACAACAGTGGGAAATCTGTTAGCAATAACAACTGAAGCAGTGAGCGCATAAAACATGCTTACCAGACCCAGGATTTGCTGAAACATAAAGAAGCTGTACACTGATAAATGCAGGTTTCAGGGAATCAATGATCTTCACGAAGAGCCCACCCCTTGTGGTGACCCCCTTGGTGAGGGGGCAAGCACAGGGGCAGAAGGCTTGGGTTTACATAGGAGATGAAAAGAGCTGTTGCACCTCTCTCCCCTCTCCCCCTGCCCACCCCAGCCATCAGCACAGCACAGGCAGCACGCTCCCATCAGCATCCCTGCAGCTGCTCGAAGGATGGTAGCTGTCACCAGCAGAGCTACAGCAAGAGGCACCAATCTGGCCAACACCAGTGGGTCCTGTAAAACCATAACTGCACTTCAAACACCTCCAAATGCCCTGTGAGCAAAATTCCTCACTGCCCCTGGGAGCGCTGCTGCCTGCCCTTGCTCTTCCAGGCTCAACAAGGCACTCTGGCAGGAAAACATTAACTCAACTCCCATAGGAAAAATGCCATACAAAAGCAGCCAAAAGAGTATCATTTCTGTACTCGGATGTGGGCACAAAATTTTTTCCAGTTCCTGAGCAACAATGCTCTGAGGTAGGTGGAGATAAGTTTGAAAACTAGCTCCTCATTAGAGACAGAATTTTAATTTCTCAAACATTTACAACTAAGAAAAAACAAAACAAAACAAAACAAAAACAAAACAAAAAAAACACACAAAAAAACCAAAACCAAAACAAACAAACAAACAAAAATAAAAGGGTTTGTCTCTTTGCCATCATCAGCTAGGATATGTCAAGAATTTGCTTCCACAATGAAAACAGCTTGGATGAAGCATTTTCAACCTGTAGAATAAGTTAACTGGTTTTAAAACAAAATTTAAACTTATATCACAACTGACAGACAATCTGTATCAGATTGGCTCCAATTTAAAACTGAGCAAATGTCATGAGTATTCCCTCTGGGTTGAAAGTGATTCTGCTCCAGTCATGGACTTGGGTCTTTGCATCTTCCCCTGAGATCCCTTCACCACACGATTGTGGAAACCAGATTTTAAGCTCATGCACTTAGATCTTCCCAAGCATGATAGATCTTGTATAAAATGAGAGGCTCCTCGAGGTGCCAGGAGACAGTGTTTCTAGGCTCTTTAGCCAGAGGCAACTAAATCAGACAGGATAGGTCTCTGTAAATTATGCAAAAAAAGTCTAGAGACAAGGTTTTCTAATGTGTCTCTAAAATGACGAAGCACAATTTAAACTTTACACCTAGCCAGTATACCTAATAACTGCCTAATAGTTTCTGAGGATACAAAAAGTTCAGGTAGGTGGTTGAAAAAAGCAAATTTTAAACATTTTAAACATTTGCTTAAACTCTTTGATCCCACTGAGTTGCTACTCTACTTCTCTCTAAATAGTTATCTTTCCCCAGCTGCTTGTAAACCTCAGGAGCATCTTCCAGTTGGTCTGGGAACTGGATAAGGGAATCAACTATCAGCAAGCACAGCACAAGATAAGAGTCAGGACAGGATGCAAGCCAAGTCAAATGAACATACTGTTATTCAAATACATATAACAGAAAGGGCCTTGTCACTACTTGGGCTGTAACACGGAGGCTCTGACCTGAGTTTTAAAGAATAAGGGCCTGGAAAACCCAGCCAGTGGTGTGGCCAAAGTCCTGGCACTGCACAGCACCTTGTGTAGGGCAGGAAACGACTAGTGGTGTCCTGAAAGGAGCACCACCCAGTTACTCCAGATTTGAAAGCCCTGGAAGCCTAACTTCCCTAAACAAACCATCTCGTTAGCCCCACACGCACACTTTTTTTGCCCAATTTTAGACAGACTCAAACTGACAAACATTTTCCAGACTCTGACCTTTCCCAGTCTGCCCATCTCTGGCTTCACCTCTAATTAACAAGTGTTTTCTTCTGAAACATCTATTATGCATCTATTCTAAGCAAAAACTAAACACACGGAGGCTGTTTCCATCCACAGCCCACCCCAGGGAGGGACCCATGAGGTCTCTGACGATGAGCAGCAACCTGACATCCATTGCCACTTCCCAGAGATCATCAGCGAAATGGAGAGTTTGCTCCTTTTGTAAACTCCTCACGTGCTGCCAAGGCAGAACATACACCTCAGTATCCGGACCAGTGACCTCAGAGAGCACAGAAACCCAAATGCAGAAAGCACTTTCAGAAGAGAGGATTCATTTTTTTCCAGTGATGTCAAAAATCCCTGAGATCCTTCTGCGTGGCATGGTCAGGAATGCTGGAAGCTCCTAAGAGGATGGAGACTTTTCTTCACCTTAGAAGAGAGAGTGCAGATCAGCTCGGCACAGGCTGTGGGTTCATCATGTAAAACATGCAGCAAAATCAACTTTGGGTGTTTTCCTGAATGTGGTGTGTCTGTTCCTATTTCTCATTTCCATTCCAGCACTCTGTTGCACTGCCCCTGAATTTGTTTCAGCACCAATGTTTATATGGCAAGATATAATGCAGATTAAAGAGCCAATCCAGCTTTAAAAATGTAAGAACAATTCTTTCTTCTCACTTTTTGAAGCTGGATTTGCTCTCAAATGTCTTTACAGCACAGCCTCCAAAGTGGTGAGCCAGCACACATGGGGAGATGCACAGAGTAGAAATGAGAACACGGGATGCAGGGATGAAGAAGAAACGCTGTAGGGCAGCATTTCGTCCAGGCATTGGTTACAGTGAAATCAAACCATCTCTACAACATGGCCTGTGTATGCTAAGTACAAGGACAGCAGCATTACCAGGGAGCTCCCTATTGTGTGGCTGGGCTTGGTGTGCTACAAGTGGGGTAACAAATCTAGCACATTTGAGAATGGAAAAGGAGCTCACAAGCTGTGTGATACCTCCATCACCCATGCCTCAGCTGGGCCTTCAAAGATGACACTGGAGTGCACTTGGCCCCTGTGATCCCAAATGCACCTAGATGCACCCTGGTAAGGTAGAGCTATTTACCATTTTGGAGATCAGGATGGGTTCAAAGCCAGGAGAAAATACTCAGAGCGAGAAACTGCCCAGAGACTCAGAACTGACTTCCACTCTTTTTTTCTGCAGTTCAAATTTATCAGGCAACAGCCAGAGAAGGGACCCAAAGCACAAAACAGTCAAGCTCAAGATCAGGATCCACAAAGAATGGTGCACTGAGGCAAATGGGTTTAATGTCTGGGCAGTGGTCGGAGTACAGTGTTAGAAGAGCAACGTGGAATTAGTTATCAAAGCAATGGATATTCCAGATACTGTCAACAAAAGGATTCAGCCTGAAAGCCGGCGGGACCATTATTCAAGTAAAGCTATTTCACAAATCGTGGTGTTCCCAGAAAACCTGATACAGAGCAAAGCAGATAAGAAGGTGAGGAAGGTTTCCAGAGGTCATTCAAGAAAGCATGTGAAAAATGTCTGCATGAAAAAAAAGCACATGGGAAAGGGCACAGTTCGTACTGAGGAGAAAAAATACAAGAGCAAGATGATTTTCTGAGCTGAAAGCTTCAACTTTGCAAGTTACATCCAAGCTAAGAGTAGATGTGCTGGCTACAGACCCAATCCCTTGAGCATCCAACAGCTGCCTGACAAAGTGCCTCCTAAACGTGATGATCTGATGGATGAAGTCCTGTCAGCTCACAGACAAAATGGAGCAGGACTGCCCGTGAGACTGCTGAGTATGAGATGCTGTAGAAAATGTCTGTGAGACAAGGGAGTCCAAGGCAGCATATTCCCAAGCTCTGCTGGGAACCTCAGATGGGATTTTGTTTAAAGGCATGGTAACTGCATTAGCAATAGAGAACAATACTTTGCAAAGAGTACGAGGATGCCAATTAGTGATTAAAATACCTCAGATAAGAGCTCTATCACTGAGAAACTTTTATACTGAGCAATAGAATTAGGGAAGAAAATAAACCTTATTGCCGATGCTAAAAAAGTACGGATCAAGTCAGGCCTATGTGAGTGATGCAAGAAAATTGTTCTTCTGCAGCAAAGTAGGCACAGGTATGTTTAAATGGAAGGAAAATTAAATGCTCACCTCAGGCAATGTTCCTTGCTCTCCTTGAGCTGCCCATGTTAACAAATGCTACATCTAAACAGAGGATTAGGGATATCCTGCCTTTCTTCATTAGAATATATTCCAGAGAAGCAAATATAAGTTAGTGGAATAGATCCAGACCTTTTCCAATAAGGAAGTTTTATTCCAGAGGAAAAGCACCCACAGGAGGATCACAAGAAATTGCAATGCCACCTTAAATTCCCAACCAAAATGCACCAAACACATAAATAAGGCATTTCTGGTATCTTCCAGAAGAAGATCTCAACATTTCTTACAAGTGCTGCTCCATCTCACAGTCTCTCTGTGATGTAGTGTATATGTGAGAAATGAAGCCTCAAAAGGACAGATGAATTGCATTAAGTCTGTGTCGGTATTGCTAAAGCAGATAAAAAGTTTCCTAAGTCCTACTTAATAAAAAATAAAATTGTCTTTCTTCTTTATTTGGAGGTGTCCAGATTCTTTCTCCAATCTATGTATCAATAGATGTTTATCTTCTCTGGTGATTTCACATTTTGCATTTTCACAGTTTGTATTTTTATAACTGTTTTTATAGCATGCTTAATCATACCACATAATTTACTTCATAAACATCACAATATCACAATGCAAACTTCATTAAGCTTTAGTAAAAGTAACTGCATTGTCAACTAAATACATGATCAAGAAAATGGCAACCAACTTACTTCTTGGCTCTCATACCTTAGAATTAGATTACTATAAATACATACAATTGCATGCACTGCCAAATACTGTACTTCAATGTTTGTCCATAAAATGTAATTTGAAATGCATGTAGGATGGTACAGCTTTTGTAAAAGGAAGTTATTATCTGTGATAAAAGCAATTGTTGACATTAGAAATGCAGACTAGAGGATTCAGATGGGAAATTTAATAAAAACAAATGTAGAGAGGAAAAGGGAGGTTAACAATATGGCAAAGCAAAGCCAGATGTAGCAGTAAATATCTGCCCAGAGGTGAACCTGGACTGCTACCTATCAGAGTGGCAGCACAGCTGGTTTATTTTTTACATTGGACATGGTCGATAGGCAGACAGCAGGCAAGTCTGCACTTAAGCTGAGAAAAAGCAAGGCTAACTATGCACTTCACTCTGACGTATCCTATCTTAAAAGAGGGAAGGGCCATTTGGTTAGGGAGCTTTTTGAGTTTTGTTTTTGTGTTTTAAACAAATGCTACTACCCACATTTCCTCTTAGCAATCATCTGAGTTGCATAGGTGAGTAAGAAAGCAAGCAAGCCAGGAGCACTGAGTCAACATGAGCTTTTCTCAAATGTGTAGTGGGCCACAGGAGGTGCACCAGAGCCATGCGACTCCTGCCCAAGGACCATCTCCATCTGTGAAGGGTTGAGGTGCTACCCCCCAAAACAATGTTCTTTTTCTCCTGCTTCAGCTCCTCTCCCAGCACGCTGCACATCTGTAACAAAAGAAAAAGCTTTGAAAACTGCAGAACAAGGCACTCTCTGTACATCCAGCTCAAGGAAACTTCCCTGGGATGAGCAGAGTTAGGGGCAAGGAGAATTTCCTTGGTGAAACTCACACTGGGAGCCTATGACCCCACTTGAAATAAAAAGTAGCTTTGAATAATCTAATTGTACTGTATAATTTTTTTTTTCAGCTTGAAAATGTCAGGAAGAGGATGTTATAGCAGAACATGGACTAATACACAGAACAAGCTGGCTCGCATTATTATCCTCTGGCTTTTTTTGTTTTCTTATTTTGGTCTTGTATCCTGCAGTTGTATCACTTCATAGTAACAACCTGCTGAGTGAGAAGGGGATGTACAGTGCTTTTCTCTAGTTTTTACAGTGTTTCTGTCACTTAGCTGCCATTTCAGAGTTAAAGGAGAACTAACTACACATTTTAGACTGACCTAGCTGTTTTGTCCCTTTTTTAAAGAAAGTTTTTCAATGACAAATTGGCTGAAAGCATGTTGCGTTGTGGGAGGGAAGCAGTGCTTGGTATCCAAGGGGTACATCTGCACTATATTATCATGCTCTAAAGTTTGGACTGATTTTTTGGTTAACAAACTGCTTTACTATGCTTCTTTAACTATCAGAGAAATATATTGTCAATGTTTCTCTAGCAAAAGTTTATATCGAACATCAGCCTCAGTGCTAAGCTCAGCAGCACACAGGCAGGGCACGGCAGGGCAGGGAGTTTGTACCTGCACCTCTGAAATCAAGATGTGGAGGAATTAATGTTCATGTGGAGGAATTAATGTTCAAAACTGTTACCCGTGAAGAATGAACATGCAAACTTGTGTAGAAGTTTTTATCCCTGTGTACACAACCGTATATTGCCACTGGAGCCCTCTCTGCAACGGGAGTTGGGCAGGTTCAGTATTTAAACTGCCTTTCCAGCAGATGCACATGGAAATCCACAGCCTAGCCACAAAGGTGCAACTGGTGAGTGCACTGGGAAAGCACGGCCCTGACATGGGCAGGGGGCTGTGCTGCAGCATGGAGGTGCCCCTGCCATGGAGGGACCTCACTGGTCATTGCTAACAGGAGTTGCACATCTGGGGAGGACCAGGAGCGGGTATGAATGAAGGGTGGGAGTGAAGGGTGCTGAAGATACCTAAGCTAGCTGCAGGGGAAGGGAGCCAGGCATGTTTGCAGTGAAAACCTGGGAGAGACTGGTCATTTCAGCATTATTTTCATCCTGTGTGATGGGTGTGATCAGGAAAGCATTGGCTGCCAGAGTGGGTGGGGAGTAGGTACATAAAGGCAGTGACAGGGGACAGATGTGGCACCTTCCCTTAGGGTAACCAAATGCTCAGAGGCAAGCAGAAGAGAGAAAGAGCAGCAGTGAAATAGAGACATGTGCGATTGTGGCACTGGCACCTATGAGCTGGCACTGAGGAGATGGACAAGGAGGCATTTGGCGGCACCTTGCACAGCTTGACTGCAGCAAACAGCTTCCAGCATGAGCCCTGACACCCCATTCTAGAAACATTTTGAGTCAGAATCAAGAGGCTTTTCCAGCTCTGATACGAGTTCAGTTTCTCAACATCATGAGATCCTTCCTGGCTTCCTGAGCTTTCATGTGGCAGCAGGGCTGGGCTTCCAAGACGTGATCAAAACATCCAAGTGCACAAAAACCATCTGGAAATTAAAGGTGGAAATAACCTTGGGGTGATATTTGGATACCACTGGAACAGGCTGCCCAGGGGATTTGTGGAGTCTCCTTCTCTGGAGACATTCAAAACCCACCTGGGCATGATTCTGTGTCGCCTGCTCTGGGTGAACCTGATTTAGTGGGGGGGTTGGACTAGAGGTCCTTTCCAAACCCTGCCATTCTGTGATTCTGTTCCCACATAAGGAACTGGACAATCTATTTTCTACATAAATCTTTGTTGCTTAAACTATCAAGGTACTTAACTTATACAGGAAAAGAGATAGAAAAAACAATGAAACAAGAAATTCAGACAGGTGCAATTTGCCCTTCTAGAGAGGGCAGAGGACTACCTCCAACATAGACAGGTAGCCCTCTTGCCTCTTCCTCTCGGCTTCTGATACACAGGGAGTTTTGTGAATTATCTTCCTAGATCTGACCCCAGACTTGAGATCTAGAGAATCTGTGGATGCTAGAAACTCACCTATAGGAAACATATGTAAGTTTTTGAGTGGTTTGCCATTATGTGTAGCACTGAGAGCTGAGATGAAGCTCCATGCAAACAGCACTCACCCTCCTCCCTGAGGAGTGGAGGGTGGATGGAGAGAAGTGACAGGGGTTGGCTGACAAAGTCATTCACCGAAGGAGCTGAGAAGTTACCTCATGTGTTATGAATGCTGATCCTATGCCCTTTGCACAATTTGATGAGACCTTAAATTATACACTGTGGAGAGTCAAGACCATAAATAAAAAGGAGGTTTCCTCAGATAATGGCATTCCAGTAGGCTTACAAATATGCCTCATTTGGGAACATTTTACATTACAGTTTTGGACTTGCCAAATGATCTTCTATTCTATTTATTACCAGCCACCTTATATCAGACTCATATTTTAAGCTCTTAATTTGTGCAACTTTTGTTCTACTTCAAGCAAAATACTTTCTTGCGTCCCTTGATCCCAGTGCTCCTACCACCCAGGAACCAGAACTGACCAAGGACAGGAAAATCCCTGATGTGCCCTGGCATTTTCCCCCAGGTGCCCAACTGAGATATCACTAATACTACAGTATGAAGATCTGCCCTGTGGGAAGAGATTTGCCTTCGTTGGCACTGACCAACGCCAATGTCATGTTTCAGAGGTCAAATTTTTGACCCCAGGAAAGCACTGGCCAAACAAACGAGCAGCTTTACGTACAGAATTACATCAGGGACACCGAGTAAAGTGAAACAGATTCATTCTGACGGCACATGTAGAAAGGTTTGAATTATCCAGCACAAATTGGCCAACCCAGTTCCATCAAAGCGCTCTGCGGTCCTGCTCATGATTTCAGACATGTGTTATGAGGAGCAGCTGCTGCTCCAGGAAGCATGTTTCAGTCCAAGCAAGATCAAGCCCTGAGAGTTTCTGGTATATGTTTCAGGGAAGTCAGCCTCAGTCTTAGGTACCCAAGTTGGCTGTCGTAAATATTTATTCACTAAAGAAAGTCCTTGCTTGCTTCTGGTGCAGTTTTGTAGCCTTCTAAAGACTCACAAACAAGGGAAATGTATGGGCAAGGAAGGGGCAGGAGGAATTTCCTCCCTTTCCTTATAAGTTAAAAAAAATTACAAAACCAGCTTGCCTTGTGGAAAATAAACTTGTCCAGTTTTGTATACATGTGTTTACTGTACAAACTTTCAGTGACTCAGATGTGAAATGTGCCTCAGGTTTGTTATGTGTTTTGTTTGGTTTTCTAACTCTCCCTGAGAAAACATGGGCCAGAGTTCAGGCTGATGTCTAACCCATCAGTGGATTGTAGGGGATGCACAATAAACCCCAATCCTGTGAGTGTTTGTGCGTGCATGAATGGACCTGCATTCACTGGGCTTTTTCATGCATGTAATCGTCCGGAGGATCAGGGCCTCAGGCACAGCTCAGAACTTGGGTTCATACATTTACTTGGGGCTGGAATTTGTTGCATTATTTTGACAAAAGCTGTTCATCACGTTTCAGAATTCACTGCTGCATTCACTCCAGCCTTCCCGACTCAACAGGACTGATTTCAAGAAAGCCTGAAGAGACTACCGATTTCCTTCCCTGTCAGCATTGATCTCCATCAGACCCAACATGCCTCCTTTTTAATCAGCTTGCTTCTCCCGCAGCTCCCTGATTAGGTCACATTTCAATTTGTGCCCACAGAGTTGCTCCCATGTTAGTGGCTGACAATGTTACAAACACAGTTTCTTGGTATTCGTGACTGAACCAGGTCAAAGACAGTTGGAAACTGTTTCATGGGCTCGAGCTGTTGCTGCTTCCTTGTGATGCATAAAGAAAAGCTGCAGTGTGGTTGATAAGGTTCATTTGATTTGTTTGGGCCCTCACCTGGGAAGTACTTCTCTCTCATTTTGTTTGCCTGGAAAAATTGTTGTGACTTCAGATGCCTTAATTGAGGGCCTGAGGGTGTTGACCTTCAGCAGCCGTCCCATCTATTCCACACATTCATCAGTCACAGACATTAAACAGTGTGCTCTTATTAAAAAAAAAATAAATAAAAAAAAATAAAAAACATCATCTCAGCATTTGTCAGTCCCTTGGATCATGTAGTTCATTTCACTCTTCAGTAGCCAGCAGGACGTAGGGAGAAAGGACCACCCTGAACCCACCTGCTGTTGATCTGAGGGGCTGGGATGAGTCTCAGAAACCACAGGTGAGCAGCACTAGGCAGCCTGGGGGTTAAGCCTTGATTCAGATTTTATTTGCATTTTTTGGCTTCTGACCCTTTGCTTCTGATCTTGTGATGACAACCTCCACTTGGTGAAACAAATCTTCACCTCATGTCCTGCACCTGAGTTGGGGCAACCCCTGGTATTAATACAGGCTGGGGGGTGAAGGGATTGAGAGCAGGACTTGGGGTACTGGTGGATGAAAAGCTAGACATCAGCTGACAATGTGTGCCTGTAGCCCAGAAAGCCAACCAAATCCTGGGCTACATCAGAAGCAGACCAGCAGATCCAGGAAGGTGACTCTGGCCCTCTACTCCGCTGTCACAAGACCCACCTGGAGTACTGTATCCAGTTTTGGAGTCCCCAACAAAAGGAGGACATGGAGCTGTTGGAGTGAGTCCAGAGGAGGGCCACAAAAATTATCAGAGGGATGGAACTTCTCTCCTGTTAGGAAAGGATGAAAGAGTCGGCGTTGTTCAGCCTGGAGAAAGAAGGCTGCAGGGAGACCTTATTGCGGCCTTTCAACACATAAAAAGGGCTTGTGAGAAAGATGAGGACAGACTTTTTAATAAAGCCTGTAACAATAGGTCAGGGGGTAATGGTTTTAAACTAAAAGAGAGCAGATTTTGACTAGATATAAGGAAGAAACTTTTTACCATGAGTGTGATGAAACACTGGATCAGGTTGCCCAAAGAAGTGGTGGATGCCCCATCCCTGGAAACATTCAAGGTCAGGTTGGACCAGGCTTTGAGAACCTGATTTAGTTGAAGATGTCCCTGCCAATGGCAGGAGGTTGGACTAGCTGACCTTTAAAGGTCCCTATTCTATGACTCTATAATTCTATGTTAGCTTTGTATGGTGCCGGATGTCATTTGAGTGAGGCCGTCAAAGGTGGGCCAGTTTTCTGGAGATGGCAAAGCCAAATGAAGCAGGGAAGACCTGTCCCAGGAGTGGTGTTTTGAGCCCCCAGAGGTCAGAGGAAGTTTCTTACTGTCCTAACAGGGGCAGTGGGGGAGTTATTAATGTCAAACCCTGTGATGCGAGGAGGAGCTCTCCCTGACAGGTACAAGGTTGTGCTACCCCATACCTCCAGGCAAACCCCCAAGCAGCACTTCTACTGTACACAAACATTCTGGTTACTTGTCTGTTTGGGAACAGAAATACATGAAAACTACAATCCAGTTTCATGGGCTCTTGGTAGCACACTGTTTATTGTTCCCAGAGGAACAATAAGGATTCTTAAAAGCAGATGGACTCAGATGCTCTGATGATTCGCTGTAGAATCAAAACAATAGGCCAGATTTTTTAAAAATAGAAAATACATCCATTGCACAAGTAAACTCTGCTCTCCTCTATTCACAAAGTGGGACAAGATGGGCAATATTTTGCAGCACTTTTTGCAGATGCAACTGAGTGAAGAGTTTTCCTGAAACAGTAATCATGGAAAAATCAAACATGAGCAAGGACTTAAAAAATAATATAACCACAGATTCACAGAACCACAGAATGGTTGAGGTTGGAAGGGGCCTCTGGAGGTCATCTGGTCCAAGGCCTTGCTCAAGCAGGGCCACCTACAGCCAGTTGCCCAGGGTCATGTCCAGATGTTATTTGTACATCTCCAAGTATGAAGACTCCAGCACCTCCCTGGGCAACCTGTGCCAGTGCTTGTTCACTCTCACAGTGAAAAAGTGTTTCCTGATGCACAGAGGGAACCTCCTGTGTTTCAGTCTGCCTATTGCCTCTGGTCCTGTCACTGGACACCACTGAAAAGAGCTGGCTCCATCTTCTTTATGTCCTTCCTTCAGGTATTTATATACATTAATAAGATTACCCCCCGAGCCTTCTCTTCTCCAGGTTAAACAGTCCAGGCTGCCTCATTCTTTCCTCATAGGAGAGATGTTCCTGTCCCTGAATTATCTTCATGGCCTTTTGTTGGAGTCTCCCCAGTATGTCCATGATCTTTCTGGTACTGAGGAGCCCAGAACTGGACACAGCACTCCAGGTGTGGCCTCACCAGTGCTGAGTAAAGGGGAATGATCACCTTCCTTGATCTGCTGGCAATATTTTGTCTAATGTGGCTCAGGACACCACTGGCCTCCTTTGCCACAAGGGCACATTGCTGGCTGATGGTCAACTTGGTGACCAGGACCACTAGGTCCTTTCCTGCCAAGCTGCTTTCCAGCTGGGTGGCCCCCAGCATATACTGGTGCCTGGGGTTGTTCCTCCCTAGGTGCAGTACTTGGCATTTCCCCCTGTTGAATTTCATCAGGTTCCTGTCAGCACATTTCTCCAGCCTGTTGAGGTCCCTCTGGATGGCAGCACAGCCTCTGGCATATCAGACACTCCTCCCAGTTTTGTGTCATCAGCAAACTTGCTGAGGGTACACTCTGCTCCATCATCTACATCATCAATGAATATGTTAAACAGGACCGGATTCAACATTGACTCCTGGGGTACGTCCCTAGTTCCTGGCCTCCAACTAGACTTCATGCCGCTGATCACCATTCTTAGGCCCAGTCACTCAGCCAGTTTTAAGTCCAACTCACTGTCTGCTCATCCAGCCCACACAACAACAGCTTGTCCATGAGGATCTTATGGGAGACTGTGTCAAAGGCCCTACTACTCTCCATTCTGTTTTTCCAAGTCATTCATTTAACTGTAGAAGTTTATCAAGTTGGTCAAGCCTGACTTCCCCTTGGTGAAACCATGCTGACTACTCCTGATGATTTTTTTCTCCTTGACGAGAAGATTTTCTTCTCCTTCTCTCCATGTGCCTGGAAATGGTTTCTATAATTAGCTGTTTTACCACCTTCCCATGGATCGAGATGAGGCTGACTGGCCTGTAGTTCCCTGTGTCCTTCTTTCCCTTCTTGAAGATAGGGGAGACATTTATTTTCCTCCAGTCTTTAGGCACTTCTCACAGTTGCCATGATCAAAGATTATCAAGAGTGGTGTTGCAGTGACATCTGCCAGCTCTCTCAGTACTTGTGGTGCATCTCATGAGGGCCCATGGACTTATGTATATCCAATTTGCTTAAGTGTTCTCTGATCTGATCCTCTTCCTCTAAAGGTAAATATCTTCTTTGTTCCAGCCTTTCCCTCTCGACTCTGTAACCTAGGATTCTTGAAGACCAGTCTTGCTAGTTAGGTGAGAGGCAAAGAAGGCATTCAGTACTTCAGCATTTTCCATGTCCTGTGCAACCAGGACCTTCATGTCATTTAGCAATGGGCCCACAGGCTTACAGAAGCCCTTCTTGTGGTCTTTTACAACCCTGGCTGTATTCAATTTAGCCATATACATTTGGGCTTTGGCTTTCCCAACTTCATCCCTGGATACTTGGACAATGTCTTTGTATTCCTCCCAGATTACCTGTCCTTCTTCCACCCTCTGTAGGCTTCCCTTGTAGAGTAGCAGAGGAAAGGTACAGCAAAGAATATTTCCTTCTCTCTGTGGAAGAGTCACTGTCAAAAATGTACCTGAATAAGTTCAAGCCATTACCGAGATTGAGAAAATATAAAATCCATGAAGAATTGTTATAAGCAAAATACCCACATTACGTCTCCATCCTTCTAGAGAAGGCTAAAATGGAACATCAGATGGCCCAGCCCGATCTCCTGTAGGTCACCATTATGCCAGGATTAAAACCAATGTATATACATATACACACATCAAACACATGTATATACACATCAAACTATATAACTAAAACCAAAGTATATAATATAAATATCTGGTATTATATAGCACATATAATAAAGGCTTCTCTTTAAAGGCAACTGGGACCTTTGCTTTGATGAGTTACCATATTTCAGAGGGTGTGTATCTGATTCATGATTAAAGCTTATATATTTCTAGCGTTAGAAGAAATTAAACCAATTTGCTGATCCTGTAGGTAGTCTGGTGTTAGAAAGAACAGTTGTTTCTTTTTACAGGGCAAACTCAGTAATCATAGGTGGAGAGGAATCAGCCCACATCAAAAAACAGAACCAGTTTTCCTAAAAGAAATTTTGTAATGTGAAAGAAGTACTTTAAAGAAACTAATTAAACCTAAATATTGCATCATAATTTGTCCTATTAATGTTGGTATCATCACTTAAAATTCAGGTTACTATAGATACCATATTTTTCAGAGAACCAAAGTAGGGCAAAAGGAGAGCACCGTAAAAACCAGACAGGTTATGTCAGGGTGTATTTTCAGCTGAAACATTTTCTTGTGTAAACCCCAGGTTGCAGCACATAGTGCAACTTCTGTGCTTGAAGCTGTCCAGCGTTTCCAAGAAGACTAATATACCCACTCTGATCTTCATTAAATTCAGAACATACAAGATCAAATACACTCAATAACTGATGCTAAATGTCAATGACATACCAGCAGAAAGGAATTTTTTTCAACATGAATATGGTATGAACGGAATGTGTTGGCAATAATGTCATTGCCCAAAACAACAAGCTCTTTTCTCAAAAACACATCTCTTCTAAGAAATGCTGAAAGCGAGTGATAGAAGGGGTCCTTCTCCCAATTTCCATGCTTTTTTGTGCAATCTGTACAGGTACCATCTTTGGCGTATTTGGGTTTTATTTTGGGGCTCTAATACCACAACACTTCTCTAAAAGCAGGTACTAATTGGTAGGGTTCAGTTTAGAGGGTGCACAGCTCCCAGCAAGACTTGGAGGGAGATCTTAAATGGCTCCAAGATACATTCCATTCCCATAGATGTATTCCAAGATACATGCCATTCCCATATATCCATAAACCCAGGACCCATGTCTTGCTTTCCTTCCCCTTCAGCTCATGCAACCTGCATCCAGGAGACCTTATCTCATATCACCCCACCCCAAACCCCAACCCTGTACCACCATGACCTCCATCACCCTGTATTCGACATCCCCCAAGTCCCCTCTGGAGCATTTCACCCTCCTCCTGTGCATGGTCTCCCTCCCACCCCAAGGGTGTGAGAGGAAATGCAGGAAAGTCAGGCACCATGTCTATTATGTCCAACATTGGATGGATGCAGCTTTTTTAACTTTTTAGAAGTGTCGACCACATTTGACTTCAGCTTATCCTTCAGACTGATCCTGGTATACAGGCACAGCTACCTACAACTTCTCAAATGTATGAGAAAGGTCATTGTCTGCCATCCCCTTCTCATCCACCCCTGACACCTCTTGACAGAAGTTTTCCAAAGGACTGCACCAACATGCTGCCTGCCCTTGCACCATGCCAGTTAAGGCCACCTTCACTGGGTGTGTAGGTGAAGAGTCAAGAGGAGGCAGAAGAAAGCTTCCTGTTGAATAACACAAGCTGCTATCCACTCAGTAAGATGCCTAAGTTAGAAAGAAGCCTGTCATAGATGAAAAAAATGCTGAATGAAATGGGTATGTACTTGTATTAATGGCTAATAATTTATGCCAAGATTTTCAAATGCAGCTGGTGATTTTAAGTGTCAGTGTTGTTATTTTCTGTGTACAAAACACCACTGCTTTGGAGGCCTGCTTTGGAGAAAAGAGGTACAGCTCTGAAAAATCAAACTGACACCCAGAGAAGTGGCTCCCAACATCCTTTTTCAAAAATTTTTACCTGGCTTTTATAATCCTCAAAAAAAACCCCCTGGAACTGCCTTTTCATAGCCAGGATGTATCTTAACATTATTCAGCCCTGCCAAAACTCATGTTTGGAGCAGCAGAAACAGGTTAATGGAGTTTGTGCATTGAGCACCAGTGAGGTTTCTAAAAGTATCATCAGGAGAAACCTGCAGTCTCCTGCAAATGCATGAAGAAAACCTAAAGCCCGATGCCGCTCACCTCCTATTCTAATCTCATCTATTTGCACAGACGTTTGCGTCATCTCACTTACCAAGGTACACGTCTGACAACAGGCAACAAAGTACACAACCAGTTTTCAAAGAGAACAACTGCAAGTAAAACTTGTTGGCCAGGGTGATGATTTCCCATCCACTCAGAGTATTTTTGATGAGAGGAAAAGACTCATCTTCCCCAGGCCTCCTCAGTAATGTGCCCTGGCAGTTACAACCCGCCTCTCAAACGCTCCTGTGTTTGGAATCCAAGCAAGAGCTTTGGCAGCTGTAAACCTAGCACAGGCTCATTTTAAATGATGAGAGGAAACAGGCTGACAGTGAGCTGATTAGAAAGCTCTTAGAGTCCTCTCGGCTGAGTGGGGAGAAAAGGACAACTTTCTTCATGCGCTGCCAGAGAGGGGACACAGGGGCACCCGAAGCCCCTGGAGTTTCAGGGAGGCTGAGCTGCCCTCGCCAGCCTGGCCCTTCCTGACAGCCTCTGCTCTGAAGATAACAAGGGAGGAAATAACAAAACACTACGGCAAAGACTAGATGAATTTGAAGAGATGACTGCAAGCTGTTTCCTGGCCCCAGCCTTATCTGGAGTCCCAGAAAATAACCCGTTCTCTGTGGTCAATAAATAACCCATTATGAGTGGGGTTAAATATCTGGCTTAATTTCTGCCACTGAGAGCTGGGTAGCAGGACGTGTTTTCCACAAAGAGCAGGGCCAACTGCATTTCTAGCCGTGCTTTGGAGTGGAGAGGAAAGGCTCAGCAGAATCCTCTCACCAGGAGCATATGGGTTAAGTCAATGCTACTTAAGCATGTTGTAGAAAATGAAGATGCAGACCTAGGATGTGAAGAAAGGGTTAAAAGGATGGTCTCAAAAAGCAATGTAGAGGTTATTGAATAAATAATTCAACCAAAAAATAAAAATAAATACAGAAGGAAATTACTTCATTGCAGCCCACACTGTGTTATCACTACAAAAGCTCTGGGAGCTGCTTTTCTTTCCAAAATGGCAGATGATCACTGATCTAAACAAAAAGTCATTGGGACAGCAAGGGGACAGCAGGGAGTCTCAGGGAGGGCATGAACAGGAGATGCACCAGAGCAGTAAGGGTTTAAGGCCACAGCTAGCCCCACAGCCACACTCATTGATCAGCAGCACCGACTGCAAGGACAGGCAGCCCCCTTCAATACTCTGCAACGAGACTTTAAAATCCATCTGAGCTGAAGAAGATGTGTTCTAGCTCAGACGTCTTCTCTGACCTGTTGCCCAGCAGTGCCTCTACTTATCACACTTCAAGCTTCAGGGCCCAAGCCACACATTTCACCAGAAAGCCATCACTTGCTGCTCTGCAGCCACAACCCAGCCTCAGTCCCGTGGCAGCAATTCTAAAGGCTGTGTTTGCACAAACAGGTCAGCAGGGCAGCTTGGTTCTCACTGAAAATTTATCACAATTTGGGTTGGTTTTGCATTTTCATTACCGTTTTTATCCAGCTGTAAGAATACAGTGAAACTTGTGTGAGAATCCACCATGTTACATCCCTATCTGTCATAAAGTCTACCCCTCGTGTATCCTTAAATTTACTAGCTGCATCTCTACCCTACTCATGCAAGAAAACTACCTCTGTGAAACAATCAATTTTTTCCTGGTCCTCTGAGCTGTCAAGAAGGCAATTTACACTGCAGTTCATTCCTGTAATCTTTCTAAAGCAGAAAAAAAAAAAAAAAGAGAGAAAAAAAATCCCCTGCTCACTCCCAACTACAAAAACAGTGAGGCAAAATTCAGTTCAGCTGTACAGTGGTACCTATAAAACCAACCATCTTAGATGTAAGTTTGGTTTGGGGCTGGGAATTTTTTTCCTGGATAGTGAATAACTGGGAGCAATAGTCATAAAACCTTTCATTGAGTTTTCTGGGGTCTGAAAGACACCTGGGAAGATTATGGGAAGAATATCATGTGCAGTAGCTGTGCTTGGAGCAGCCTTGATTTATGGTTCTATCTGTAACTGCTGCAGTTTGCCCAAAGCAGATACTGAAACAGTCGCTGGAGTTGAGTGGCATCGATGTTGTGGCTCAGCAGCCAAACTTCATGCTGGGACAGGCCATGGTCTGCTTTACTTTCCCCTCCCCTTGATTGAGCCCACCTTAACATTTTCCAACCTTATTTCATTTTTCTTGTTGTCCCAATTAAAATCTGCATCAGATGGAGACAGCTGTTTCCACACTGGCCCCAAAGCACAGGGATAAGGAAGGAATGGATCTGTGTGCAGCCCCACCAGGATGCCAGCTTCCAAGCCCCACTGTCATCTCTGTGGGACACTGCCGGTGTCTTGGTCACACTCAGGAGCAAAGGTGGCATTAGCAAGTTGCCTTGCTACCAGGGTGCTGGGCTGCCCTTTCCTAGACAAGAAGAAACACCACCAGTCCCTTTTGCAAAGTGTCACAGAGATGGTGAGCGAGGAGGACACAGTGACAGAGCTGTGCTCTATAGTAGGGATGTGCTTTCTAATCCCTTCTCCTAATTTGGCTCTCTCCATAACACAGCCTTATGATACCATTGGAGAAATCTTATCATAGTTTTGTTGAAACACAACCCTATATTAATCAGGGATCTTGGAAAAAGTCAAAGAGGGGGAGATGGACTCACCAGCGCAGACAGACACATTTTTGCGGAGGCAGCTGACCAGTTCTCCACAAAACACCCAGAGCTTTCACAGTATTATTATTCAGCCTCCATGCCTCCAGCTGACTTCCCATAAAAATGCTGAAGGGTCTTTGATCTCAAGGTACACGTCCTTATGAGAAAGGGAGGGGTAAAATCACAGAGGTCGGGCGAACACTTGACAGCAGTTCCTGCAGCTCCTCAGACCCTGGACAGCCTTTGAGGTCCTGTGCCAGAGATTACAGATTTGGTTTGATCAGTCCTGAGTTGAGAAGGCAGAGCAGAGCTGCCCAGGTCAAATCAGATGCTTAACTCTGTGGTGGGTGGGGAAATTCAGGATGTTAGGAAAGAACAACAAAAAATAGAGACTAGTGAGAAATTACACATTGAAAGCATCAGCCTCCCTGTTACACATCATCTGAGTTTGGATATCAGTTAATGGCTCAGCCAGTTTCCCCACTCAGCCTCATCAAATTCCCTAGAAGTGGCAAAAAAATTAGAAGTTAAGTGTTTCATTGGAACACACTCCAGCCCCAACTCTCCAGCCAACATACATAACACAGCTTTTGCATTTTACAATCTATATATTATTTTTGCTGATGTTAGAACAGAGCTCCGACTCTGGAGGGGATAAAACTGGTCCAAACGATAACAGCTTAAATGGCATTAAAAATAAACAAATGTTCAGATAGATATTCTTTACTTATGTCTCTGACAGAAATTCCTCTGTGAGAAAAGAATTTCAGGCTATAGCTGAGGAGTCAGATCTTTACTCATTCCTGCCTTTCCATTGACTCAATGCATATGGAGCATTTATGTGATGATTTTTCCCTTTAGAAACCAAACTTATTCTAAAACACCATGGAATCAAAGGGATGGATTCCCTTCCTGCTTACCTCTGCCAGAACATCCCTCATGTTAACAGCTTTCTGCAAACACATATAAGCAAAAGTAAAACAAACTGTCCACTATCAAACCATCCTGACTGCATGAAAAAGAAAGAGCTTTTCCGTGCCTTGGGTCTTGCTGTTATCTAAAGCTCTGGAGTTATTCTGGAAAAAGAAATCAGCCATCGAGAATCTAAGCTGAGGCCTGAATAAATAATTTGAGGTTGATATGAAGGAAGGGCATGTAAACTGAGAAATGTTATAGCTGAAAAAGTGGTGGTTTGGTTCCCCTCCATCAGCCCACCTCTTGGGAAGGGATATGTGCCAAAATGCTGACACCAGGTACTTAGGAACAAAAGGAGAATGCTGCAAATGGAAACCTGTAGGCAGTAGATAGTGCACAGTAGACTTTGTTGTCTATTAGCTAGGAGCCAGAAGAATGAAATGTATAAATAAAAACAAAAACCTGGTAATGGGCAAGATCTCAAAAGTTCAGTCCAGAGACAATATCCCAGGTTATTTGAAAAGACTTCCCTGGAGCTGGAGTGGTAATCTCTCCCAAGAAAACATCTCTAGTAAACACAGGCCTTCCTGGAGCGGGCTCTGCAGGAGCCCTGCAAAGATGACCTCTCTTGGGTGTCTCCGCACATCTCCTTCCACAGCGAGTGCAGTCCAGGGGCTGTTGCTCAGCTCTCCATGAAGCCTACCTTGTGGGGAGATGATTCACCACGAGATTATCTGGCATCTCAGATGAATATAGAAAACAGGGAAAAGCCACTGAGTTTCAGACAAAGGATTAATTTGCAGAAAGGACAAGTAACTCTTCACCCCTTTGCTTGAAAGAAGAAAGGAAGCGGTAAACTGGAGTGGCTGAGAGCTGTGATGGAGAAGGTGCAACAGAAAATTGCTAAAGATTTTATTCCCAGGCATCTCTGCATTATGTGTCCCCATGTTGTGAGGCATAGAAATCCTAGGAGCACTTGTATGACAGGAGGAAGAATAGGCAGGCAGAAAAGCTGCCATGTTTACTAGGAGGAATATTTCAAGACCGGTTTGTCAAATATGCTTTGCATATACATTTAGCCACAGACAAAAGGAAGTAATTCATTCACCAATTTCTGTGGTGAAAATTACTTCAAGATTTATTCCATGCCCATGTGCCAAACACACTCCTGATACAAACCTCACAGTTACACACCCAGGCACACACGTGGGCACGCACAACCCCACACACTGAGACATCCCATCAGTGGCACTAATTAACCATTCTGAAAATGGTTAGTTTTATCTGGAACTAAAACTAAACCTGGAAATGAAAAGACAATTAAAAAAGCCATAATGTTGCGACTCCTGAAATAGGAAACATCTGTGTAAGGAGGAGGCACCGCCTGCCCAGATGGTGAGTGGTGATGCAAGGAGGTGCGTGCCTGAGCCATGGCTCCCTGCAGAGGGCTGGGGACACAAGTCACCTCAATTGACTTTATATTTTCTTGTTGTTATTATCCTGGCATACTACACATGCATGACTGGGTGTACAGTGTTCTACAAACTCCACCAGGACTATACATGCCCAACAGAAACAAAAAGATAGCCAAAAATGAGAAAGTGTAAAGTAGTTGTTCAGGAGTCCCATCAACAAGATCTTTATTCAGCATGGGAAAGGGGTTTTGGTGTTTGGCTGTGGTACACATCAGAGCTGAGGGGAGCTGGGACTTCCAGGCAGGTTGCAAAGAAATCCGGTCAGCCATGAATGCAGCTTCAGTTTATCATAGCCAACAGGAGCAATGGTTCAGCTGAAATCCATAAGGTTTGGAAGGCCCTCGGCTGAAACTGAGGCTTTTCACAGTCATTTTCCAGAAGTACAAAGAACATAAAAGCAAAAAAAAAATCACGCAGAATAAGCAAAGGAACAAGAACATGATAAAGAGCAGAGAGGGGAAAGCTTGCACAGAAGGAAATGAGCAAGTTTTATTTTTGGCTGTATGTTTCATTGTAGAGAGCAAACACTACATAAAGGACACACTAGTGCTCCAAAAACCACATCTCAGAGATACCATTAGCTCAGGACGTTCACAGCACATATAAGCTGAAAAAGACAAATACATACTTTGTGTAATCACAGTCTGAGTAAAGACTGCAGCGACCATTACCACACCAAAAGGATAACCCAGCCAACCACAGTCTCGTAGGTTATAAAAAACTGCATTCAAGAAAGTCAATTAGGCTGCACAGAGCTCTTGAAATGACAGAAATGACAGGAAAGCAAAAGCATGTCTGAAGTGAAGGGCCAAATCCTGCCCCGCCAGTCGCACAACACAGTGTGAGCTATGCATAATTATCTGAGGACAGAAACATAAAGAACAAGAAAATAATGCTGTTTAAAGCCAGTAATTGTTTCCTATGGTTTCACAGAGCTGTGCTGAATAAAATGCATTTGTTGTATTATGACAGTGGGTCACAAAAACCGTAGTAAGGGAGGAAAACGCAGGAAGATTATATGTTTCAAGAAGACATAACTGCAGTAAAGATGAACATAAAAAGCAAAACTGAATAGAGATCTAGAATTTCTAAATTACCCTTGGACCAAATGTCTGGCTTACCACTGAAATAGTATAATTATAAAGCTGGCATAAAACAGGACATGGATCTAGTTACTAATTTCTTACTAGCAATAGCAGCAAAACAGTTTCTGCCAGTAGCGAGTCTCTTGACAAAAACCTTGTGTCTTCTACATGATGTGACCTATAGGGAAAACTGTTTTTAATCAGGCAAATCTATAAATGGTATGCAGTTGTGGTCGGTCCTCTCAGATGTCAAAAGGAACGGAGGGGAAAGTGGGGGAAAGGGAGGGGGGATCTTCACTGCAATTTCTGGTTTAACACTTCGCTTTCTCAGAAATGAACAGTGGAATCTGTAGATTTAGGAGCTTGACTTTGTCATGCAGGCCAGTGATGCCAGAAGTATCACCTCACAAGCCAGGTGAAAATAAAAATAATAGTAAAATAAAACTCTTCCTAGTAGCGTTGGTTTAGCCCCTGTACTCCCCTTAAGTTTTGACTTCCAATACAGGAATCTTTTCATGGCTGCAGTTCTGAACTTGGTCACTCTAATCTTTGTTATCCAGCACACACTTAAGCCTAAGCACATGAGCTACATAGCTAAAGTCAATGGCACAGCTCCTGTGCCAAGATGTTAAGCACGTGTTCAGGTGTCTCACTGGGTCTGTCCAAAGAGTTTGGAGAGAAAGTAATCCTAAATAGTTTCCTTTCTCTGTGGTAGGCGTCCATGAAGTGGTAATCAGTGGAATGGTGTCAGTGAATTAACATTTAAACATCTTATGCCATATCATAGTCAATACACCGTTTAAGCTTGTGTGGAGATTACAGTCTAGCCTTTTTACCAGTGAAAAATTGTTTCAAACAAAACTGGACTTTTTTGCCATGTTTCTGCTTTCTACTGAGATGTTTGAGCTTTTGACAAAAATCTGAACCCCTGGAAAACCTAATAACTTGGTTACTCTGAAAAGTGTACAGATTATGGTTAAAAAAAGCTTCTAATCTTCTGATGAAAAGACAGAATTTTGTGCAGAGCCAAATCCCAGTCATTCAACTATTGAGGTGAACACATTTCCTCAGGCAGCACACGGCATACAGATTAGTATTAGAAAGGCAAAGCCCCTTTCACATCAACCAACCCAGTTTTAACCACAGTTTTGCAAACCTGTGATCTGTGCTTGGTATTTAAATGTTGTTTATTTATGTGCATGTATGCATATCATGTACATATATTTCCCTGTTATTTTGTCTTGGGTATGTTGAGGGCCCTCCACGTGCCCAAGAGCTGTCAGGGTGCTTAAGCATTTATGACCTGTGATTCAGAGTGGGTCTGAAGGTCATTAAAGGCTGGGTGAGGAAGCAGTTCACGCGACAGCCAGTTTACCGTGATTGATTGTTGTGTTGTAAAATATTATGAAACCTCCCCATTAACTCTTTTTCTCCGCTTAGGGTCTACAAGCAGTGGTGAAAGCCATGAGGAGCAGCTGTGTTGGAGCACGAGCATGGGCAGCACTTCTACCTCCAGCTTTTCCAAATGGTTTTCTGAGAAACGTCACAACAATGCTGCAATGTTGAAAAAAGGTCACCAAGGCTGACAGATAATGATTTTCAAAAGCAAACAAAACACAGCAGTTGAAGAAACACTTTTGCTCTTAAAAAAAGTCCACATGCACCTCCACAGCCATGCAATAAAAGAGGTCATTGAACTGTGTTTTGCTAGATGGTGGTATCTTGCCAGGCTCATGGACAAAGGTGATCCATTACTACCTCCTCCCTCCTGCAATGAACAAAACAGACAGAGGGCATTGCAGAGATCCAGCAATGATCACCCTCACTGCCTGTATGTTCCATCCCACTCTGGACAGAGTTATAATTTTGTCACAACAGACGGATTAATTCCTTCTAGATATTATTGGCAGAGCCCTGCCCCGGTGGTGCCCATGTGCCTGCAGCCTGGGACTGTCCATTTACAATGCACTAAGCCCACAGCCCACTTCATATCATCCTTTCTTCCAAAAATCCCTGAGCCTGTAACAGACATGCATCTGTAAAACAATCAAAAAGCATCTGCCAGCACTCAACACAGGTGAGAGAGAGGAATTTGCTTGCATGGCTCATCATGCGTCTAGACATAGCGTGCCCAGCAATAAGACCTCGCACACAATACCTGTTGCACGTGCATATTCTCACCATAAGACCAGATGTCCACTGTCACAGCATCGAGGGCATTTAGGTTTTGGTGACACAATAAATACAGCTGTTTGCAAGACTAAGAAAAGGAGGAAAAAAGGAAAAAAGGCTCTAGCATGAGTTTCAAGTATTTTCAAAACAGAAAGCCCTGCTTGGCTGTTCCTCTTTCATATGCACCCAGATATGGAGAAATAGGCAACTCAACAATAACTCCTGAACTTAAACACAAACAGCAGATCAAGCACTTGTTTCCTCCATACAGCATTGATCCCTTAATTCTTACTACAATGCCCTATCACCAAATCCTGCCACACTCTTATGGAGCAGCAGTCTAACCCTTGACTGGTCCCACTGAAGGTTACCAAGCACCAAAGGAATGAGTGGGATTACCCAAAGAACAGGACTATTTGTGAATAAAAGCAGCAGAATCTAATCTTTAATACTGATCCCTCCAATGGCAACTGCTCCCTCTCACGAGCTCAATTCTCAAGTTTGCAGTCTGTATGAAAAAGGCATCTTTTCACTTTCTCATTGGTTTGCCCAGAGATGTCATTCACATGATCGCAAAGACCAGGCTGGGAGTCTTCAAAGGAAAAAGTCTGTTTAAGCAAAAGGGCATCCTTTAGTCTGATGCTTTCAGATAAAGTGACTGACATTTTTGGCTTCTGCTTAAAGTAGAACTTCAAATTAAGGAAAAAAGATTATAGAAAACAAACTCCAAACAGTCTGTTTCTAAAAGGTCCTCTTTTTATTTATTAAACAAAAGTAACTTTTACCCAAACCTAGTATGGAGTCATTCTGTGGACCAGTAAAACCAGTCAGATGAAAAAATACTTTCTGCCAGAGCTGGAAAGTAAATTCAGTTCACCAAGAAAAGTTTGTTTCCACAGGCCTTTTATAAGTTACATTCAACCTTCCCTCTCCAATTATTATAGACATAAATTACAAGGTGAGCTAAAATATGTAGTCCTTTTTTTAGAGCAAAATGCTGGGGTTAGTTCTCTTGGTTGCTGCTGAAGAATAAATTGTATCATTATAGCCTTCTTCTGGGTCTTGTTATTCTGACTTTTTGACTCTCGCTAGCTGCAGTCTATACAATGCACAACTGTATTTGTTCACAAGGAATGCTTTGGTTCCTTTTGACTTTTTCTTTTCCACTTCCTAATGGTTTACATGTAGAAGCAGAGCTTTTGAAAAATTACCTAACACATGCTATGTTTAATGAGTACATTTAAACATACTTTAGCTACAAATCTTATCAGCTGATTACTTAACCTTTGTGGATAGGCTAAATATTTTCTTCGAAGCTTAAATAAATATGATACATGGTTCCCGTGGAAAGCCTAATGAGAAGGAAGTTGTTTTTAAACTTAAGTCAAGACTTTTCCTTTCATTTATTTTATCAGCATTTTTTTCAAAGTGATCAAAGCAAACAGTTTGTATGGCAGTCCTAAATTGCTAAAAGAAAAATTAAGTGCCAAAATATTAATTCTGCTATACCTTATTTGGGGGATGGGAGTTGTGTGCCATCTGGAAGGACAGTCAAGAATTTGCCACACACTATGAAGCATGTGGTGTGAGGCAAGAAGTCAAAATCCTGCTGTCTCCCAAGCTGGATTTAAATAATGAAAATTAAGATATGTGTACATCTTTCAGACTTCAATAACAATAAAACAAGTGTATAAAATGCCTAGTGGTTGTCCTGGCTCCCCTGAATGCCTTATGAACAAAGCCTCACTTGAGAGCCTCAGCCTCCGTGCACCAGGCTGAGTGTCTGTGAGTGGGCAACCAGTCTGCCAGGGTCATGTAAAAGGTGTGTGTTCACCTGTGGTCACTCCATAGACATGAGCTGCAGCACTGTCAGACACTTCAGATGCAGTGCAGGACCACAGTATCCCTGGGGTCTGCTTCGCCGGCCTGGAGCAGGGCACCGGTGCTCCAAAGACAGAAAATGCAGGTGCTGCAAGGTGAGGGGCTGGCTCAGAGCATCTCCTGTCCTACAGCTGAGGCTTAGGTGCCCATACATGTGCAACACCACATATATCCACGTAGTGGATATCCACATAACAGTCATAGTGTCAGGAGAGGGGTGGCCCAGGGCTAGCCCGAGGAGGACTCTTCTTTGGGGGACAGGTCCTTCAATGGGGGTTCCCAGCCCTGCTCCCCAGTGCAGCAGCATGAACTATCAAAACCATCCATGTCACAGATCTTTTCTTCTTGAAACCAAAATATGACACACACACAGAATTCACCAAGAAAGTGTGCAGGAGAAAACTCAGGCTTTATTCTGGGATGGAATGAAGGAGAATGTGGAAACACACTGACGTCATGAAAGAAAGAAGTTGAATAGGTCAAGAAGCAGAGATGTGAGCTTAAGGAAATGGCAAGGCACACAAGAAAAGATAAGGGAGATTGTATAAATAAATAAGGACACAGAAAGGAGCCAAAAGCACTGTGAACAAAGCTTTACTCTTGAGCTTGGGTTCGCAGTCCCTTTTCAGCCTGAGAGCCCCTGGAAGGTTTCAGAGGAGGAATGAGTGGACCCTTTTAGAAATTTCACATAGGGACATCTCTGTATAACACCCACAAACTTGTTTTCCTTTGTTGCCTTTTGCAGATCGAGCAGAGGGGACTTGCAGGATCTCTGCTCTCTCCCTGGATGTGCAGATCCTCAGCTGGAAGGAGTTCTACTTTCACAATTAAAAATTTAAAGAAGCAAAACAGCAAAAAGGAAAATAAATAGGACAAGCAGGTCTGGCTTAACACACCTTTTGTACCCCAGTCTGTTCAGAGGAGAGAATACCAAGAGCTAACTGAAGTAGTATTGGTTTAGTTGTTACTGGCAGTGCATGTCACCTCAGTTCAGAAGCTGAAACTTAATGAGTGCACTTACAGAGTTTTAATTACTGTTCTTAACTCCCGAGTGTAAACTTCATCTAACCACAGGGAATCTTCTCTTCACTGCTGGAGATAGATGTTAGAGGCATGGAGTAATCATGGAATAGGTTTGTATCTTTTCCATTGTAGTTGCTTTAACTTTCAGTGACATTTGTTAGATCATGTATTTAGAACTACAATAATTTTTACATCCTGTGTGCCAAAAGCAGGTACATACATCATACCTGAATGAAGGATGATCGTGCAGGCAGATGTATCCCAGCCAGCACCAAACCCGTATACTCACAGGGCTTCATCATTACACTGAACTTGATCCAAGCAAGTAAATCAGAAGTTAATTCGTGCTTATTTATGCTGGTCAACTGGAAGATGTGACAGCAGGAAAGTCAGCACAGGCTCTACAAACTCACCAGTATCAGGTTGTGTTGGTGGATTGCTGGCCCATATGTCTGCCTCCACATCTCCTGCTCCTTGCATTAGCTAAAGTCTGCTCCATGGGCAGTCCAAGGGAAAATACAAGTATAACAGTCTAATCTGCATTACCTGACTCAGACAGTATAATGAGGTGGAAAAGTGGTTAAGTGGGTGGTATTCTGGGTTCATGCTGCTAGTTCTTGATGTCCATCCACAGGACAACAGACCTTTCATGTGCCCATGGGAAGAACTGTCAAGCTGGAAACACATATCAAAATTCATTCTGCAATGAGCTTGTGGGCTTAATAGAAGTAACTTGCTATGTTTCAGGTGTATTGAGATCAACATCATGGCCTTAGTAGTGCTGGGGTGGGACTTGGGCAGCAGATTTTCATTGCCTCTAATTCAAGATAACCCAAGTTGAAAAGCTGTCCCCTTGCAGGCTACAAAAAAAGGGTTATGTGTGCTGTAAATGTCTCCCAGGCTCCTTTGAGTAAATCACTGGTTTGGAAGTATGAGGAAAGAAGCAACCAAAAACATAGAAACAAATTAAAACTGGAACAAAATGCAACATAATCCTAACAAAGGCAGCTTCTGCCTGTCTACCAGAACACTCTTATCTGATTTTACAGACAAAGGAAGTATGGGAAGATGTCATTTATCTGGACTAGAATAAAGCATTTGATACCCTGCCAGATGGAAACTGTTAGTTCAAGTAGAGAAAGTGGGGATTAAGATAAGAATTGCAAAGTAGTTAAGGAATTGGCTGAAGGGGAGATGATAATGAGTTGAGCTGAAAGGAAGAAAATCACTAGCAGAGTTTTGCAAGAATCAGTATCAACCCTATTTTTTTCTTTAACAATTTTGGCACAAAAGAATGTCTAATGAAACTTTCTGAGTTTGGGGAGCTTTGTCCATACTGACAAGCACCAGAATTTTACCTAAGAAGAGCCAAATAGTCTTCAGAAATAATAGACATGGAGGGAAATTTTACTATATAAGGTAAAAGGGTGTGCAATTAAGAAATTATGAGTAGGAGTGTGTGCTAACTATGTATGTGACGACAAGCCAGCAATGTGGCCTGACCTCTGGAAAAGGCAAAAGTCCCCTAGAATGAAGTAAAGTATTTCCACTACAGGAAGGACAATATTACTGAAATAATAAATACCAAGCACTGGCAGGACCTCATCAAGAAGACCATGCCCAGTTTTGATCACTAAAGCTACATGTGTGCTACTAGAAGAAAACATGACAGGGACTGTTCTCTTGTTTGGAGGCTAAGCAGCATGGCACAGAGCATGTCTAAACCTCTCTTCCCTCCCACCTTCTCAAAAGACTCAAGCTCAGACTGCCTTTTAGGAATGGTCCCTGGCCTTTGTTAGCTCCAAAACCAAGCCCAAGTATTGCCTGAGAGCGTGCTAATTGGTACTGGCAAAAAACATGAGGACAGTAAATCACATACAGGCATCTTTGGCCTGATCCCTTGGTCTGTTTAGTCTTCTGGGGTGGACCTACTCCAGAGTGCCCAGGATTTGTGCTGGGTTAATGCATGCTGAAGAGGAAGGTCACTAGGATAAGGAGAAAACTGGAGGGCGTCTTACAAGATGAGATAAGAAATACTTGTATCATCTAGCAACACAGAGGCTAAGAAGGTAGATGATTGGCATAAATAAGGACTAGGGAAGAAATACTTAAAACAAAAGACAACACTTGTTGTGAGTAGAATAGGAGAGGCATAACAAGCTTACCCATTCATCCAGCAGATCAGAGTGCTGGAGCAGCCCTCCAGAGGAGACAGATTTTAATTTTAAGAAGGAACTTGTAAAGTTTTCTGTGGCAGATATCCACAGGAATCCAAAGGCATATAAAAGCGGTGCATGCTGTGTCATGATGTATTACAGTCTTGCCCTGCTCCATGGTTTGAACCCTCATTGCCTCCCTCTAATTTTCTAGCATGTGCAGAAAACAAGTCATCAGTTAGAAACCCTGGTAGGTCTCAGAGACTGTGGAGATGAGTGAAGGTAAACAAATCCATATTCATTCTGTCCACTCCTGAGTCTGCACCTTCGTACCCATCCTATGCCAGTTCTTTACCTAAACACAGATCATTTCCAGCAGAAATACTAGAAAACGAGTCTTGGCAAGGAGATCCACAAAAGCTTTAGTTGTGTCTTGCTGACTGTTCAGCTAGTCCAATCTCAGTAAAGAGCAATTAAATAGAAAGGGGGCCTAGAGAAGCTTATCTTCTTCAGGAAGCATAGCACACATTTTTTATGAATCTCTCAATGGTAAGTCTAAAACCAGACAAAGATAAACAGAAGTGGGGGAAGCTGTACCTAATGGCTCACACATTATTTCCAGCTTTGTCTTGTTTCACTTACAGATACAGCTGCATAATCTACTCATCAGCTAGAACAGAGCCTTTCCTTATATTTCAAGAAGTCATAACCATTAGTTATTCCCATATCATAATTTAAAGTAGCTGTAAGCCTCTTCTGGGCCAAAATTTGTAGATCATTCCCTGCTAAGCTAGTAAACTGACTCTGGGCTTCCAAGTGATGCTCAATCATTCTATGTATGACAACACATGGAAAAATAAAAACTACATAATCACCCTGACTGGAAAGCCATGGTCAAAGACCACATGGAGAGCTGGGCAGGGAGGTCTTCTCCTGTCTGGTGGTATGTTTTAAGTCTCAGCAGTGTTGTGGTTCCTCAGAAAAACAAAACTTTGGTCATTTCAGTAAGGGACAGAGGAGGAGACAGGAGCACACTGCCTGGCCAGCCAGGTATGCACACGTAGAGGATCACCTACATCTCAGAGCAGCCACAGACTGAGGAAAATCCAGGTGCAGCTCCTTGCCCTCCTTCCACCATATCCTGGATGTCTCCTCTCTCTTCAGACTTCTTCTGTGGCAAGAAACTATGTACATCAATCCAGCCTGGAGCTGAAACACCTTTTGGTTTTTCAGAAATACCACTGAACACAGTATATTCCCATTAGAACAAAATGGTTTCAACAACAACAAAAAGGAACAACGACAAAAAAATAGCTGCCAGACTTTTTCCATTCACCTATAAAACCCATCAGGGAAAAAATTTGTTATTTGACATTTAAATAAGAACTATTCCCTGGTGATACACTGTGATGCAGTTACAAGGGCGTAGTCAGACATTTGCTAAGTAGGCTGTAGTTGTAATTTTTAATTTCCTAGAGGCAGCATACCCCTTCACCTCCCTCAAACCCAAGTCTCCTATGTGGCAGCATCATGGGCTGTTGCCATGCCACCAGCTGGCCACTCATCTTTTTTGAGAACAAATGTGTACTTATTATGAAGATTAAACTGGTGACACCATTTATCCACATGCCAGATACTGAGGCTATAGCATCCCCACTCTGCTTTTGAATGACATAAGTATGACCTGGTCTGACCACACTCTTCACAACAGCACAGTGTCTCCTTAGCCAGAACTGGAGCTCAGATAAATTGCACTTTATTCACTATAAAGTCCTGAGCTTCCATCTCTCTGCACAGGACATTCTGAATATTTCCTCCAAGTTTACCAAATGTTTCCTTGTTCCCAAGCCACAGAGAATCTAGTGAGGAACGGGAGGGTGAGGGAATCCCTGTGGCTGCAGCCTCCAGTGCCCTGTAAGGATGACTTCTCACGCTTCATGAGCCTGACCAAAAACCTCATCAGACTAGGTCTCCCTCAAGACCAGTGGATTTTGGACCTGCACCTCACAATGTTAACTGTGGAAAAGGAAAGCATTGTTTGACTAACAGAAACAAGCAAAGCAGATAGAAGTGCCCTAACATCAGAAAAATGTCATCCATAGGAGACCTCATGAGTAGTCTATGTGATGGAACAGAGCAATGGTTTTGAGCAGTTGGCACTCAGGATGAAACCACCTTTGAAAGGGAGAAAGAACAACAAATCTGATGATTTTCAGGAGCCCTTCTTGTTCTTGTTCAGTCCTGTTGTCAGGTACACCAAATGCCTGCTCCTGGAGAAGATGCTCAAAATCAGAGGCAGTGCCCCACTCTCTCCCCTGCCGTCCTGCTGGCTCCTGTTCTCCTCTTCCCCAGCATCCAGCGTATTTCTCCTCAGTGGCACAGATTTTACTGGCACCAGAGCACTGCCTGCACCTGGCCTCAGTGTCCTTTTTCTCCTTTGTTAGAAGAGCTTCCGCTTCATGCCACTCTTTGTCATCAGCTTTTACTGCAACCCATGGGAGACAGGACAGGAGGGAAAAGGAAGAGGCAACAAGCCAAGTTTCACAATGCTCAGATGCAGTTTCAGATCCAGGAAATGTGAGATCCTCCAGCCACAGGGCTGACAACATCACAACAGAAGCATCCTAACACAAATGTTAGACAACGTGCTTCTTCTATGACCTAACTTTCCTTCGGTCTTCCCACAAAACCACAAAGAGAAGGGGGAGAAGAGTTAACACATCCTCTTCTAGGTTTCCTCTAACAAATGTGACAACGTGTCACTGACTGAGAGGCAATTAAAAGTGTGATGGATTGGTTCAAGAAAGCCAAACCCTGTATCTGTCCTGTCTATCTAAGTCTCACAAAGCCTCTCCCATGCTAAAATCTGTATGGAGAAGCATTAGCTGCCACAGACATCAATCAAGCTCCTGCTGGGCGAACTGAACCTGAAGCAACAGCAGTCCCCAAGTTTGACACTGTGTCTGCATGAGGAATCATAGGCTAGTTCCTTCTGCCACCAGGGTGGAAAGGAAGAAGAGACATCTTAGCAAAGCCCCGCAGAGGGGAACAATGCACTCGCCTGGCTGCCCTCCATCGCCCACGCCTCGCCCGAGGAGCACGTTCACTGCCCTCCCCGCCAGTCACATGATGGAACAGACGAGGTGGTCCCCACAGTCCAGCCTTGCATGCAGTATCAACCCCAGGAGTTATTTATAGTCCCCTGGGAAGTGACAGGGGACGTGGATGTGAATGGGAGGGAGATTCAGACCAGATGTCCACAGGCTCTTTCCAAGGAAGCCCGCCTAAATGTGCAGCACAGCTCGCAACCGGAACTGTGTTGTGTCAAACCACTGTGGTTACCCGAGGACCAGTGTGATAGCGTCAAGCCAGCAATGGAGCAGAGGAAAGGATTCTTGCTCGCTAATTAAATAGGAGCCTCAACCAAAGGAGAACAATGCGCAGCGCTGGGACGACGGGGCTGCATTGTGAGAGCCTCTGTGAGGAGCGGCCACGGCTGCCAGTCCCATTGTTTGGTGCTATCTCCATCTGCTCGCAGGCCAGAGCTTCTCACCCTCGCCCAGGCTGTCCATGGACATCTGCACCCTATAGCTTCGCTGGTCACCTCTACCAAGAGCAGCGAGTCCTGACCAGCCATGCTGCTGGACCTTGGTGCAGATGAAGGTAGAGTGCTCCTTCGAGCAACGGATGTGTTTCCAACATCGCCAGTGAATCCACAGCTCTTACCACAGCCTTATTGTTGCTGTTACTATGAGACCAAGTCCACAATAACTGCATTTTTCCAATGCTGGTTAGAACAGATGCATTTTGCCAGCAAGGGATTTTGGGGGGGCGTTTTTGTTGTTTTATTTATTTTTTTTTAAACAAAACTTTGCATGTGTTAGATTTTGTTCAATGGAATCAGAGGGAGGTCCTCAGCTGTTGAAATCAGAGTAACACCACTGAAGTCATCAGAGTGCATACTCGTTTGTGCAGCTGAATCCTGGGCTAGAGTTTTACCAACGGACAGCTGATCAACACACTCTTAAACCAACCCTAAACTTGAAACCAAGAGACCAGTTCCTTACTAACAACAACAAAGGGGAGCAGCAAAAAGTAAAACAAGGAAAGTGGAAGGAACAAAAGGAGGGAAAAGGAGAAGCCTGCTGAAATAGGAGAGCTTGGAACCACTTTCCGAAAACAACCCACAAATGACTCTAAAGAAACTCCCCTGATGTGCAGCTGTCTCACCAAACCGCTTTGCTTTTTCAGTAAATCCTTACCCCTGACCCATTTCAGCTGGTGAGCACAGGCTCGCTGGGGCTGTCTGGGCTGGCATGAGGTGAGACATGGGATGAAGAGCAATTGCTCAGCAACACTGGCTCAGGACAATGAAGGACTTTCTGCACCATTCAGTTACATAAATCCAGGATCCTGGAGTCTCTTCTAAAGACCTGGCATTTAGCCCATCTGTCTCACAGTTTGAGGACCCATTGGAAGGCCCAACACCATGATGAGAGATTCTTCAGATAAAATAAGACTTTTAGAAAAATGGAACTAAAAATTCGGTAGAATAGGAAATGTTGCAGAAGTTTGGGAAAATTCCATCTGCTTCATGGTCTTTTCTAAATTTTCATGCAGCTCTGCACTGCCATGTTAGCCAGATTCAGAAGCAGAAAAACCTCCCTAAAAAGGCTGGTTAATTACCAGGAATCTCACAAAGAAATCTGTCTTTTCCAGCCAGTTTCCAGGTAGTAAAATTAAATTTCTAAATTTAGCTAGAAATTTATCTAAATTTATTGTAAGATATGCCTAATTTTGTTTCATCTTTGAACAAAATAATTTCCTTCTTTGGAGTAACACATGCCTGTACCCAGGACTAGACAGATATGACAGTTTCAGCTGAGACTTGGTATTAATTCAAAGCTGATGTGAAATATCAAAAATGTAGATAAACAGAGACTAGAAGAATTAGAGAGCTAATGCTCTTCACAGGGAAGCAGCTTCGTGTTGCATCCAAAGGCTCTGATGTTCTCCCATCCCTAGGGGTTATGAAATCTGGTTTGAAGAAACAGACACAGGCTTTGAAGGACACGGTTTAAATAAAGCAGCACTCCACTTGTAGGTGTTAGTTCTTCCCGTTCATGTTTTGCATTCTCATTACTCAGAAGAAACAATAAATTTTCCTGCTGGAGAAAACAAAAGCCCAAGTAGTGTCAAATCCTATCCCAGCAGGATCTGGAGCAGGTGGCCCCAGGTGAATGAAGGACTCCTGGGTGGGGGCAACCAGGGGGAAGCCATAGGAGACCCCACTGCCAGGTGATGGCAAGTTACTCACTTCACCTCTCATACAAAATTGCTCATATTCCTTATTCATTTCCACCCTGACTGTCCAGGTCCAAACATTTCTATGATTCTATGATTTCCACCCTGGATAGTTTGAGTATCCCCTGGAAAATCTAATCCTCCCATGTACCCTGCTAGCTCAGCATCTCAGCAATTCCTGAGCTCCATGGGGCCGTGTCATTTTTGTACTGAAATGTTTCCCTTGTTCATTTTATGGCTGTTGCCCTTTATTTTAATTGGTCTAATGCAAAGAAGCAAATTGGGATTGAATTAAGGAGGGCTCTCAGATGGTCTTCTCTACAAATTCAGCCTAGTCACCTTCTTCTCTTGTTCTCCTTCTTTGATTTCATTTACAAGTAGAAAAGGTAAAAGCCCACCTGTTTTATTTCATCCTCTGCTAATGTTTGGAAACTGCACTCATCATCATACCTTGTGAAGTGACCATTCCCGTATTCCTCTTTTTTTTTCTTTTTCCCACAACTGCTTTCTCAGAGGTACATTCTATATTCAGGGAACTCAATTACCTTTTTCCTGACTGCCTGTTACAGCAGCTGTAAACTGAAGTTGTAAAGGGGCACTCTCCAGCCACCCAGCTTCAGCCTGCTTTGAAGGTGCCATGGTCCAAGATCGCTGCTCCAGGCAGCTCATGCAGCCCTGAGGGAGCCGAGCAGGAGTGGCTGAAGGGCCAGGGCAGGACGGGCCCATCCACACCAGCCTGTCAGCTGGGGGCAGCTGGCTGAGGTGAACAACCACTATACATTCAAAAAGTGATGTAAGGAGAACATTTCATCCCAGATGCCTGATGGTTTACTTCCATCTTTTGCTGACATAACCTCTCTTTTACCTAGCAAATCAGTTGATGAATGGATCTCTCCCGTGTGTAGCCCCATCAGCTCATGACACGGCATATAGCCCAGTTATGTTTATCCAACTTTCCCTTCCGGTCCCGTTTGTACTGATACTTTCCTTCTTGACATAACAATTATTAAACCACTTGGTGCCTTTCATGGTTAATTATTTCCTTTCTTTAACATAGTCTGCCTTCAAACTGTAGACTAGGTCTTAAACACATCTCAGCATGTCCATTTTCATTTCCTATGAGAAATAATGTTGAAAAGTCCTTATTATTGAATTATGGAACTCTGTCACATACATTTCCTCTGCAAAGTTTCATCATCTAGCAAATTTCAATGACCACTATAAGAACATTTTCTGTCTTTTTTACTTGCTTTTCATGCATTTGATGAAGATAAATTTCCTTGGTTTTGCTATGTCTCTCACATACAAGTCAGCAGGTTACTGGACTGAGTTTCCTGTCGTATGACTGAAGCAGGTAAGATAATCATATTAAAGAAATAACTGCTATGAGATGTGCAAAATTTGAACATGTTCTTTGGCCTATATTTCATTATTTTTACATATCAAGTACTGATAAAAACTAACCTGTATTTACTGGACCCCCCCAAAAAAAAGATGACTCTTTAAAAAAATTCTTTACCGTGTACAGTTTTTCTCTACTTCAGCTCCAAATATTACAAAGAACAAACCAAATCCTGTATTATTATCTCTGTGTGATACAGGGCAACAGCGCATTCCTTAATTTAATAGAATAATACTGATAAGTACTGAGATGGTGTACCTATTTTGCAAAGTTATGCCTAAGGCTTTGTTCCATTTTAGTTAGATAAAGTGTGTTACACTAATGTGCTTAAACCAACAGAGCCTGTTTACATTTTCAAGCTGTAGGGAAGAAACTTCAGTAGTGCTGATCACGTTTTTATAACTGCAGTCATATTGGTTCCAGAGACACACACTGCACACTTGAACTAATGCAGAAATCTGTGTGCATGTGATCCAAGTGATTGCTTCTACAGAAATTGCTCTCTGTCATGGGACTAACAGGCCAGCCTCTTGCCCACTGACCAATGGATAGTCCACAATGGGAAAAGATACACGTGTCAACCCGTTATAGTGCAAAAGTTACACAGAAAAGGAAAAATTGGAGCGAGGTTTCCAGCATTAAGAAATAAATCTAGATTCTGCTCTGAGTTAGCAAGGATGATATGCATATGTTTACTTGCTGCTCTTCATCCTGTTACCTCTTCCCCTATTGTTTGTTAACATCAGGCTTTCTTCTGTAGAGGTTTCATTTATCACACAAGCTAAGAGGTAATAAGAAAGGAAATAAAAAAGATGTCCATGTAGTCTATAGCCTCTTCAGCAAGAATTCAATAGATAACTTTACAAAGAGGAACTTAATGGTATGCTATATCCTTCCCAGGGGATAATCCCATGCCAAGGGCAAAACTGAAGGCTGCAGAACATCACACCCACCTCTGTTTCTCTGAACAGCAACCATGTGTATGAGCACTTTTCAAAAGGAGCTGCCTGACAAATGCACTTCCCACCATTGCATTTCTTCAGCTTCTTCATATCAGAATTTCCAAATACGAATCGCAGCTAAAGACTCCTAATAGCTACTTCACCTGACTCCAAGCATTCACTTAGAAGGTGCTTAGCACCTTTGGGTCACAGAATCCTTCTGACAATAGATTTTTTTAAGTTTTATTTCAACA
>VZRW01006559.1:13388-30379 GCA_013398125.1 Aegotheles bennettii | reverse complement strand
ATTATAAAGGAAGGATAAATGTGGCAGCCAGTGCTTGCAGCCATTCTCCACAGGCAAGGGGATATCTGCCCTTCAAAGGAGGGAGTTGTTTGTAAAGAATCCTGCTAATGACACCTATGATAATCAGTGCAAACAGGTCTTTCTACTTCTGGGCTCCATGCCATCCGCTCATTCAGAGGTCGGATAGCTGAAGGCAGAGCACTCCAGGACTTTGCTGCTCTGGGAGGTTCAGGTGGGAATATACCTCGGGGATGGGAGGGTTTATGCTTATGGAGAGTGAGCCAACCTCTCATTTGAAAAGCGTGAATTTAGCAAATCTGCACCCTTTGTGGTACTGTATGTTAAATAGTGATGGGCTCCAACCCTGAATTTCTTAGGAAGTTTCCCCTTAGACCTCTCTCAATGAGACCTTGCCTGTGTTGTAGTGAGGTGAAAACTGGATGATGGTCCACTTCTGCTGCTGAGCTTGTAACGACCCAGTGCAATGGGGTCCTGACATGTTTGATTGGTGTTTCCACAATATATGGTCCTTAAAACAGCCTCCCTGATCCATGTCCATTGAGCTAGGTGCCACCTAGTCACCATGCTCTCAGCAGTACTGCGTACTCCTGTGTCTTCAGAGACAGCATTGCCTACTGATGTTCAGAGCCATGGACTGCTCTCTACCGACACTTCATTGCCACTCATCTGGTACCATTTCCTGCTAAACGGTGTGTCTGTGCTGCAGAGTTTGAGTGCCTCACATCAAAGAACTGTATTTGGGCACCCAAATAAAGACTCAGAAGACTGACCGGGAATGCTGGTTGTGATACTCCTGAGCCTTTGATTTCAGGCTCTTAAGGCTGAAGAACTTTGTTTTCAGAGTCAGTAAAGCATTTTGGAGCAAAGAGGACATGGAGCGAATTTCCAATAATGGAATTATAAAGCACGCAAGATACAGTGATATCAAGAAAGATAAAAGAATGTCCTTGTTAAGATCAGGGTTTTAGGCCTGAATACCAAAATCGTTTGGGGGAGGGGTAGGGGGAAGCAGCATAACTGCTCTTTGGACCTCTGGAAGTGTTTTACTGGTGAGAGCAATTCCAGACTCCGGGCTATATCAGAAAGTCCTGGCCCTTCAGCTAAGCTAATTGACTTAGTATTTTGGCAATGTGTTTACTCCCCCCTTCCCCTCTTTTACTACCTTTTCTATTTCAATGCTGTAAAACTCAACTAACTTCTAAAAAACAAATTCACTTTTTTTTCCAGTGTTTGTTAGACCTTCTCCACCTAGTTAATGACTGGCTGGAACAGCAGCAAGGCCAGGAATGCTTCATGCTCTGGGCACTCACTAATTGGGTTGTTAGCAGACTAGAGAGACAGGAGGAGATGGGGAAAACACTGCTATTATAAGCCAGGGAGTGTAAAGAACAAGAAAGTGAAATAAATATAGAATTGTTATGTTAGGGAAATTATGGTTCTTAACGCCCTATTTTTCTAAAAAAAATAGCTCCCTTGAGACATCTTGCAAGCACGAAAACTAAAATAGGCCAGAAATATAACTGGCTTTATTTTTTATAGAAAACTGACTAAAAAAGATACATTTCCTTTTCTAAAACAAATCGTCAGCCCCTACACTCCTGCCACTTGGCGAGGGCCGAGGCTGAGGCCATGAAGAATCACTTACAGCACCTGGGCTCAGTTTGGGTTAACTGGGAAGGTTGACCAGTGGAGCCCTTACAGACACAGGGACAACATCAGGTTGTCCGTACACTCACCTGTAGTTCTTGCAGGCTGAGTGACACAATGCAGGGTCCAGCCTGTTATTTTTGTGCCTCTAAGACTCAGCAACTTTCTTGCAGGTGAAGGAGCTGTGCTCCTGCATGCCAGCCAGGGCTGCAGCAGTGTCTGTGGGTGCACGTGCAGGAGACGAGAATAACTTCTTTGGAGAAGGGGCCGCAAGAGCCAGCAGAGCAGCAAGAGCCGGCGGTGCAGAGGATGGGTGAGAGGGATGCAGATCTTGCAAGCTGCCATCACGGCTAAAGCACATCAGCCGCAAGCAGGTGTCATGGGCTCTCTGCTGACACTGCTGGGGAGATGCCAGACAGGACATGTGTAAAACCTCGGGAGAAAGATGGGGTGACAGCTTGGATCGTGCCGCAAGAAGTGCACAGCATCACGGTGCCCATCCACCCACCCCAGCCTTCTCGGAGGAGCTGTGTGATGGGGTTTGTGTGCATGTGCCTATAGGCTCTTCTGTCTGTAGATGTGTGAGTCTACAGGCTCACATGTCTACAGGTTCATGTGTCTATAGGTGCTTGTGTCTATAGGCACGTGTGTGTACAGGCGTGCGTGTTTATTGCCAGCCCTCCCCGGCCCCTCTACGAGGTGTGAATTTCACCTCAGGTGAATTATTTCTCCTGGGATTACATAACAAAGTGATTGTGAAAATACCATCGTCTGTGTTATAGAAACTTAACAGAGCCCCTGGAGTCTTTAAATTAAAACATTGCACTCAAGTGCTTTTTGCCATGTATCTCCTCCTACACACAGCTCATTCTAGTCTGAAAAATAAAAAGGCAGGACAGCTTCCTACAGGCTTTCAAAGAGAAGATCCTACCCTAATTAACTATAATCTTGTTCAGACGGCATTTTCCTTCAAGATTCAAAGACTAGCAGGGGGCTGGGGCTAGGCAGAAAAGGAGATTATTAAAACTTTAATAACATGAGCCTTTGAACCTTCCCAAATTCTTTACAATTTTCTCACATCTCTAACCCAGATGTCTGCATTTAAAAACTGTGCCAACAAACATGAACTTTTTGTTTACGCTTTTATATCTTTCAGTGAACAGTCTCTTTTAAAATGATAGGAAACATCATGCTCACAGCTCGCAAAGCAGGATGACAAGGCTAAAGATTAAAAAAAAAAAAAAGCAAAGAGGGTTTCACAGGCGCTGTTTCCAGAAGGTGAAGCCATTCTGGGAGGCAAGGGCAATGCCTCCACACAGCTCCAGGCGGAGTTGGAACCGGGTAAGAAATGGTTTTCCTGTTCAGTAAACAATTTTAAGAGTTCAAAACTGTTCTCATGCAGCATCAGAGCATAGCTGAGACCTTGGGAAATTTTTTTGAAAGAAAAAGAGAAAAAAGAAACTTCTACAGGCGCCTGTAAAAAAATGATCTTAGAAGTTAGCGTGGTGCAATGAGGGCTCCTGTGTCTGGGACATTTCACCAGAAACCCGGTAAGCCCTCAGACGTGATATGGACAATTTTCCTTCTCTGTGAGGCTTTCATTGCTTATCAAGAGGAACAGCTTCAATAGCAGAGCTGTAGAGAGGCAGCTCCAGCAGCCACAACATGAAGGACCAGAGGCTCCCATCCCACCAGGGAGCAATCAGTCCCACCCTCAGCAGCATTTCTGCAGAACAGATTTTTCCAGGCTGGATCCAAGGTATTTCCCTGAGTAGAATTTAGTTAAAATTGGCACGCTGCCATCCAAAAGGTTCTGATACTGGGAACAAAAATGCCTTTCTGTCCAAATGCTCCTCACCAGCTCTGATTGCAGCTCAGGGGAAGGACCAAATTCTCACTCCAGGCCCTAAACCTGACCTAACACCACAAGATCTCACCAAACCTTATAACAGAAGAATAAAAATGGCAGCTATCCTGGCAGAGACTGCACTTCCAGCTTTTCCAGAAGCCTAGGAGGGAAAAAACTCTTTCCTTTGCAAAAGGATTGCCCTGGGATCCACTAGCCAACAAGTTCAAGTCACCATAATCACTCCATCTTTCGAAAATGAGTGGTTGTTCAAGTACACATATTTGTATGACTTGCTTCCCAATCCAATAGTAAGAACAAGGGCATGAGCTATTCAACAGCCAAAAATTCAGGGAAGTCTCTTAACACCATTAGACCCCTGCCATTGGTACTACCTGCTGGTCTGGCTCCAGGTGACCAGGGTCTGCAGGGCTTTACCAAGAACATAGCCAACACCTTCAAACCTGGAAAACACATTTTCTTTGTGCCAGGGGTGGGAAGTGGGAGTGAGGACACTGAAACAGGCTCTAAGGACACATCAGGCTGTAAATCCTTCTTGCTTCCCCACGAGTGGGATGAGCACGAACAGGTACCCTCCAAACGCCTGACTGGTCACCACATTGCTTCTGTCAGAAACATTTAATGCTTCATCTTTTGCTTCTGTTTCTTGTTTGAGGGACAATGTCTTTAAAGCCCAAAAGGTCCCTAACAAAAGAACTGGCAGAGCACAGGCCCTGCAGTCACAGTTTAATGCCATTTTTGGCCCAGAGAGAGCTGGAAATGGCAGAACTCACCAACAGTACCAAGAAAAACACTTCAACTGGGCTTTGAAAAGACCATGCCCACAGCCAGACAAACTGTGCATTCATATATCTCCAGACTAATGGTATTTAATCTTTCCTCCCTATCCCATAATCGTTTCCCAGTTGTGTCTCTAAACTTAAACAAAGAAGGGAAATTGATTCTTTTAACCGTTTCCTTCAAAGTATGATTGGTAAAATATATCCACTGGTTACCTGTAAAAATGCCCTTTTGTGCCTATCTATACCAGATAAACCAAACATGCTCAGGCTAATCAATGCACCGAAGCAAGATTGAAGTGGGAAAAAAAGTCCACGAATACTAACTATGTCCTTTCTGATTTCTCTAAGTAGGTATTACTGAATTGCACATGCACCAGCACCCATCTCTATGTTTGAACCACTATGAGTTCAAATCCCAACAACTCGTGGGTGCCAGCTCTAATGTGGAGTCAAATTCACTAAAAGTGTGTCATTGCACTCACTCAGCTATACCCAGGAAACCCACACCCTGCAGCTCAGCTCCTGGCTTGGCTGTGCTGTCCCTGAATTCTCCTCCTCAAAGGAGGGATAATATCACTTCTCTCCTTAAGGCAGGTATACAAGGATAAAGAAGTTCAAGATCCCAGTGAAGTGTTCAGTTGCCACAGTGATGGGGCTGTATACAACCCCAAGAGCTCTTTCTTTCTTTCATGTGCAAGACAAATTACCTTGAGAACCGCAGAGCCACCCAGGAGGTCTCAGCTGATGGAACGGTGCTTTATTTATCCTCTTACTGCAGGGCTGCCCACAGTGCAGAGCCAGGTAGTTGATGCACATGGGATGTGGGGTCTTTGCTGCTCATGACAGTGGCTGCTGAGGTTGCTGGCAGAGGCAGTGTGAAGGTGACCCAAATGACATTTGAGCTGGAGCCAGCCTGTGAATCAGAGGCGACCCTTGAGCACAGCAGGGACGTCAGTGTTTGCACCTGCCACAGCTTCTCCCTTTCTTTTTCACCCCCATCAGCTCCTCTCAATAAAAAGGAGGGAGAATATACCTCTGTGGCTATGACAGGGACACCAGGACCTGCTGTTGGCAAGGGAGGTGAAGGGCTGGGAAGGTCACAGCAGGACGATTCACCTGAGAGCAGGAGCAGAGCATTGCAGCAGCCCCTTGCAAAGCCCCTCTGGAGCAGCTCCGGAGCCTGCGAGACATGCCGGACCCTCACCCCAGGGAGCAGGAAGGATGGAGCTGGGCAGCACCCCGCAGAGGAGTGTAAGCCAGAGCACCTGACCATGCACCCACCCAGACAACAGGAGCACTGACAGGCCTTAAAGCATGTCGATTTTGTTTTGGACTTATTGAAAGTAGGCAACTGCCCAAGAAGCAATGCTAGAAAGATGTCACTTGGCTTCTGTGGCTCTGAAGACATTGTATCTGCTTAAATTAATTCATGGTTGGAGCAGAAAGAAAGATTTTTCTTTTTTTTTTTTTTATATTGCTACTGGATATTACACAAGTTTGTGTTGAATTCCTTTACCTCTGGCTTTCACTTTAAGTGACTCTTCCAGGCAACCTCCCAGAAAAAAGAAAGCTCATTTCTCAGACAGAATGCACGATCCACTCACTCCAGCCTACCCCATTTCATACCATATCCCCCTTAGAGTGAGATATTAAGGCAGGGACAAGCAATCCAGCCCAAGATTTATTCTGCTCTAATCAGCCCAGGCACTGAGAATCTCCGTGCGGATTTCAGTCTGTGTTCAGTAGCTCATTGACTGCTGTTTTAATACCAAAGCCTTTCTAACCCAGCTGCAGTAATTACCCCCACAGAGCATGAGGAATCTCAGTTATAAACTAGCTGGCAACCTTGCAAGAATATGTCTCCTAGAGGACTTCAGGATATTTCTTTCTGAAGTTAACCCTGTTAAATCATTCCTAAGCTGTCTTCAAATAAAGAATGAACCTTCAGAGTAACCCTTGTTTTGGTTTTAAGTACTCTCTTTCCCCTGTAAAAGTCAGCTGATCTTTGCAGCCTCCAAATCTTTCAAAGCTATTTCAGTTAAATAATCTCTAATGTTCTTCTGAAATGATGCAAACATTCAACAGGAAAGTTTAGGAGAGACATTAAGTGCTGTTAGACTCTAAGTCAGAGCTTAACACGGCTTGTGCAAAGAATATGTTCTGTTATACTCAGCCAGGCAGGATACTTTCACTCTGTTTATATGAGAGAAGATTTATTGCACAGTAAACATTACACCAAAGCCTTGGCCAGCAGATCCAAACTCAGCTCTTGGCATTCATGTTAGGCCAAAGCTGGTGCAGATCTACCTCTGGGTGGAAGTGGCATTGAGCTGTGGAGCCCCTCTGCATTAGCTGCGTAAGCCCAGTCTGGCTCAGAAGTGACTGTGACCCATTTGATGACAACCCAGAAGTAGCTGCGGAAAGGTGTGATGCTTGAAGGCCAAGCAGCCAAATGACAAAAGCCATGATACAGCTGATACCCTTGTTGTTGCTCAAAGGGGAGAAGGGATGGGTGGGGAACACAAACCTGTATGATAGTCTGAGTCCTGCAGCCCTGGAGGCAACTTCCTCCAGGCAAGCCCTGAAACCAAGCAAGAGATGATGCCACCCAAACCCGTGTGGTTCTTCCTCTGCAGAAACAGAGCACTTGGAGGCAAGCAGTACTTAGGAATGTGCACCAAAGGCCAGCTGGCTGGGGAGGTTTGGGACGTAAAAGGCAACTAGCACAACCCTTTTTGCTTTGAACGAGTAACTGAAAGTTAAACCATGCGTCACCCAATCCCATTGCCGAGCCTAGTCCCTGCATGTATAAACCTGACTAGATGGGGAAAGACCTCTAAGCACTCTGGGCTGCCTTCAAGCACCTGGCAGGAGGCAGCGTGAGCTTCAGGGATGCCCATGGAGGGAGACACTGTGCAGGAGAGGGTTTCGCTACCACACACACACATTTAAGAACGAGCTGGAGATAAAATGTATCCTTCCTAGTCAGGCTGCTTTTAAACCCAGTCATAGTGTGTTTGACCATTTATGTTTTCAGATTGTCATACGAAGAAATGGAAGTAATTTAAAATTGCTCTTTTCTCCGAGTAGAAAAAAAAATCTGTATTTTTCAAAACATACCAGTTAGTCACCATTGTAGCAAATTCACTAATATCAAGGCTAAGTAATGTTACTGTCTAATGGGGCAGTAACGTTATTGTCTTTCCCAGTGCACTTTCTTAAGATCGGCCCCACAGCATCCTCCATGAGCACAGCTGCCCTCCCTGAGTTTGGGCAGACTCTATATGGACCTGTGCATTTTCCCCATTGGTGGACTCTACAAAAATCACAAATTCCTGTGCTTCATGTAGACCAAATTCAGACTTGTCAGGGATTCTGCAGATTTTTCCAAAGCAACAGAACCTATCAAACTGCAGATAAGAGGGTTCTTTTCATAAGACGGTTGTACTTGAGGCCCATACAGCTCACACCCATTGACCGTGGGCTAAAAGCACTGAAGGACTAAGAACCATGTGCAAAACCTGGCAGCTACCGTTTCTTTTCCTACCACATTTAAAAACAAACATTAGATCACACAGAAAAGTGAATCAAAATCAGATAAAAGCTATTCCTAAACTGGCAAAACCTGACAAGAGGACTGCAAAATTCATATTCCATCCTAAACCTATCTTGTGTTGCATCTACAAGTGGCACCTAGTAAACCTGAGCCAGAAATACTACAATTGCATTTGCCCAAAGCAGCCAGGCTAACCAAGTCAGAGTCCATCCTGCCACCCCAGGAAGGCACTAGATTTTGCCCCTGCACTGAGCACTGTGAGACCAGAACAAACAGCTTTTATCCACCCTGGAGGATGAAGCCAAGGTAGCTCTGAGGCTCCTCTCCCCTTGGCTGCCCCACAGGCAGTGACAGCACTTGTGCTGCTCACTCAGCCCATGCTTGGCTCTCTTCAGGGACAGATTAGCTCTTTTGCTCAGTGGAAAAGCCTTGGCCACTGTCAGAGACCTTGGAGTAATGACTGAGCTGTCACAGTGCAGCTCTGCTCATGAATGAGTCCTTTCCACCCCAGTGGGCAGTATGATTTTGAATCTGACTTTGAAGTTCACTGGGATTTTTTGTTGTGTCATGCCAAGTTTGAGCCCAGCATGTTTAGCTGGTTGAGCCCTGGCCTCAGCCCCACGTTCACAGGCAGAAAAGGCAGATAGCAGGCAAGATGAGCAGGAGCAGAGCTCTGCACAGCCTGTTCTAGGTTTGGTTACGTACAAAAGGTTTATATGACCAAACCTATCAAACAGGCAACAGGGACTCTCAGCAAGGGCCCTGGATAAGAGATGGGCCCTGCAGGGTTGGACTGTGTTCCAGCTAACATGGTCGTCATCCCCTGCCATCACCAGGAGGGGATGGAGGAAAGAGTGGAGCACAGAGAGCTCCTGCTCCAGAACAGCCTCTCAGCCCCCAGCAATCTGCCACTCACACAAGGCCTGATTTCACTTCATCTCTTTATTTCAAGGGATTTCTCTTCTATTGGTGTATCTAATCACCACTTGAGCACATGTAATCACTACTGTCCCTGCAGCAAGGAGCTCCACAGCTTGACTACTTATGGAGAACCACCTCCTTGGCCTGTCTGGGGTCTTCTAATGCCAGTTCTGGGAAAGATGGCCAGCACCTGGCCCTGCTTGCTTCTCCTGTGAAAATAAAACCCAGGAAAGCCCAAACCTGGGTGTATTGAAGAGCCTGAGGGTCAGATGAAGAGTGCCATGAGGAATACAAGTCTAAAAGCACTATCTGGTTTGCTGTTCATGTTGACCTCCTCAGACTGTCAGTCCAGGTCCCAGCGCTGCTCATCTCTACTGGCTGAGGGAAAACACAGAGCTACTTTTCACACAATTTTCTCTCTTGAGTGTAGGGAGAGTAATGCACATATCATAGACCACCACTGAGGGACAGGACAGCACAGGAGTATTTGTCTGCAGGGTCAGGGCCACTAGCTCCTACTCACAGAGACAATTGAAGAGTTGCATGCTTCAGCTATGAACAAGGAGAAATTTTAACATTTTAATAGAAAATGTCCTAACAGCTCTCCTCAGCTGGAACAGCACACACAAAAAAAAAGAAGAACAAATAATAATGTAAGGTTGATAGAAAAAGGTCCTGGGAGGTGATTAAACTCACTTACTTTGTGGGGTGTCCAGCTGCAGCCATCAAAGCTCTGTACCAGGCACTGCTGCTGAGGCTGAACTAAGGAGGTAAGTCACCAAATCAGCCCAGTTAATTACCATGGCCCTGCAGTCGCTTTTTTGTCAAAGTCAGGAAGGTTTAATTCAACACGCCAAAAAGCTCTTTTTACGTCAGAGAAAATCTATCCTGACCTGAAGGGATGCTAGGAAGGGGAGAGATATTTTTAAATCAAAAAAATAAAAGCAACAACAACTCAAAAACCCACCCATATACACAAAGGAAAATACCTTCTGCGTGAATTGAGCAGTTCCTAAGAGACATCTTGGAGCAGCAAGAGAGCTGGGTGATCTTTAATAAGGGAATTCTTCAGAGACTGGAGCTTTGCTTAGGTTGCCAGCTGCCTCCTGGGGAGAGAAAACACTACGGAAATGAAATATGACCTTGCACAGTTGTGCAGAGTATTTCCAGTCCTTTCCCTTGCCTGTGTGAGTATCCCCTCCTTGTGCAAGGAGCCCCATTGAATGGTTACCTGCACGGCAGTGCTTCATCACAGGTGACATCGTCACAGTCTTCTACTCAATACACACAGACGTGGAAGCTCTAACAAAACTATTTATTTTTTCCCCAAGACTTGAGGGATGTAACCACCCTATAGCGTTTGTTCAGAGCATCAGAAATTCTTTCAGGTCTGAGCTTTGAGATGAGCCTCGGCTTTCTCTCCCAGTATACCCACAGCATGTCCTCACAGAGCAATCACACAGGTAGAGAAGGCTGTCACCCTGGCCAGCCTGTGCCCGTGCCACAGAGATAACCCTGGCATTGCAGCACATCCCTGCCCACCTCTTGCCAAAGCAGCATGGGAACCCTGGTACCTGGCCTCAGCATGGACTAGAACCCTTCCCAGCACACCTCCCCATCCTTCCCCCCAGACACAGACATTTTCAGTAAGTTGGGATGGGTTTTTTTTCAATCATCTTGTCTAAAATAACTAAAGGAGAAAAGCATTCCCCAAATAAAAATATCAACAATATCAGAGCTCCCCCGCTTTAATCTGCACCCCAAGACCCTCCTCTTAGCACTGTGCTGGTGCATGATTTCGTTAAATGAATAGCTGATTGTAAAGTAATTACAACCTCCCCTGGGCAGTTCCTTTTTTTTCTGCTTGTTTTAATTTCTATTTCCACAAATGGTGGGAAGCCCCTTTTTTTTCCTGCCTTGCTCTGCCATGGTCTGTCCATTCCCAACCACAGTTTTTTCCTCCGGTGAAGGAAGGGCTGGATAACACTTGGGTGTAATTTATGCCCCAGTCACGTGTAATTTGGTACAGTAAATGTGCCTGTAATTTCACCTTCGTTGCCGTTGCAGCTGTCTACCATCAGGATGGCAGCACCACGATACCGTTACCCGTTTATCTCCTGGAGGTACGAGTACAGCTGGCAAGCCCCTGCCCATCACTGTTTATGTTCAAGGAGCTAATATTATAGCATTACAGTGCCCCTTGGTGAAACTGTAATTAGGCAGCAGTTCTGTTTTACTGCTTGTGAGCACTCCCTGACAGCACAGGCACTGGGTGCTTTCCAAACTGCTACAGTTTCAGGCCCCAACCTGAAATCCTCATCTGGAGAAGGACTTTTACTGCTGCAAATCCCTCAAGTACCTCTTCGAGGCCCTGGCTTGCTCTGGGGGTCCTGGGGCACGGGGCTGGACCAGGCTGGCTTGGCAAAGGCCAGGGTGAGCTTCTCTGCTCCATCGGCTGTGTGATGGCAGGACAAGGCACTGGAGGCACGCAGCAATGCTCATGGGCTGAGCAGGGCAGGATGCGGTGTCCCTGCAGCAGAGGTCCATCCAAACAGCCTGCTGGCTCCAGGAGCTGTGGGTAGTTGGCCTCCGGCAGTGCTGGTACTGATAGGTAAGGGCTGCAGGAAAGGAGGAGAGGATAAACAGCAATGTCCTTTTAGTCAGGGGAACTATTTTAAACCACCTTCTCTGTGGGTAGCCCTTTTGGCTCCCAAGTCTGTCTGAGGCAGAGGTGTAGAAAATGTTGGAGGGCAGATCATCAGAGCAGAACTCCAGAAGGACAAAGACAGCCTTTCACAGGGCTAAGAGGCACACTCACGTTTGCTCATCTGAGACTAAGTGTACAAACCTATACAAGGCTTCTGTAGCTGCCTCAGCCCTCCTGACATTTAGGCATTTATTTGGGATTTTTCTTTTTTCCTCCAACACCAGACACCCCTCTTCTTGCACAATCTTCAAGCAAACCACAGAAAGCTGCATGATCAAGGACACCAGCTCACAAGACCCTAATACAACAGCACTGACTGCTCCAAACCACTGTTTTTAGGGGTACTCAGATGTTAGACAGATGAGCAGAGTATAAGCATCTAGGGAGAAGAGTTACTGACACTATGAGAATCACTAAACTAGTTGTTTACAGTGATAGGGAGGAGGAAAGCCAAGAGCAAGGCAGGGACAAACTGCATCCATCCCCCTGGACTGTGGACAATCCTATATTCTCAGGGGTTGTCCAGTTTTGTTGAAGCACCTCTGCCTCCTTACCAGGGCTCATGCCACCAGCTGGGCACCTAAAGGCCCCTGGCCAGGGCTGCAGGTCTCTCCTGGATGGAAACAAGGGCTGGGAAGTTGGAGGGAAAGGACAAATCTGAGCCCTTGAGGGGCAGGAGGGCTGCAACCCTACGGCACTGCCCAAGCAGCCCAGTCTCCCTCTCCCAGGGGGTGCCCACACTGGTGGGACATCTGTTTCCCCATGGCCACAATTGACACTGCATGCACTGACATAGGGCACGGGATCTTCACACGTGTTGTAGTTCAGCTTCAGCCTCAGCTGACCTTGTGGCAAGCTAATTCCCAAATTTCAAATGCCTGCCAGATTGAGTTTCCTTTGAGCATTCACTCGTAGCAGTGACTTACATTTCTGGCAGATGGGCAATGTGCCTGGCTGTCCTGATAAAATATGTCTATGCCTTCCCATCTTCAGCAGAGACCAAAGGCATTCTCAGCGTAAGGCAGAGCTGCAGCAACTTCTGCCTAAACTAACATTTCATTTCCTTGCTACAGCTCACTTCTATTGTCATCACTTTCATGCCTCTAATTAACTTGCATCTGTTTCGTGTTTGAAGTTTATAACACTTGCCCACTCTGGCTACAGTAGTTTATAACCCAATGCTAAACATATGTTTATGTTTACTGCACACTAGCTCTGAATCCTTTGACTTAGCGCTGTATCAGTTCATTATGCCATTAATGGAGATCCTCTGAGACAGGGCTGAAGCCTTTAGTGGCAATAAATTGGGGAATCGTTTGGAGATGGTTGAAAAGAGGTAGCCAGTGAGGACATGACAGGCCTGACATCCAGAGGTCTTGAGCACTTGCCACCCACCCTGTAACCACTGGGATTTTAGCACCTTCAAACATGAAACCACAACAGCTTTCATCAAAACTGTCCTGTGGATTTCAAAGAAGAGACTTAAATCCTGTGTAATCTTGGCTCCAGAGGCCCTCAGCAAGTCCTACCTACCTACTTTTAAACTAAGTGCCCATTGACTTTGCTTTAGGACTAATGAGATCTTCAAAAGGGTTACAGATGGCTGGGACGGAGGGGGGTGGGTTGTTTAATGTACCATATTACATATATAATATTTAGCATATTGCTAAGTGATACTTAACACCTGCCATAGCTGTAAGGTGACAAGCTGGTGTCCTGACACCAGCTGAGGTGAATATTAAGGTCCAGTTGGCCATTCAGACCAGTTTCACGTTCATTAACATCAGTGGAGCTGCTTCTGTTTTCCATCAGACATGATAAGTCATGCCAATGTCTGGGTGAAGTAAGCACACTGCCTCTTCATAGTCCAAGCCATTAAGGTGATGCCTAGATAAATGTGTTTATTTTTCATACAGATAACAGGATGCTCCTTAGGGCTAATAAGTATTTACTTTCTCTTGCATTGCTATTATCTCCCTCATTGAGAACTGTAATTAGCATCATTGATTGTTTGTGTAGTTTGCCTTCTAATTTTTTTTGTGCTATGGTTGACTGAAACTGCAATGTGCATTATGTCAATATGGGAAAAGTTATGTTTGATCTCTGCCTTCACACTGTTTGGACTGACCTACCTGGGAGTTGTGCATAAGCTATTTCTGTGGCACACCACAATACTTTACATTGTACATCCAATTTAAAAGGGACAACCATACATTTTCCATGTATGGAACATACAACAAAATACCCTCCATGCTAGTATTATCACCAAACAATTGAATTAGCTGCTTCCACTTCTCTCATTGTTTCTTGGTGGGGATAGACAACCAAATCCTTACATTCTTGCTGGGGCAAGTTCTTTCACCAAACAAAAGGGTGGGTGGTATGAAGCTCCTGTCTGGAGACCCAGAGACAAAAGGACCTTCCCCTCACTCCCCCTCTGCACAGACACCACTCTCAAGAGGTGGTTTCACACAGGACATTTTCTGCAAGCATGTGATCTCTTGCTGCCAATTAAAAATGTCACAAGAGTCTTCCTGTTATTGGCTAAGTACAGCGAGGATTAAATAAAACCACAGCCATGACACATAAGGAAATGCACACTCGTAGAGCCTGAGATGCAGAGATTGTTGTTGTCTTGCTGAAGTCAATGCCACAAAGCTGCTTTGCAGCAACAGATATCTGAACAAGCATCTCCAGGACTGCTGTTCTTCCTGTTTGGGAGAAAGCATCAGTTTACATCCATCCACAGCCATCCAGATTTTTGAGATAACAACAGCTCCACAAAGAATGGATTTTCAATAATAAAAGCTGTACTGCAAATTGGCCTGAAAAGTAAAATCCTTTGCACAGCTTTTATGTTTTTTTCTGGCTTCCATGCACCCACATAGGCATGAGCACACACTGGCAGAGGCACGCTGTGAAGAACCTCTGGTTTCCAAACAGTCTCTGAGGGGAAAAGCCATGGCCAGCACAAAAGCCCTCGCAGAAGGACCTCAGCACCCTCGGAGTGCGGCTGGAAGGGATGTCAGCTCCTTCAGCATCACCCCATCCTTCAGCATGGCAGAAAGGGCCATCACTAACACCAGACCAGGCCACCTATGGCATCAAGGACGATCCAACCCGAAGCAATTAAGCTTTGCTTCCCCTCAGTACCTGGCTGTATGTGCACTATGCCTGAAATGCTTTTCAGTAAGAAGCAAGCTGGAAGAGAGTTACCCCAGCTTTTGCCGTGTCCATTTGCATTACTTCCTAACCTGCTAAAAATCCAGAATAGGGAAGGACTCCTTATTTCTTTTGTTTTGCTTTTCTCTCATCTTGTTGGATAGGAAATGTCCAGACTCTCCCCTAATTTGGCAGAAATTCAATTCACCTAATCTCAAACCTTCAGAGCAGAGAAGAATCCATTAAGCTCATTTCCATTTGTCCTAGCAATGAATCGGTACACAGAGACATGAAGAAAATAATTTTGAAATACTTTTTCCATTATCTAGTTCTCACTTGCTGCCATTTCCCATTTGCCCAGCCTGGCTTCTTTATTCTCCTTGCATCCGGCCCATAGCAATTATCTCAATATCTAGGAAAAAGCATTAGGTTTTAAGATCTCAGGCTCCATTTTGACAAAGGCTTTGCAACCCAGAGACACCAAGGGAAGAGGATTAAACTTCCATCTGTTTGCCTTGAGGGGACAAAGCAAAGAAATCAGAGAGAGGTTTCAAAAGATGCTCGTGTGATAACATTGCGCACTCACTGGGCAGGAGAGTCTCAGGTAAGACATTTCTGCTTGGGAGTCATCCCAGCCATCAACGGGAGCACGTTATTAAAGACTCACTTCATACACAGCAGGCTGGAAAGATTCCTTCAGATCTCTTCCTCTGGAGTGCCTGGTTGCCTCTCCAGGCCCATGCCATATCCAACTACAATTTCTTGGACAGGAGTGAGAAGGTGGCCCAGCCCTCCACACAGCTGAAGCCCAAACTGAAAAACCAGCACAGCATCACCCAAAGGGAGCAGGAGAGATCCCACAGAGGAGCAATCCTGTCCCTTGGTAAAGGTGAGCATCCCATAGCACAGCTGGGGCAGGAAGGCTGGTGGAACCACCACCTGGTCCCTTGCAGCACTCCAGTCCTGAGACCACTGCTCTGTCCCCAAGGAGCAGGGGTGGAGGAGCTGGCGTGGTCTGGCCCCTGCACCGGGCACTGGCATTGACCTTTCTGGGGACAGAGCTGAGCACGGCTGTGACTCATCAGCCTCCACTCCCCCACCAGTGGCTGGTGACTAATTGTATTTATTCCCATTCTTCGTGTTTTGGGGAGAACAAACATAAACAGGCTTAGCAGTAACTGTTGCTATGTCTCTACTGTTTCCTCCTTTGGCCAAGTAGGGGGTTTCCCCCACACATGTAGTTTTAGAGCAGCATTTTAAGGGTTTTTTTCTTATTTTTAAGAAATAGCGTGAACATTTCTTGGCTGGTGGGGAAAGAAGGAAGAAAACTCCAAGGAGTCATTTCTGATTTGGTGCAGACACTGAGGAAAGGTTTCTGTAACCTGTCTACAGAAGAGGACTGGTCCACTCCGGGCAGCAAGTATTGCCACAACACAAAGCAGATTTCCTCCCAGTGCCCTGGAGAAGTCCTCACCAGCTCTAGATAGATCAGCTGTAATCATCTACAAGCACGGCCCAGAAACACAGCATCCCCAGAAACAGATCTCCTGGCAGGAACATCAAGCTTCTCAAAGGCTGGTCTGGAGAACCAGCCCCTGTCACATGCCCTTGCCTGGGAAGCACTTACATTTCTACATACACACATACGTATAGTCCCTTGCACATGCTTCTACATATGCAGGTATCATTGCACACAGACACATTTAGTGGGAATCTGCAGCTCATGTCTGGAATGGGCCTGAAGAGTCCTTGAGAGGTGAAGTCTTCTCCCTACCTGAAGAACACAGAGACTGGCCAGAGGATGCAAGGAGAAGAGCAAGGGGTGAGTGTGCAGGCCCCTGGACAGGGCACTCAGATAGCTCAGGTTCTATTAAATGTGCTATTAATTATATAAAAACATTACACCATTACAGATTATATAGTACTGATATATAAATTAATTACATGATTCCAGCCCTAGCTAGAAAACTCAGGTGATTTTACTTAGCAGTTTTATAAACATATATTTTATGTATTTTAGAATACGCATAATGCATAGCTCAGCAGGTAGGATGTTTCCCTGGGAGATGGGAGACCTTTGGTCAAGCTTTCACTTACGCAAAACCTAGAGGACTGTTTAGTGACGGTGACAGTGCCCTGGCAAGGCAACCTGACCCAGCCTGGCCCCAAGCACAGGCTGCCAGCCAGACATTTAATTCACAGAATCACAGAATCCTAGGGGTTGGAAGGGACCTCGAAAGATCATCTAGTCCAACCGCCCTGCCAGAGCAGGTTCACCTACAGTACATCACACAGGAACGCATCCAGGCGGGTTTTGAATGTCTCCAG
>VZRW01006559.1:0-12570 GCA_013398125.1 Aegotheles bennettii | reverse complement strand
CCCCCTTATCCTTGATATGCCTAGAGATAGTGCCAAGAACAAGTTGTTCCATCACCTTTCCAGGGATGGAGGTGAGGCTGACCGGTCTATAGTTACCCGGGTCCTCCTTCTTGCCCTTCTTGTAGACTGGAGTGACATTTGCTTTCCTCCAGTCCTCAGGCACCTCTCCTGTTTCCCATGACTTACCAAAGATGATGGAGAGTGGCTTAGCAATGACCTCTGCCAGCTCCCTCAGCACCCTTGGGTGCATTCCATCCGGACCCATCGATTTATGGATGTCCAGATTACTCAACTGATCCCTAACCCAGTCCTCATCTACCAAGGCAAACTCCTCCTTTATCCTGACTTCTTCTGGGGCTATAGGCATCAAGGGCTCCTGGGGAAAGCCTGCAGGAGTAAAGACAGAGGCAAAGAAGGCATTCAGCACCTCTGCCTTCTTTATATCCTCTGTCTCTAGGGCACCCACAAATATTTCTGATTAATTTTCACTGAATCATGTAGGTAGCAGATCCCTGTAATCTTGCTGTTGCTGGAGGTTCCTACCAAATTATGCTGGGACAAAAATCCACTGAAAGCATCCCCAGCTGTGATTAAGCAGATGCCAGGCCATCTGTTCTGCAGCAGTGCTCTCCTCAAGGGCAGATGATTTAGGAATCCCAGTATTGACAACTACTTACTTACAAATTTGTCATATGTAATGAAATACCCTGGAAATTATTTGTAAGTAAACAGTTCCCAGAGGATTTCATTACGCCTTACAAATCTGCAAATTGTTCATGAATGATCAAATATTGGTATGTAGGCAGGGTGCAATACCAGAAGAGATCCACTGTTTCAATGAGAGATTAGCCATGTTCAACAGGCACCCGCTCGGTGATGTACTCGGGCTGTTACCCCAGGCTGATCGATTGCCATTTAAAAACAGGAAATGTCATTGAATATTTGGCCATATATTGAAGATTACTGGGCCATTACAATCTGCTTGCTAAGATGCTGATAGGAGAAAGTCATGAGAGGAGACTCTCTGTGAGTACAAAGAGCTCCTGAAGCCCTCAGGGCGGCGGGTGCGCTGGCTCCACCACACACGCAGACCCAAGGTGGAGCGGACTATTTTTCTGATACGGTGTACATAACACTCCACCCAAGCCTCCCTGTGTAAATAGAAAATAAAGCCAAATTATGCCTGTAAAGAGTGGATTACACTGGTCACCGGGAGTGCTTGTGTATGTTCAGTCAATCTACGATAAGGTGCTTGCCATAAAATGCCTCCTAGAGGTAGGTCTCCTGGAAGCTGTAAAATGCCAGCAGAACCACCAACCTTTCAATACACCCAGTGGAGACAGCAAGGGAGGGACTGAGAAACAGGTCTGAGCTGCTCAGGACTGCAGAAGTCCCCTGGGCCAAGGGGTTCCCTCTCTCTTGCAAGAGAAAGGTAGGAGCATTGATTGCCACCAGCAGATATAAGGGGACGAAGTTCGTTTCAAAGAGGTAAAGGGTGACAACCTTTCTACAGACAAAACTGCTGTCCCACGGTCAGTAAAGCACAGTGGTAATCGAGACATAGATAACAGAGCATATAATGAAGACAGAGATTACAGAACCCCACAGCAAATCCACCCTGAAACAAGAAGCTGCTGTAAAGCAGTTTGAATGCTAACCTCTAAACACAATTAAAAGTGTAATGCTTTGGTATGGGATGTTTTTAAGAACAAACACTTACGGCAAGTTTCACTGGCATTATGATAGATAAACAAAAAAGTCTGAGCAGCTCCCAGATTTGGTGCATTTCTTAAAAAAAAAATTAAAAATAATTTATTTCTGTCATCCATTGATGCATGAAAAAGCATTGTCAGCTTCTGATATAAAAGCTGCATGAAAACTCACTTTTAAGAGAGTTGTCTTTATACTTCTTATTTATGAGGAGGAAGTCCCCGGCATTTGGACTTGTCTCATTCTGAGGTGAGGCTGGTCCTCAGTGGAGGCTGGCAGAGGTCAGCCCTGCTCACCCAGGCAGGAGCCCAGCGAGGGGGGACCACGCTCCCGTCCACCCTGCCACCAGTGAGCAGGCAGGTGGAACTGAGTTTGAAGAAATACAGTTGCAGCTGTCCCTTATAGTCCCCCTAGGGAAAAAAAATCGAATAAGGGAAAGGTTATTGCAGACTGATAACAGCTCGGGAGGCTGGGCATGGAACCTGTTGCCAGGGAGAGTTTGCTCCAGCACGGGCAGGGCCCCCCGTGCCTCCAGCCCCGCAGGGAGAGGTCGGGGAAAGGCATCCAGGGAGGGAGGGAGCCGGAGAGGAGCACTGCTGCGAGATGAGGAGCTGAGGAGAGATTGCAGCCAGCCAGGCTGGGGGCCCAGGGGGTCAGGGAGCGAGATTGGAAAGGGAGTTTTGGGGGAAAAAACACTGCATGCGTTGATGTAATTAAAACTTTTGTCATCGTGCATGTACATGAAGGAGGTGAATTACGACTGGATTTGCCTCTTTGGGCACTTGGTAGCTTTTGAGAGCTGCTCTTTTGCAGGCTTAGCAATCACTTTGTGATTTCTTGTCTGCAATACAATAAAAGGCCACAGGTGATGGAAACTTTTTGCAAGGAGAAATAGAAAAGAGCAATCCCATCAGCAGTGAGACTGCTGCAGAAGTATCCGTGCTTCTGCACTTGCTGCTTTATGCTGCTCTCCCTTGTGCCATGAGAATGCTCAGGAGAGAGCAAAGGGCTGGAGAAGTAGAGGATGGAAACGCATCACCCCACAGGCTGGAAATCAGTCATGTAAAGCCACAGCTAGGACTGGGGCTCATGTGCCAGTGTGGTGCCCGTAGGCACAGAGCAGAGATGGTGTGGATTTACCGAGGAGCACTGCTTTGGCAAGCTAAACCAGGTATGACTTCAAAATGTTTAAAATGTGCCCCCTCCTGAGCACAGCCTCACCATGCAGTGAACCAAGGCCAGCACCCTGGTAGCACAGCCCCACTTTCCTTCTCGCTGTCAGGGTGCCCATCCCCACATCGCCCATGGGAAAAGCTGGCTTCAGCCCAGGATAAGACTCCAGAGCTGGGTGAGAGGCTGCCCCTGACAAACACCATGCTAATTTGCACCCTGAACCGTGTCCAGCGTGGGCCTTTGCTCCCCCATCTACACCCCCAGCCATGCTGTGGGAAAAACACCAACCCGATGGCCACCAGGAGTGTCACTGAACACTGTTTCAAGGCATTGTCTCACCCTCCCGCACCAGGCTTTGACAAAGCAAACACCATGACAGGAGGCACCCACCAGAGCTTGCTGTGGTCCCCTGAGCAACAGGCCCACTGCAACTGCAGGTGCCCAGCAGAGAGCTCAGCAAAACCCTGCCAGCCACCAAAACACCCCCCTTACACATCCTTAAGTATTATTAAACACATCCTGAAGTATTTGCAGGATAGGGGCCTTAGTTCACTGGGTTAAAATACCAGAACAATATAAAACACCTCTCTCTGCCTTTGGAACCCACTGCACTTCATAAAAATCCTAGGGACCCTGCTGGAGTTAAGCCATTGTTGATAGCCATAAAAAATTGCTTAATAAATCTTCTTCCACTGATGAAATAGCTACTTCACAGCCAGAACTAAACAAATTGAGCATTTCAAAGCAACCTGCTTGACACAAGCCCTGATTTGCACACCAATACATGCATCCCCACTGCCCAGTCTGGGCAGGACCCTGAGCCCAGGCTGTTCGTCCCTCCCTGCTGTCACAGCCAAGTGCCAGGAGGAGATTTACTGCAGCAATATTTTCCTCCCGAGTGACAGGAAGGGGATTTACCTCGGCAACCTGCAGGCAGTTAGGGTGAAGTGATCCCAAAATGAGACCAGCCTGGCACATGGCCACGCTGGCTACCCACATCGGCTACTGATCCTCACCATCCAGAGCCTCCGTCACAAAGTTCATCACAATGGGGGTTTTACCTTTTTTGGTTGCCATCCTCCTAAAAAATGAAAATTTAATTAAAAGAAAGGCAAGTGCTCATCTCCCTGCTGCCCCACAGACACTATTCTGAAAGCTTAGCCTAATAGGTGAAAAAGCAACTAAGAAGAGAGGCTCCTTTGTTAAAAAGCTGTCTTGAGTCAGTATTTCTTAAACGCAGCTGATAGCCAAGGTGAGGGAAATAATACATTTCACTAGCTTTTCCCAACTGCACAGCCATTGATTTATTATAATAGTATGCTAATTAAAAAAAAAAAAAGGTGGAGCAGGACCTGCTTCCAGTCAGAAATATTCAGTGAGAAGTTCCACGTAAATATTGATGTTTCAACAGAACTCACCATCTGCTTAACTGGATGTTATATATTTGCCTAGAGATTCATACGGGGGAAGAAAAAGGACATTTTTAGGCCTTTTTAGCAACAACGAATGACTTGAAAACAGCGAATGAGCAAATCTTAAATTTTTCAAAGTCATTTGATTTGGGGTTCAGGTTTCCAGATAACTTGTTAGGATTTGGGTTTGCAAGACAGGTGTTTGGCATTTCTAACTCCCTGCTCCCTTTAAGAGACATCAAACCGAGCATTAAACTCCTACAGTCTCAAAAGTTCAAGTCAAGGTGGTTTTTGTTTTGCTTTTCCCCCTGAAGGTCAGTTCAGGATTGAATCCTTTTGTCAAGGTTGGCTGGAGAGCAGAAGGCTCTGTTAATCTACCGGCACGGCGGCTCCCTCCTGGCTTCCTTCCCTTGCAGTTTGTTTTACTTCAGGATTCACCCCCTGGGATTATAAAGGCTGCAGACCAGGGTTAGAGGCGAAACAAAGAAAATGAGGTCGGTTGTTTATTTACAGGGAGCCAGAATTCATAATGCTGGAGACACTGGGCCCCTCCCAAGAGATAACTGATTTTACAGCACCTCTCCACAACTTTTTTCTTCCAGAAATAAAATACAGTGACAGATCCTAAATCCCATTTCCCCAAGTAATTCCTAGAACCAAAACAAGAAAGAAGGTTTTTCCTGCAAAGTGACCAGCTACTAGAACAAAACAAACACATTTCCATTGATCTCTATGTTGAAAAGCATCTGAAAAAAAAAAAAAGAGATAAAGACAACTTTGCCCCCTTCAGAGACCTTCTACTTTTATTCACTCCTTATTATGGAGGTCTTTTTTTGACCACAGATTTTTTTTTCTTTGGGCTATAATCTTGTTATCCTCCTCCTCCTTTTCAATGAGAAGGTCCAATTTTTCTTTCATTTATTCACTGTGGAACCCCACTGATCAGGAGCTAACAAACACATCCCATCCTACATAGGCAGCCTGGCAAAATATTTTCTCTGTTCGTACCGTGCTTTAACCACCACAACAGCAGCAAGGGACGGTGCAAATGCATCCATTACATCTCAGGAAAAACCTTGCTCTTTCCCCAGGCTTTTCAGGGTGTTTGCCCTCCAGGGCAGCATCCACTTTCAGTGAAATCGCTGGATTTACAACAGAGCAAGTGGCTGTAGAAAAACAAAAACTGGATTCCAGGGTCCTGATAAGAGAAGGTAAGTGTCCTGCGACCAGAGTCTGGCCAGTCACCCGACCACTAATCCGGGGTGAATCTGCTGGCGTCAGTGGCTTTGTGCTAAACACACACTGGGGTGAAAAATGAGAGTTGCAGCTCAGCTTAGGCAGCCCAGCTCCAGCATTCTGCTACCAGAAGTGGTTGCTTACTTTCAAGCTCTCCGCACAGCCTGTAATCACCCAATATTGAAACCAGATTTACAAGCTCTTTAGAGAAGTTTGTGATTTCCAAAGCAGGCGCATTTGGTATTTCAGAGAAAGGTCAAGCCCCCTGTGGAGTAAGAGGGTTTTAATAGAATCAGTTCAGCAGGAGTTAAGAGGAGACATACCAACCCAGCGGCTCTCAAAGCCGGGAGAAGCAGAGACATAAGAAAAGCCACGACCATTACTGTTTTGAGGAAAGACTTGGGGAAAGAGATGCACACGGAAACTGAATTACATCTTGGACGTTTGATTTAATTTATTCCGGTCTGAGAGACTCTCAGTTAGAGTTGTCCTTCCTCCCCTGCAGGGCTTGCAGCGGTTTCAAAGAAAGGAGTGCTTGTTATTGTCTGCAGGGGAAACCCGAGAGAGTGCAGCACAATGACAGTCCAGGCTCCTAAATCAAAAGCATTTTAAAAGGATAGCCATCGCCTACCGTCTCACCTCTTCAGCCTCCAGCCAGGCTCTTCACCTATTAACGTTTGTTCCCTGATAAGTGACACACAGTGGGTGTCTGGAACTGCCTTGTTCCACATACACATGGCAGCCAGCAGCCAGGAAGCCCACAGAACATTGCATGTCCCTCCTTGTCGTGGGAATACAGCGTAATGGCAAGCTGCTGTTGCTGAGGTCTGCAGGTAAAAGAAGCACCCACTACAGAAATACTTACTAGTGATGCAAATGGCTACTACTTGCTTCAACATCCTTCAGACTCCACAGTCAGTAGTTTCAGCAAAAAGATTCAGGGCTCATTCCATAACTCACATAGCTGCTGCCGACAGATACCAGAGCTCATAACATAGTTCCCTTAGTATATGGGCTTTAAAATAAATTGGAAAACCAGTTTTCATACTTTGAAGACCCACAGCCTAGAAACTCACAGGCCATATCAGCTACCACACCGAAACCACACACACTGCACCAGGTAACAGAACAGCCCCAGGAGCCAGCAGCTGCTAACCCGTAACTGTCCTGAGCACACCATGGCCCTGCTCACAAGACAGCAGGGAAGGCAAACAATCTCTCTTCTTCTTTAAGGCATCTCCACAGCAAGGGGCCAATTAGAGCATCCTGGTCTTACTGGCCTTTTAATGGCAAGCATAAATAGGCCCTTATGTATTCAAATCAGCAGCAAATGAGTGGTGAAGGTCACAGGATGCTTAAATGACTATACAATATGCTCCCCTCAGATGGCTGAAGAAAGCACTTGAAAGGTTTAGCCATCAGATCTTCTAACTTGTCTAGTCATCGTAACTACTATGTCTGACAGACAGTATTTCAGGTTTGCCTCTTCCAGCACCAAGTTCCCAGCCAGTCATTCCCAAAAATAATACGCTTGGCAGGGCTGACAACTGCCCTAGACTTTCAGATCAGTGCAAAGGAAGAGCAGAGCTCTTATAGGAAAGCAGTGCTTTGAAAGGTCAGCCAGAAGACCACAGGCCAGATTCCAACAGCAGTTGCAGCCACGTAATTTTAAACTTTAGCAGCAGAAAAGGTAAAAAAAAAATAAGCAGGGAACAGAGTTTGCAGCACTAAAAGCAGTCTTTCAGGCACTTTGAGCAAGTAAGAAGTCAGCAGCTCAAGGTATATAGATGAAACTAATCCTTCCAAACTACACTTTAATATTGCAAACATGAGCACGGTGGGACCTTGGCATGCCCAAGGCTCTCACTGCACTCAGCCACTATGAGTGTTTAACTGTATGGGTAAGTTTGCAATATCAATACCTGTGTTTGTACAGCCAAGTGACCAACTTATCTCCAACAAGCCTACCACATAGTTCAAGTGTACTTTCAGAAACAAACTTGTGACTTAGAGGGGCAGGTTTCTGTTGCCTTACATCCCTGTGCATTCCAGGCTGCATATCCCAAAGCAATCTACCACAGTAAGCAGTATACAAGGTCAGAGCAGTGCTGCAAGGTTGTTGTAACCCCATTTATGCCATGCCCTTTCCACTGGGGGCAACAGTAGGGGCTCAACTTTATAGCCAGAAGCATTTCTAAAGCTATTTAAAACACAGATGAATACCACCTCCCACAGAAACGTTTTGGACTTCTCTTGCACCACGATGTGGCATCTGCAAGTCTACTTTGATTGTTGCAACAAAGTCTAATAAAACAAGAAAAACACACTAAGCTCCCATGGACAATCCAGAGGCTTTGTTCGTTTTCAGCAACTGGGCATTGAATAAATGAAATGATCAAGTCAAGTCAACTAGCTAAAGGAGTAAGAAACAACCAAGTGTACAAATACTGGCAGGGAACGAAAGCCATCTACACCAGAAGAGCACAGAGGAGGAGCCAGATTAAAGCCAGCACACTGTTGATTCTTCAGTCCCACACAACAGTAGCAGCATTTGATACTGAGTTACACTATGAAAGACAAGGCAGATGTTTCCCACTGTGCCAGGGGTTACCAGCAGAAAAAAAATATACATATATACACATACCAGAATAGGCCTTGTGGTTTTGTGTTTTCCCTCCCCACCTCAAAAAAAGTTGAGTAAGAGGTACAAAGGGAAAAAAAGACCACAGAAAACAAGAATTGAGACAAGGGAGGAAAACCAGCTATGAAGAATTAAGAGCCTCCTTCTAACACATTTTGCATTGAGGGGAAGCACTCCTTCATTAACAGAGAGGAAGAATAAGTATCACACAAAGCTGCAGAAGAATTCACTCAGCTTATAAAAAACGCAATAGTCAAGAATTGAGGATGTGGGTTCACTGCCACTTAAAGTATTAAGCAATAAAGCCACCACCTTCTCTCTGAAACACCCACCTAATTTTCCACACCGAGTAGGAAAATAAGACTGTTTCAGAACCCAGTTCTTATACACAACATTACCATACATACATCCTTGATTTGTTTCTCACCATGCCCCCCCAAAAAATTGTTTTTCAAAACAAAAAGTCACAAACAAGTTTCAGACAAAATATATATATTTTAAAAAAATCTTTACAATAAGTCAGGAAACATAGGAGCTTGCATACAGTTTATTAGAATAACTCAGTTCTCAGCTCCCTACAGTTCAGATAACCCTGGTGACAGTGTTTACAACTTCTAACTTTTGCTTTCATAACTTTAAAGCAAACAATACATTTGAGTGTATTTTACTCTGTGCAAATAAGACAACTTTTGGAATCCTTCAGAAGAAATATCCAAGATTCTGTTTGCAGAGGTCCTTTGTTTCTCAAAGATGATTTATGAGAGTTTTTGTTTTAAGATAAAGTGCTCCTGTCCAGCAGAACCCAAAGGCCTTCACGAGTTCAGAGAGTAAGTTTAGCTCAGATTAAAAAAATAACTGGTCATACAAACTCCAGCTTCCCATGTCCGCTGTACATTCCCCAGTGGACTAGCGAAAGAATTTTATCATTGCTGAGGTCTGAATGTCTCATTTTATCACAGGTCATGCAGCAGTTCTCGTGACCAGTCACAGGCACCATGCATTCCAAGTCCAATTTTGCCACCTGCCCTTTTTTTGAGTGATGTCCGTGAAAACTATAGTGCAAACGGGAGAGCATTTGCTGTCGTTGATCTTGAAGTCTCTTATTTTCACTCCTGAGCATCCGCAAAGCCAGCATAATAAGGAGCACCAAGATTAGCCCGCCAGCTATAGGAACAGCAATTACAGCTGCCCTGAACCATAACTCTTTCGAAGAGGTCAATTCCTGTACCTTGGTGATAAGATTCCTGCTGCTGTCATGTTGATATCTGCTCCCTTGTCCTGCAAAGGGGAAAGATGTGAAGCTTATTTCAGTATCAAGAACTGACATATATAAGCAAGTCCGTTAAACCCCACACTGACAAGTTTATAGAACCACAGCTACACACCTCTGCAGTATCTACAGAAAATACCCCTATGAAGTGAAAGATGAGTTTCTAAGGCTGTTTGTAACATGGAATTTCTTACCCTGCTAGCTGATTTAACTAGGAATGCCACTGCCCTTGATTCTAAGAAGCAAGGTCAAGCTGGCAAAATAGACCTTTAACGTTAATGCAGACAAAAAAGCTACTCAGCCGAGATGCTTCCCTCCACTCATCCACCCACTTTTTTCCTCTGGTGCCTCTACTTACACTAACAACAGTAGTCATATAAAACATCTCAGCTGTCACCAGCCTGATGGCCAAAAGAGATTTCACCGAAGCTTCCTTGCCCTACCTGAAGTTTCACCCCTGGAAGGAGACAAAACATCATGTAGTCCCCTGTAATTGCACATATCTTCATGACAGCATTCCAATGTGGACGTGGTAGTGGTGCCAGAGTGGTTTTGTGCTTGTTTGGCTTGGCAGATATCAGCTGTGCTTGCAATAGAGTCCAAGCAGCCGTGAGTAAGTGGTGAATGCGTATTCTGAGGATCAAGCAGTCTGGAGAAGCAGGCGCTAAGCTCAGATTTGCACATATAGCCGGTTGCAACACAGTGTGCAGCATCACAGTAGCATCTGATTTCACCTAAAAAAATACAAATTGTGCAAGGTAAGAATTCAGTCCTTCAGAGTCACCTCACTAGGTGCTCTTATAAGCCACGAGCACCACACAACCCAACTCAGTGCCAGTTTTGGGCTAATCCTCTGGACTGTAAATCCACGAGAGCAGGGCTTGTTTCCTTCCCACCACTGTACAGTGCCCACCTCGCTGTAACCTTAATCCCTGCAAATGCCTTGGGGCACTTGTTTTAATTACTGTAGTCCTTTGAATTAAAGCAAGAACATTTCACTAAAACAGGGATTGGGGGAGGGCCGGGGAAGGTCACAGTGGCTTTTTTTCCAAGGTAAATAACTACAAGACCAGTTTATAGCTACTTCCACTCGCTGTCAGCAGTTGCGTTAAACCACATTTAAAGTGAAATCCCAGTTTTAAAAGCAATATACACCTTCAGTCCCACAAGGAAGTCACATCTATGTTTTAAACCATTACTACAGGAGCAGCATTCTATTTTTAAAAAGGTAACACTTCTTATAACTGGGCATAAGCACACAACAAAAACACTAGGTTTAAATATTTGTGTGACAAATAAAAAAAAAAATCAGAACTACTGAATTGTTTATTACCTCTCAATACTGTGCCAAAATTTAAAAGGTTGAACTAACACCTTATAAAGCTATTAGTTAGAACCATTACCATCTAAGTCTCCCAGTCAGAAAGGTTTTTACTGTGTGAAACTGCACAACTATTTAATTTCTCCAGAAAGACAGAAATTCTTTAAGTAGCCATTCATGTAAAAGGCTTTTTTATCAGTATTATAAAACAGAAACAGCCCAGTTTATAATTAATCTGATCGCCAGAGTCAATGCCTCTCAACTCAAACGTAAAGCTATTAAATGGGGTGAAATTGCAAGGCTAAAAGCTCTCCCTCGCCCCTCCCCAGTTCTGCATGCAATCCAACATGCGGTCAAAAGGGGAAACACTTAGACTGAAAATCCTCTACTGGCTCTATGAAAAATCTCTCAGGAAACCTCAAAAATTTCTGAAGGAAGCAACAAAAAAGTTCCCTTCATAAAACTCTTCATTTTGTGCTCTCCAAACTGCTCTGGTACGAATTATGCGTGTCCTGTGCTGTAGGGAAAACTTACTCTTTCTAGGCAAGTTGCAACTCAAACATAATTCAAAGCACTGTTGATCCAAGGCACAGGAGGAAATCAAATTTTGGAGCCATCCTTAGAAGAGTGGACTTAAAACTACTTCTAACATGCCTGGTGTACTTGCCTTCACAGCAGCACCAAGGCTTTCAACATCAGCGAGTTGTCAGAGGTCTTCCTACAGTCTACACTCCAAAAATCAGCCTACAGGCTTCCTTGCTGCCACCCCTTCTTACGATGCTTCCTCCCACCCCATACCTAAAAAGTATTCTGAAAGACGTTAAAAACCATCCCAACCAAGTTAACTTCCCCTCTTCAGCCTACCTTAATGCACTCCCCAAAACGCTACTGCAGGCTCCAGGCCTTGAAGTCCCCGCTGCTCTTTAAGAGCTCTGCTTAATAGAAGCCAAATGATGGAGTGTCTCACTGTCTCCAGCCCAATTCCCTGGGGCTTTTAGACCAAGTAACCTAATTTATCGTGAATTCACACACACTGTCATCCAGCATGCTATGGAAAAAAGACTCGATCATTTCCTAACCATTTTATGTGAGGTCTTCCCCATAGACTCTCTGAAAAAATAATTTTCATCATTTTCTCGCTGTAGGAGAGTTATAAATAAGATGCAAACAAGGACCAGCACCAGGGCTGCCAGTCCTTCCCTGAGCCTCGGCACACGCGAGGCGAGTGCAGCCACACACATTCCCACTGCTTATACAGCCTGGCTTCAGAGAAACCCACATTTTACTGACCTGAGACAGCCTTACAAACAAGACCTGACAGGCTAGTCATCAGGTTAATTCAACTGCTCTTTAATTAAAGCCACGTTTCGGGTGAAACAGAATAGACCTTGTATTACTGTATTAGAACTGTATTTCTGTCAATTCATAAAGTTTCTTCCTGTGCTGTGCAAAAGGCCAGGAAGGGTATTTGGTATTTTGAGAGGGTGAACAATGCCCTTCTGTTCCCTCCTCTTTCTTGTTACTGTATGTAGCTATTAAAGAAAAACGTCTGCTTTTAGTCAAGATGGCTACAGGAGAGACTGCAGGCTTCTCCCGAAGCTTTTGAAGTCCGCAGCAGCCAGAAGCCTGTGATCCCCTAATTATATCATTATCAGGCACATAGCTTCAGTATCTGCGACTTCACATCACTCAGTCACTCCCTGCTCTGCCCGCTTTGATGGGGCCAGCGGGCTCCCCCCTGCACTGTTATTGCGGGTTAATTACAGCCTTCCCTCCAAAATAAATAAATACCCCGCTCATCCCCGCC
>VZRW01006558.1:880-19033 GCA_013398125.1 Aegotheles bennettii | reverse complement strand
AGCTTGGAGAAAAGGAGACTGAGGGGTGACCTCATCCATGGTTACAAATATGTGAAGGGTGAGGGGCAGGAGGATGGAGCCAGGCTCTGCTCAGAGATGGCCAGGGATGGGACAAGGGGCAATGGGTGCAAGTTGGAGCACAGGAGGTTCTGGGTGAACATAAGGAAGAACTTTGTCACTGTCAGTGACAGAACCCTGGAACAGGCTGCCCAGAGAGGCTGTGGAGTCTCCTTCTCTAGAGACATCCAAACCCCTCCTGGATGCATCCCTGTGTGCCCTGCTCTGGGTGGTCCTGCTCTGGCAGGGGGGTTGGACTGGGGGAGCTTTAGAGGTCCCTTCCAACCCCTGACATAGAAACAGATAAACCAGAGGGAGGAGAGGACCATGAGGACACCTTACTCTGTGGTCACCTCCTTCTCTTTTCGTGAAAGGAGGATTTTTCCTTCCTAAGACCAAACTTCTCCTCTCGGGATCACCAGAGCACATCTCAGTGTGGCCTCATCTGGTTAAAAAAAAAAGCTCTTTGTGAGTTTAACCAAGATTGGGGGATTTCCTATGGAAAACCCACCAGGTGAGGGTCGTGTTGGGCTCCTCATCCAGTGTTGGCAGAGCTGGTGGTGGTTGAGCCCGTGACGGGGAAGCAGAGCTTGGAGCCATCGTTGAGTGAACAGAAAGGAAGCTGCTCTACTATTTTTTTTTTACTTTGGTGGGTTTTGAGGCTTTTAGCTGTGAATTTGGGTGCTTGCAGGCTGCAAATTCAGTGCTCAGGGTTGGACTCTGAGGTGGGACTCTGCAATCCAGGTGTCCAGCAAAGCTGGAGGAGAAGCAGCCGTTCCCCATGGGCTTCTCCTCACCCCGTGCTTGGGGTCAACTGGGGGGGCCAGGGGTGCTCAGAGGAGGAATGGTCTGGAGTTCTCAGCTGGGACATGGGTTGTGGGTGGCAGAGCAAGGGAGAGGTCCACATTTAATGTGCTTGGTGTCTCTGGCCCCAGAGCAGAACCTGCCACGGGGACATCTCTTCCCAGAGCATTTGGGTTGAAGGGAACTTAAAGCCCATCCAGTGCCATGGGCAGGGACACCTCCCACCACACCAGGCTGCTCCAAGCCCCACCCAACCTGGCCTTTAACTCCTCCATCACCCCCAGCTTCTCTGGGCAACCTCTGCCAGGCTCTCACCACCTTCATCTCCTCCTCCCATCCCATCTCCATCTCCCCTCTGGCACTTGGAACCCGTTCCCCCTCGTCCCATCACTCCCTGCCCTTGGCACCAGTCCCTCTCCAGCTTTCCTGGAGCCCCTTCAGGCACTGGAAGGTGCTCCAAGGTCTCCCTGGAGCCTTCTCTTCTCCAGGCTGAACTCCCCCAACTCTCCCAGCCTCTCCTCATGTCGGTGCTGCTTCTCAGCGTGGTTGCCAAGTTCCCATGACAAGCCCCAGGGCTAATTAAAAAGTCACTCAAAATTAAGAGCAACACAAGCCTGGTGGGTTTGAACGCTCCCCAGCTGTGGAGAGGTCCCATTATTTGTTCCCTGTACAATCCAAGAGTCCTCTTGGACTTCTCCCCTTGAATCACAGCTTCTCCAAAGCCCATGGTTGACTCAGAACTCTCTGAGCTCCAGCGGGTCCTCCCAGGAGCACCACCATGCCCCACAGAGGTGGAGGAGCCTCCCTTTGTCCCGCCGGGGCAGATGAGTGGAATTCCAGATGGCTGAGGCTGCCTGTGGAATTCCAGCAGAGTCCTGGAGAACCCCATGCCTGGCTGCTCAGCAGATGTTTGAGCACATTCCTGAGATCCCTATGGAACAGGAGCTCACTGGGAGCAGGAATAGCTTTTGATTTGAGGAGCTGGTGGGTTGGAAAAGCCAGATAAATCCCTTGTGAGGGTTGAGGACCTCATTTAGATCTTGGTGCAGAGCAGTAATGAGCTACCTTGGATTGCTGCTGGCTGTGGTTTCCCACCCAAGGTCTCTGCTACCGTAAACGCCGTTCCCCTTATATAAAGTTGAGTATTTTTAGTGCTTCGTGGAGACATTCAAACCTGAAGTGTTAGCAGAAACCACACGTTTCTCCTCTGAGCTCTTCTCCTCGCCTTCTTTGAGCACAGCAGAAGAAAAACCTTTCTGTTTGCCTGCCAAACCTTCCTGCACTCGTTTTTATTTGCTTTCCCTAAAGCAAAAAACTTCTCCTGCAGCTTCAGGTGGGCTTCGGTGGCCTGGGTGGTCAACCTGGTGCCCAACAGGAGCACAGGCAGGTTCCTTGTGCCCGTTGAGGAGCAGGATGCTGTGGGATGAGTTAAGAGGAGAAGTTGGGTGTTCTCCATGTTGTTGGAGTACAGGAGAGGGTTGTGGTGGGTCACAAAGAGGTTGGGGTTGAGTTACCCTCAAGTTTGGTTTTGCTGGTCCTGCCAGGAGGGCAGGGCTGGAGGTGACCCCGTCAGGATCACAGAATGGCTTGAGTTGGAAGGGACCTTAAAGGTCATCTAGTCCAACCCCCCTGCCATGGACAGGGACATCCTCCACCAGCCCAGGTTGCTCAGGGCCCATCCAACCTGGCCTTGAACATCTCGAGGGACGAGGAATCCACCACCTCTCTGGGCACCCTGGGCCAGGGTCTCACCTTCTTCCTTAGACTTCTTCTCAACTTCTTCCTTAGACCCAACCTCAATCTCCCCTCTGGCACTTGGAACCCGTTGCCCCTCGGCCCATCACTCCCTGCCCTTGGCACCAGTCCCTCTCCAGCTTTCCTGGAGCCCCCTCAGGCACTGGAAGGTGCTCCAAGGTCTCCCTGGAGCTCATCCAGGCTGAACACCCCCAACTCTCTCAGCCTCTCGTGGGTGGGTGTGGAGGAACCTCTGCATTTTAAGACAAGATCTCTTGAACTTCACTGCTCCGTCAGCTTCTGCCCAGCCAGACTTTGCCATCACAACGTGGACACCAGCTCTGTTCCTCCTGTGACCCCTCTGTGACTCGAATGTCACCAAGATGTCATTTTTTGGGAAGATCTTTGCAGCAGAGAGCTCAGGAGACTTCTCAGCTGTGCAACCAAGCGATGCCATGAGAACAATCCCTGCCTTTGTCCCACCTACACGTTCTCCTGGGGAGAAAGCTGTGTTGTACCCTGGAACTTGTCACCATTCTGGGGACGTGGGAGCATGAGTGAGCACTCACCTGCTGTTCCTCAGCTGGAGACCACGTTGGAAGGGGATCCTGTCACATCTGTGGTCACACAGGATGCTCTGCGAGCTGTGGTTCTCTTCTTGTTGGAAAGAAAGGCTCCAAAAATTGTGAAATAGCAGGAAAAGTGGAAATCTGAAGGATGAGATGTCTTCTCAGGCTGGGACAGAAGTGATGGTCCTGCCCCTGAAGGACCCATCCTCAAGCCCCTTCCCGGTGAGCTTGTCAGGGTGGTGTTCCTGGGGTGCTTCTCTTTTTGGTGCTTGTAGGAACGGCTCCTTCTGGCTGAGGGATGTGGAGGTGATGAAGTTCATGGTGACTTAGTTTGTGCCTCGAGATAGTCCTGAACTCCAAGCTCAACGTGAAGGATAAATGCTTGGATGGAGCCCAACAGGGACCTCTGCTTGCCCTGGCACTGCAGGGATGGCCATGGAGCCGTCTGCCCTGGCCAGGATGGGCTTCCACCTCCAGCTGGGAGCTGAAAGCCCAGCTGAGACTGGTTTAGACCCAGTTTCTCCTCTCACAGGAGACCCCCCCTGCAGTGCTGGGGCCACCTCTGGGGTCCCCAACATCAGAAGGACACGGAGCTGTTGGAGAGAGTCCAGAGGAGGCCCTGGAGATGCTGTGAGGGCTGGAGCAGCTCTGTTCTGGGGCCAGGCTGAGAGAGTTGGGGGTGTTCAGCCTGGAGAAGAGGTCATCTGACCTTGGGAGATGTTCCTCAAGGTGCTGCTTTACAATCCCGCCCCATGAATGTCGTTGACTTTGAGACAGGAGGGTTCTGCAGAGCTGTGTTGATCTGGAGACCAAGGTCTGGGGTGTTGGGACTTAGGCATCCCTGGAGTGATGGGGAAGATGGAGTTGACAGGACTTGGGCATGAATGGTCTGAGGGCTGGAGCAGCTCTGCTCTGGGGCCAGGCTGAGAGAGTTGGGGGTGTTCAGCGTGGAGAAGAGAAGACACCGGGGAGACCTTGGAGCACCTTCCAGTGCCTGAAGGGGCTCCAGGAAAGCTGGAGAGGGACTGGTGCCAAGGGCAGGCAGTGATGGGAAGAGGGGGGACGGGGTCCAAGTGCCAGAGGGNATGGAGATGGGATGGGAGGAGGAGATGAAGGTGGTGAGAGCCTGGCAGAGGTTGCCCAGAGAAGCTGTGGGTGATGGAGGAGTTGAAGGCCAGGTTGGCTGGGGCTTGGAGCAGCCTGGTGTGGTGGGAGGTGAAACCCTTCACAGAGGGTGACACCTCACCAAGGGGACAATCCTGTCCCTCGGAGCCGGAAGGGCGGTGCTGCCCAGGGATTTCATCCCTGGGATGATGCAGCTCCCATTATCCCAGCAGGAATCTGGCTGAGTGACTGCAGATGATTGCTCCTGCAAGAACCGGGTGTGTTGTTTGTAACAAAGGTGTTTGGTGGCAGCACCTCACCAGGTGAGGTCACAGCAATGGAAAAGCTGGTGGAAAGCTTCAGCTTAGTGCTGGATCTTGGACAGTGCTAAAATCCCATGGAATCATCAAATCCAGAATGGTTTGGGTGGGAAGAGACCTTAAAGATCATCTAGTTCCTACCGCCTGCCATGGGCAGAGACACCTCCCACCACCAAGGTTTGGACCTCGCTCTGTGCGTGTTGGTGAGGAGCTGGGCAGGTGACAAGGACAGGCCAGGTCCTACTGCTGAGCCACCAGTGTCCTCCTGCAGCTTCTGCTGGCTCTGGGTGATGCAGGAGAGGGATGGCGTTGAGGTGTGTGAGGAACAAGACCCACATCTTCATGTTCCCTGGTGTTTACTCCCCGTTGGGTCAGGAGCAGCCATGGGCAGGGCTGGTGGAGCAGCTCCATCCATGGGGCAGGACAGGGCTGGGAAGGGCTGAGCTTGCCAAGCAGGTCTGGTGTCTCTGAGCCTCTGGGCTGGCTGGTGGCCGGGCTGAGCAGCCAGTTTAGTCACTGTGATCACCCAGTGAGAAGTCCCAAGCGAAGAGCTCCACCACCCAGGTCTTGTTCCCCATCTTAACCCCGTACGTCCCTCATGGACAGAAGTGGAGTTGTTGGCGTGCACAACCTGGCCGTTGGCCATGCAGAGCAAGGGGATGAAAACCCCGTGGCCATGGACACCGTGGGGTTCTGTCACCTTCCAGGGACACACAGGTTCTTGAGTCACCTCCTCCTTCTTCTTGCTGGCTTCTCTCGGTACCCTTGGTGTCTTCAGGGGTGCTTTCAAACCTCTTGCATCAGAGGAGCCAACCCACAGTGTGTGCTCTGGCAAGAGGCCGTGTGAAGTTGGGATGAGGAGCTCTGCTCCACCAACATTGTCCACTCACACAGGGCTCGTGGCCTTCAGCTCAGTCCCCTCTTTGACCTTGGGCTCCTTTGTGAGTCCCACCCCTGGAGACGTCAGGGGAAGTTTAGGTTGGATATTGGGAAGAAGTTCTTTACTGAGAGGGTGGTTGGGCACTGGAATGGGCTGCCCAGGGAGGTGGTGGAGTCACCGTCCCTGGGGGTGTTCAACAAACGGGTTGATGAGGCACTTGAGGCCATGGTCTGATGGTCTAATGGTTAGGAATATGATGGGATAAAGGTTGGACTTGATGACCCTGGAGATCCCTTCCAACCAGAATGATTCTATGATTCTACTGGGGATACTGGGACACATGGTCTGATGGTCTGATGGTCAGGAATATGATGGGATAAAGGTTGGACTTGATGGCCCTGGAGGTCTCTTCCAACCAGAATGATTCTATGATTCTAAGAAGCCCTGTTCAGCTCAGGAAGGTTCTTCAGAGGATAGGAACACCAGGTAGGGACAGCAGAGGTGGTGAAAGTGAACCTGTGGAGATTTAGAGATGAGCCCATGAGCCTCCAAAGGACGGTGAAGGTGACTGTCTCGTCGCGTAAGCTGGAGGTACGGGCTGGCTGGCCCAGAAAAGCATGTGGGATTTCATCCCTAAGCCGGTCATCGGCTCAGGGAAGAGCTGAGGAGGAGACCACATGCCACCACTTCACCCAGCCCTCAGTTCTCTGCCCTGGAGCAGGTTTGGGGTTGAAACCTGTGCTCGCAGTTGAGTATGGAGATGATTTGGGTCAATACGCAGCTCTGTGGACCCGGCCCTTCCCCATTGGCAATGACCTGCTCTTGGGTTGGTTTATCTCCTTTCTCTTGGCCCGTTTGACCACTCGTGGCAGCTCCTGAGACTGGAAAACTAGCTTCAAAGGTTCCGAGTTCAAAAATCAGGCTGCTGTCCTCTTTGCCGGTGGGAATCATCCAACTTTCAGCCCCCCAGGTGCTGCTGGGCTGGTGGAGCTGAGCTATGGTGACTCACCTGGACCACGTGGCTGGTGGTGGACAATGCTGACCTCCCCTCCATCCCTTCTTCTCTCCTTTTTAGGTAGGGGACCATAAATTCAGCGCTCACCGCATCGTGCTGGCAGCTTCTATCCCCTACTTCCACGCCATGTTCACCAACGACATGATGGAGTGCAAGCAGGATGAGATCGTCATGCAGGGCATGGATCCCAGGTAACGTCCCAAGTGAGGACATTGGAAGGACCACAAGTGCTCTGTGGGTCTCAGCATTGTGTGTGTATGGCTTGGAAGGTGAAAAGGTTCTTCTGCTAGGTCAACTGTTAATCAATTCTGCTCATTCTCCCCCTTGTTCAGTGCACTCGAGGCTCTGATCAACTTTGCCTACAATGGTCATCTGGCCATCGATCAGCAGAACGTCCAGTCCCTGCTCATGGGGGCAAGTTTCCTTCAGCTGCAGAACATCAAGGACGCCTGCTGCACGTTCCTCAGAGAGAGGTAGGGGCTCAGGTCCCAACTGTCCCCCCACTTAGGAACCATGGAATCATCCTGGTTGGAAAAGACCTTTCAGATCATCCAAGTCCAACCGTGGCCAAGGCCACCACTGCCCCGTGGTCCTCAGCACCACATCTCCACGGCTTTGAGATCCCTCCAGGCATGGGGACTCCATCCTGCCAGGCCCTGACAGCCCTTTGGGGCAGGAATTGTTCCTCACATCCAACCTAAACCTCCCCTGGGCACCTTGAGGCCGTTCCTTCTTGTCCCATCGCTTGTTCCTCGCGTGTCTCGAACACAAAATGTCTCCCAAAATAGAGACTCTGGCCCAGGGTGCCCAGAGAAGCTGTGGCTGCCCCTCCCTGGCAGTGTTGAAGGCCAGGTTGGATAGGGCTTGGAGCAGCCTGGAGTGGTGGGAGGTGTCCCTGCCCATGTCAGGGGGTGACACTGGGTGACCTTTGAGGTCCCTTCCCACCCAACCCAATCTGGGATTCCATGATCCTATAATAAGTTGTGGGTTCCATTCTCTGGCTCCGCTGGGGATTGACCTTCAGATGTTTGTGTAGATCCCTTCATCGGTGAGTTGGAACCTGCCAGTGTTGAAGAGGACATGGCTGCAGCTTTCACAGGATCACCCATCCTCTGATGCTCACGTTGCTCCACTGGACCTGTTTGCAAGTCCTTCTGTCCCTCCATTAAACTCAACTTTGGTTTTGGTCTCCTCTTCCCCAGGCTTCACCCCAAGAACTGCCTGGGTGTGCGACAGTTTGCGGAGACCATGATGTGCGCGGTGCTCTACGACGCTGCCAACAGCTTCATCCACCAGCACTTCGTGGAGGTCTCCATGTCCGAAGAGTTCCTGGCGCTGCCTTTTGAAGATGTCCTGGAGCTCGTCTCTAGGGATGAGCTCAACGTGAAGTCTGAAGAGCAGGTGTGTCCCTCCTGTAGACCTTGGCTGAGGGTTTCTAGCCCACATGACCCTATTCCTGCTCTGAATGAAGTTGAGATGATGTCCTGCCGTGGTGAGGACGCTAAGAGGTGATAGACAGAGCTATGATGACTCCCCAAGCCCCACTTCTGTGCTACCACAGTTACCTTGCTCTCAGAAATGCCAAGGTTTTGCATTCTCTCATGCCTCACCCCCCTACAAACATTCATTCCAACCACACCATCCCATGGGACAACCCATTAGTGTTACTGCAGGCTGGGTCACCAAGCCATGCCAAAGCCACCCGAGCACCACGTGACAGGAGATTCCATCCTGAAACCATCTCAGCTTAGATCAGGAGAAGATCATTGTCCATGTGTGGTTCCTCTTCCATCAGACACCAGTAGGAACTTGCAAAAGAGATGATCCCCAAGGTCCAACTGGCCTTGTGTCTCCTCTGGCAGGTGTTTGAAGCTGCATTAGCTTGGATACGATATGACAGGGACCAGAGGGAGTCCTTCCTACCTGAGCTCCTGTCCAAGATCCGCCTGCCCCTCTGCCGACCTCAGTTCCTCACTGACCGCGTCCAACAAGATGACCTGGTCCGCTGCTGCCACAAATGCAGGTGGGGCTGGGACATGGGCTTGGAAAACCACCCAGAGGATGGTGGCCCTCGGTGGGGTGGAGGTAGCAGGAGTGGTTCAGCGGTCTTGGAGATTGAAATTGTCTCTTTCTGTGGCTGACACACCAGAGGGTTGTGCTGCCATTCAAAGAGACCTTGATAGGCTGGAGAGTTGGGTGGGGAGGAACTTCATGAGATCCAGCAAGGGCAAGTGCAGAGTTTTGCATCTGGGGAAGAACAACCCCATGCACCAGTACAGACTGGGGGCTGACCTGCTGGAGAGCAGTGTAGGAGAAAGGGACCTGGGGGTCCTGGTGGACAGGAGGATGACCATGAGCCAGCAATGTGCCCTTGTGGCCAAGAAGGCCAATGGCATCCTGGGGTGCATTAGAAAGGGGGTGGTCAGTAGGTCAAGAGAGGTTCTCCTCCCCCTCTATTCTGCCCTAGTGAGGCCACATCTGGAGTCCTGTGTCCAGTTCTGGGCCCCACAGTTCCAGAAGGACAGGGAACTGCTTGAGAGAGTCCAGCACAGAGCCACAGAGATGATGAAGGGAGTGGAACATCTCCCTTATGAGGAAAGGCTGAGGGAGCTGGGGCTCTTGAGCTTGGAGAAAAGGAGACTGAGGGGTGACCTCATCCATGGTTACAAATATGTAAAGGGGGAGGGTCAGGACGATGGAGCCAGGCTCTGCTCAGGGGTGGCCAGGGATGGGACAAGGGGCAATGGATGCAAACTGGAGCCCAGGAGGTTCCATGTGAATCTCAGGAAGAACTTCTTTCCTGTGAGAGTGCCAGAGCACTGGACCAGGCTGCCCAGAGAGGCTGTGGAGTCTCCTTCACTGGAGACATTCAAACCCCACCTGGATGCGTTCCTGTGTGATGGACTCTAGGTGCCCCTGCTCTGGCAGGGGGGTTGGACTGGATGAGCTTTTGAGATCCCTTCCAACCCCTGGCATTCTGTGATTCTCTGGGCAGAGGACCTCACGTGGCCAAAACCCAACGCGCCCTGCCCAGTTTTAACCCGGCCACGTTGCCTTCTGCAAGCGTTGGCCGTGGTGGGGGAACATTGCTTAAATCTTCATGACTTAAGATGGATTTCATCCCAGCAACCAAGCTCTTCAACTCCTTGGCTTTGATTTCAGGGATCTCCTGGATGAGGCAAAGGATTATCACCTCATGCCGGAGCGCCGGCCCCACCTCCCCGCGTTCAAGACGCGTCCGCGGTGCTGCACGTCCATCGCGGGGCTGATCTACGCCGTCGGGGGGCTCAACTCAGCAGGTACCTTGCACATCTGCTCCCCACCATGGGGACATCACCGGGTGGGATGATGGGATCACAAACTTCCCTGGGGCCCCGCACACCAAGAAGGACAGTGAGGGGCTAGTGGTGTCCAGAGAAGGGAACAGAGCTGGGGAAGGGGCTGGAGCACAAGGAGAAAGATATGGAGAACTTCTGAGGAGCAGCTGAGGGAGCTGGGGGTGCTCAGCCTGGAGAGAAGGAGGCTGAGAGGAGACCTTCTGCTCTCTGCCCCCCCTGAGAGGAGGTTGGAGCCAGGGGGGGGCAGGCTCTGCTCCCAAGGAACAAGCGATGGGACAAGAGGGAACAGCCTCAAGGTGCCCAGGGGAGGTTTAGGTTGGATGTGAGGAACAATTCCTGCCCCAAAGGGCTGTCAGGGCCTGGCCCAGGCTGCCCAGGGCAGGGGTGGAGTCCCCATGCCTGGAGGGATCTCAAAGCCGTGGAGATGGGGTGCTGAGGGCCATGGGGCAGTGGTGGCCTTGGCAGTGCTGGGTTAACGGTTGGGCTCCATGCCCTTAAAGGTCTTCTCCAACCAAGACCATTCCATGATTCCCTCATGTGAAGCGCTGAGTGGTTTCTCCTCCTCTGTGCAGCACTTTGACCCTTCCACTGAAATGCTCAGGTTGGCCTGGATGATGTCATTGCCTGTAGAACCGAGCAAAAGTTGGAGGTCCCTAGGTGATGGTGATGGGGTGGTGGGACCACATGACATGGGTAGACCCAGTGTGCTTGGTGAGCCCAGCCATAGCATAAAGAAGGCACAGAAGGTGTTGGTGAAACCATCTGCTGGAGCTTCACCCAACCTGGATAACCTGGGCTGTGGGGTCACCACTGCCTGATGGGCTTCACACCATAGCATGGCTGGTTCCTTCTCGAGAGAAGCCCTGTTCCCAGGACACAGGGACACCAACCGATGTGACACTGCAGGTCTCTGCTGCGCCTTGGAGGCGATGGGACACTCTACAGTCCTGCATCGCCAAGTGGAGCTGAGAGGGGGTTTTCAGAGCAGCTTCTTGATGTGGGCGAGTAGAAACGTGGCTGGGAAACACCTCCAGCTTGATTTCAATGGAGAAGCTGGAGCGGGACCTGGGAGAGCCCGGAGCAGGACCTGGGAGAGCCCGGAGCAGGACCTGGGAGAGCCCGGAGCAGGACCTGGGAGAGCCCAGAGCAGGACCTGGGAGAGCCCAGAGTAGGACACTGGAGAGCCCAGAGCAGGACCTGGGAGAGCCCAGATGTTGTCCTACAGAAGAGCAGGCAAAGTCAACCCCATGTGTGGGTCAGAGCAGGTCCCTCGCGTGCCTCTGTGACCGGTGAGCTCGCTGGAGCACTGTTTCATCCTGTCTCCCTCTTTTAATTTGAGTAGCAAATTTTTATGCAGGTGACTCCTTGAACGTGGTGGAAGTCTTTGACCCCATTGCCAACCGGTGGGAGAAGTGCCAGCCCATGACGACGGCGCGGAGCCGAGTCGGGGTAGCGGTGGTCAACGGGCTCCTCTACGCCATCGGGGGCTACGATGGGCAGCTCAGGCTGAGCACGGTGGAGGTTTACAACCCAGAGATGGATTCCTGGTCCAAAGTGGAAAGTATGAACAGCAAGAGAAGGTACGTGTGGCTTGCTCAAGTGGGAAGGGGACCTTCAGACCAGGATGGGAAATGAGGTCTTGGGTCTTGGAAGGTCTTGGGTGGTGGGCATGGGATTTGCTTGGCCACCTTTGGGATACTCATGCTGATTCTGGGTGCTGCTTGTTGGCAACGTGGAGCTGTTGGAGCAACCATCATCCACCTGCCCTGTTATGGATGACTCCAGCTTCCCACTCTGCTCCATCCCCATCTGCTCTGCTCTGTGAGACCCCCCCTGCAGTGCTGGGGCCACCTCTGGGGTCCCCAACAGCAGAAGGACACGGAGCTGCTGGAGAGAGTCCAGAGGAGGCCCCGGAGATGCTGCGAGGGCTGGAGCAGCTCTGCTCTGGGGCCAGGCTGAGAGAGTTGGGGGTGTTCAGCCTGGAGAAGAGAAGGCACCGGGGAGACCTTGGAGCTCCTTCCAGTGCCTGAAGGGGCTCCAGGAAAGCTGGAGAGGGACTGGTGCCAAGGGCAGGCAGTGATGGGCCAAGGGGGAACGGGTTCCAAGTGCCAGAGGGGAGATGGAGATGGGATGGGAGGAGATGAAGGTGGTGAGAGCCTGGCAGAGGTTGCCCAGAGAAGTTGTGGGTGCTGGAGGAGTTGAAGGCCAGGTTGGATGTGGCCTGGAGCAGCCTGGTGTGGTGGGAGGTGTCCCTGCCCATGGCAGTGTGTTGGGACAGGATGAGCTTTGAGGTCCCTCCCACCCAAACCATTCCATGATTCTGGGGTTCTAAGAGAGGAGAACTCAGCAGCTCAGCCAAGTCCTGCCCGGCCATCCCAGCATGGACAAGGAAAGCCCTTGAGGCCTCGGCAAGTGAAGAGCAGCTGAGCAGTGTGGGGTGAGCTACAGAGACCTCTCCTTGGTGGCACCAAGGAGTAAAATCAAAGTAAAAGAGAATGATGAGGTTCTGCTGGGGAGGTCTGCAAGGGAACTGGTGTCCCAGAAGAGGGAGGCAGAGCTCTGTTCCTTCATGCTGTGGCACTAGATGAGAGGTTGAGCACTGGTGAGCACCACGTAGGACAACCCCATGCTCCTTGGAGTCAAATAAACCCATTTTACCACCTCTGGCCAGTGCTGGGATCTTCTTTCCCTACTGGAAAGCCAAGAGAATCCCAGCTGGGGAGGAGAGGACTCTCTTAATCATCCAGAGAGAGGAGTTCTCAGCTCAGTAGAAGGTGTTTGTGCTCAGTGGAGAGAACCACACAGTTCCAAACCAGCCTGGAGACCACTTTGTGGTCAGATCTGGGAGCTTATTTTGATAAACCCACCCATTATGTCCTGTGGTCACCCTGTCCTCCCCATGGTGGCTGCTTCCACATTGAAACATCTCCCCAGCATCCAGGGTTCCTGCTGTGGTTTTCTTTACCCTCGTACCCGGTCATTTCTCTGTGGGCTTTGCAGGACTTCTTGACCATAATGGTTGGTCCCTCTTGTTTGCTTTGTGGTCTGAGGTGTTGACCGCTTGGGAAGAGCCCACCACAAGCAGCTGAGAACATGAAATTCTGACCACAAGGTGCCCATTTGTAGCAGAAAAGCTCAGTTTTTCCATAGCAATGATGTTCTCAGGAGCTTTTCCCCACAGTGAGAGGTGGTTGCCCTTCCACGATGGGTTGTCCTCCTTCGAAGCCGAGCAGGACAGGCGTCCAATGCTCTTGCATGGAGGGAAATCCCAGTATGGTACAAACTGCTTGGTTCCACCGTGGTGCTGGGGCTTTTGTGACCCATGAGACCCAACACTTGGATGGGATTGAGATGGGAGGTGAAGCCAGGAGAAGAGGAGAAGGTTTGGTGGGGTGGTGGAGGCGGTGGGCAAGGCAGGCCATGCAGATTTGTTGTGTTATGGACCCCGTGGCCACACCAACAGCCATCTCATGGGGTCCTGCTCTTCATTGCAGTGCCATGGGAACGGTGGTGCTGGATGGTCAGATCTATGTCTGTGGTGGGTACGATGGAAACTCATCCCTCAACTCCGTGGAGTCCTACTCTCCAGAAACAAACAAGTAAGAGCTCCTCATGCCCCAAAGCTTCCTCATCTGTGTGCTGCTGGGCTAGGGTCCTGCTGTGGCACCACTGAGCATCCAGGATGGAAAAAGAACATGGTGAACATGGACCTCCACTCTCAGGAGACCTCCCCTGCAGTGCTGGGGCCACCTCTGGGGTCCCCAACAGCAGAAGGACATGGAGCTGTTGGAGAGAGTCCAGAGGAGGCCCTGGAGATGCTGCGAGGGCTGGAGCAGCTCTGCTCTGGGGCCAGGCTGAGAGAGTTGGGGGTGTTGAGCCTGGAGAAGAGAAGGCTCCATGGAGACCTTGGAGCACCTTCCAGTGCCTGAAGGGGCTCCAGGAAAGCTGGAGAGGGACTGGTGCCAAGGGCAGGGAGTGATGGGCCGAGGGGGAACGGGTTCCAAGTGCCAGAGGGGAGATGGAGATGGGATGGGAGGAGGAGATGAAGGTGGTGAGAGCCTGGCAGAGGTTGCCCAGAGAAGTTGTGGGTGCTGGAGGAGTTGAAGGCCAGGTTGGCTGGGGCTTGGAGCAGCCTGGTGGGGTGGGAGGTGTCCCTGCCCATGGCAGGGGGTGGTTTGAGGCCTCTTCCCATCCAAACCAGTCTGGGATTGTGGGATTGTAGGAGCAGAAGAGTGTGTGCATCCTACCAGCAGATCCCACCATCCCTCCTGGCAGGAGTTTGCCTGGACACAAGCTCACAAGCTCCTGGTTTCATTAAAGCAGGAGGTAGAAGGAGTTGGTGGAACCCAACCCTGAGGAGATACCCCGGGGGCTGTGTGCAGGAGCCCCTGCTGACCTCTCCCCTCTCCCAACAAGGTGGACAGTGGTGACCCCCATGAGCTCCAACCGCAGCGCCGCTGGAGTCACCGTCTTCGAGGGCCGGATCTACGTATCGGGAGGACACGACGGCCTCCAGATCTTCAACAGTGTGAGTTGGCAGGGTGCAGGTTCCTGCAGGTGGCCCAGAGGTCAGGCTGGGTTTGGGAAGCTCCGTGCTCCTTCCCTGTGCATCCAAAGTGTTTGCACCACCAAATTCTGACTGGAGAGGAGCCAGCAGAGTGCCCAGGTGGCCAAGGAGGCCAACAGCACCTTGGATTGTATCAGCCATTGTGTGGCCGGCAGGACCAGGGCAGGGATTGTCCCCCTGTGGTCGGCACTGGTGAGGCTGCTCCTCAAAACCTGGGGTCAGTTCTGGGTCCCTCACACCAGGAAGGATATTGAGGGGCTGGGGGTGTCCAGAGAAGGGAACGGAGCTGGGGCAGGGGCTGGAGCACAAGGAGAAGGATCTGGAGAACTTCTGAGGAGCAGCTGAGGGAGCTGGGGGTGCTCAGCCTGGAGAGAAGGAGGCTGAGGGGAGACCTTCTGGAAGGGCTTTTCCAACCCAAACCATTCTGTGATTCTATGACCAGAAGTGGGATATTTGCACAGGCACTCATGGAATGAGTGGGGCTCCAGGAAAGCTGGAGAGGGACTGGTGCCAAGGGCAGGGAGTGATGGGACGAGGGGGAACGGGTTCCAAGTGCCAGAGGGGAGATGGAGATGGGATGGGAGGGAGAAATTGTTTGGTGTGAGGGTGGGGAGAGCCTGGCCCAGGGTGCCCAGAGAAGCTGTGGCTGCCCCTCCCTGGCAGTGTTGAAGGCCAGGTTGGCTGGGGCTTGGAGCACCCTGGTGTGGTGGGAGGTGTCCCTGCCCATGGCAGGGGGTGGAACTGGGTGAGCTTTGAGGTCCCTTCCCACCCAACCCAGTCTGGATTTGATGATCAAAAAGCTCAATAACGGTACAAAATCTGTGTGAGTTGAGAGCAGAACATGGGTTCCCTGCTCGGTGTTGAAGTTCATAGAATCATAGAATCATTTTGGTTGGAAGGGACCTCCAGGGTCATCAAGCCCAACCTTTATCCCATCATATTCCTGACCATTAGACCATGGCCTCAAGTGCCTCATCAACCCATTTTTTGGTTCTCTCCATGCCCACAGGTCGAGTACTACAACCACCACACGGCCACGTGGCACCCGGTGGCCCCCATGCTCAACAAGCGGTGCCGCCACGGCGCCGCCTCGCTGGGCAGCAAGATGTTCGTGTGTGGAGGCTACGACGGCTCCGGGTTCCTCAGCATCGCTGAGGTCTACAGCTCCATGGCCGACCAGTGGTACCTCATTGTCCCCATGAACACCCGGCGCAGCCGCGTCTCCCTCGTGGCGAACTGTGGCCGCCTCTACGCCGTTGGAGGCTACGATGGACAATCCAACCTCAGCTCGGTGGAGATGTACGACCCCGAGACAAACCGTTGGACGTTCATGGCGCCCATGGTCTGCCATGAAGGTGGGGTGGGTGTGGGCTGCATCTCCCTCCTGACCATCTGAGACCACAAAGCGCTCTGGGCAGGGGAGTGGGGGCTGGATGTCCACCGACAATCTAAGAAGAGCTTTCATGGGTGGGTTGGTGGGGCTTGGTGGCACGTTCCCAGGTGCTCAAGTGTCATTTGCAACCACAGACTTGAGGAGACGACCCTCATCTCCAGCATTTTTGGGGTTGAAGCTCCTGAAAGATCAAACTGTGTTGAAATGTGGACCTGCCCGACCTCTCCCACTGACCTTGAGCAGCTCCTTCCCCTCGCCGTTGGCTTTCCAAATGGGCCCATGGTCTGCGCCGTTGGGGGCTGAGTTGCGACACCGAAACGGCTGCTTCGAGGACTTTGGGAACTGGTCTGCACCTTCCGGTGGTGGTGGAGCTCAGTTGGTGGCAACAGTTGGGTGTTGTGGTGGCACAAACGGATCCCACCTGGCTTAGCAAGACAGGAAAGCCACCGGCATCGGATGCTTCTTACCCAAGAGCTCCTGGTGTCTCCATGCTTTCTCCACCACGATAGGGAGAACTTCTCCACCACGATGGGGAGAACTTCTCCACCTCGATGGGGAGAACTTCTCCACAAGAGCCACACGATGGAGAAATTAGGAAGAGGGGAAACGGGGCGGTTAAACCATCGGGTGGTTTGGGGAAGCTTGGGAGGAGGTGGCTGAACGGAGACGGAGACGGCGCGGAGCAACAGCCTTGGGGTCTCCAAGGGGAGCGGGCCCGAGGCACTGATGATAAAGATGTCCCTTAAATTAATTAATTGCTTTTAAAGTCACTGTTTGAGGCAGCTGGAGTGGGGTTGGAAGCTCTTGGGAAGGGCAGGAAAGATGAGCAGGGTGGGATTCCAGGGGGACAATCGCATGTTGGCAGAGTTGGCATGGGCATGATCCCCATCTTTGGTGTTTCCTGGTGGGATTGGTTAGGGATTTGGTTAGGAATATGATGGGATGAAGGTTGGACTTGATGACCCTGGAGGTCCCTTCCAGCCAGAATGATTCTATGATTCATGCTGGGAAACTTCATGGGGTTGAATCCTGGTGGGGCTGAAGCTGCTGCTGGCCATGGGCAGCTCCGTGCCTGCTCCATCCCTGCCCACACCAGCACCTCGGTCCTTCTCCTGCATGGACATGAGCCACCATCCCTCTGGGAATCTCCCTCTGTGTCCCCACCCTGTGTCCCCACCCTTGGGCAAAGCCATAGCCCTTCACCACCATCAGCAGGAGGAACCCCATGCAGATCCTGTGTGGGGATGGACATCTCAGCCCTCGTCCCACCCCACCACGGGGCGCTCGGAACCGCTCCCACCGCCCCAGGGGGAGCTGGACCTTCACCCCAGCCCCCAAACCCAGTGTCCCCCTCATTCCCAGCATCCCTTGGGATTTGAACATTGGGTGTCCATGTCCAGGTACTGTGTCTATTTAGGTGATATCTGAGGAGCATCTCTGGCTATAAATGTGATGTGTTGGGACATGTCCCTCTCCTCCGTCTCTCTCTCCACGCTGGGCTGGCTGGAGGGGGAATTCCATAGGGATTTGGATGCTGCTGAAGCTCCATAACGGATAAAAAACCCATGCCCAGATGTTGGGATCCAACTGAAGTTGCTTTCTGGGCCATGAGTCTCAGAACTAGCCAAGATGTGCCAAGGGGACCACCAGGATTTTTCCGGCTCTCCATGCAGCACGGAGCTCGTGCTCCCATGGCTTTGGACCTGCTGCTCACCTCCCCCCACCCCATAGCATCTTCTGGTCTCCAAGACGCGTCCTTCTGATGGTGGGAGAAGGTTTGGAGGAGCACCAGGCTGCTCTCCATCCATGTTGTCCTCTCTTGTGTCCCTTCTCCCTCCAACTGGGGCTTCATGGCTGGAAGATCCTGAATATCGGATCAAATCCGCTTGGAAGAGCAGCTGAAGCCTTGGTGACCTTGGTGACCTGCTCTTGGTGACCTGTGACCTCCCAAGGTGATGGGACCACCGGGGGACTTAGATGTCCCCCCCAACCGCACTGCTCAGGCGGCCCGGAGCTCATTCCCAGGGGAATTCTTTGCTTTTCCTTTGTGGATGAACCCCGGAGCGGGGAGACCCCGAGGTTGTGGCACTTCCCTCCTTGTCCCCAAGTGGCTGATATCCAGGAGGGGACAGAAAAACTGGGAATTTGGGGGAAAGGGGACAGAAAAATGGGAAATTGGGGGGGAAGGGGGTGGAAAAATGGGGAATTTGGGGGAAGGAGACAAAAATAGGGAATTTGGGGGGGAAGGGGATGGAAAAATGGGGAATTTTAGGGGAAGGGGATGGAAAAATGGGGAATTTGGGGGAAAGGGGACAGAAAGTAGGGAATTTGGGGGGAAGGGGACGGAAATGGGGAAATCTGAGGAAAGGGGA
>VZRW01006557.1:122207-137093 GCA_013398125.1 Aegotheles bennettii | reverse complement strand
TCAGCGGCGTGCGGGGGGGCTGCGGCCTCCCGGGGAGGGGGGGGGAGGTTGGAGTCGCCCCCCGGCACATCCACAGGGGGATGGGGAAGGGATTTCCACATCTTCCCTTTTCCCTATGGAGAAGGACCCGGTCCTGGCGCTTCCTCAGCGCGAGGGGGGCTTGGCCGGGGGGGTTCAGGTTGGATCTTGGGAACAATTCCTGCCCCAAAGGGCTGTCAGGGCCTGGCCCAGGCTGCCCAGGGCAGGGGTGGAGTCCCCATGCCTGGAGGGATCTCAAAGCCGTGGAGATGTGGTGCTGAGGGCCGTGGGGCAGTGGGCACTGGGCAGTGCTGGGTGGGACTGGGTGATCTGGAAGGGCTTTTCCAACCCAAACCATTCCATGATTTATAATAAATAAAGCAAAACCCAAGAGCTTTCTGTATAAACAATAAAGAGACACCTGGACCAGATGGTCCTTCACAAACCTGCTGAAATATCTGGGGACAATCCTGGTGCCTGACAATCCTGGAGCCCCCTGAGCTCGGTTTGACCTTGACCTGGGCTTTAATTACAGCCCTGACCCTGCACTGTCACTGCTAACGAGTTCCAGCGGGGCTAATTACAATCACCAGACCTGCTCTGGAGCTGCTGGCACTGAGGTCTGGGCTCACCTGCTCACAGCAGAGCCCCAGAAGCTCTGTCTTTTGCGAGAAAAATGAGATTTGGGCAAATTTGGGCACCCTGGGAGGTGCTTTGCCCTGTGCACACTCAGGGCAGTGTGGCATCTCCTGACCATTGTAAGGACAACGCCTGAGCTCTGGTGTGAAGTTCCCCCCTCCCAGTGCAGAACAGGTGATCTGAAAAACTCTGGTGTTCCCGTAGGAATGGGAGCTCTGTGGAAGAGGAGGAAGCACGAGTAGGGTAACGCTGGGAATCATAGAATAGAATCATAGAATCATTCTGGTTGGAAGGGACCTCCAGGGTCATCAAGGCCAACCTTTATCCCATCATATTCCTGACCATCAGACCATCAGACCATGGCCTCAAGTGCCTCATCAACCCCTTTTTTGAACACCCCCAGGGACGGTGACTCCACCCCCTCCCTGGGCAGCCCATCCCAGTGCCCAACCCCCCTCCCAGTAAAGAACTTCTTCCTAATCTCCAACCTAAACTTGCCCTGATGGAACTTGAGGCCATTTCCTCTTGTCCTGTCATCAGCACCTGGGGAGAAGAGACCAACACCAGCCTCACTACAACCTCCCTTTAGGCAGTTTTAGAAGGCTCTGGGCAATGGCCTCTCCGTTCGCCGGCCCCACAGCGGTCGCTGATGTTATTAAAGATGTAGACACTCAGATTGCTGTAAGTAACCCCCCCCTTGGAGGGCTGGCATGCAGGATTCTGCCCTGGGAATCTGGGATTCTGCCCTGGGAATTGGTGCTTCCCGTTGGGTTTGTGTTTGATGATCTTAAGATCGGCAAAGAGATGAGCAAAGCTGGGTTTGAAGCTCATGGAGTGTGTTGTGGTCAGGGGGAGTGGAGCTCTCTGCCCTGCATGGTGGGGGAGAATTCCTGCTCTGGGGATTTGGGAATCCAAGTGTGTGTGTGGGGGGGGGGAGCAGCCTGAGCTCAGCCTGAGCGAAACCCAGGAGTGAAATCCCTCCTGACCTTGTGCTGAGCTCCTCTAGAAACACCATCTGAGGAAGCTGAAGGATGGATGTAACGGTTTTCCATAGTTAATGAGTTCAAATTGAGCCAGGAATTGGCTGAGGGCACCGGGAATGTGCCTGGGATGGGGATTCTCCCAACAGCCCCGTGTCCATTGGTGCATGAGTGTGCTGTGTGGTTCTCCATTTGTGTTTCGCCCTGAATTAACCCAAACTAACCCGGGAAGAGTTCTCTGCTGCTTCGTGTGCTGTGAAGCTTCCCAACCCCCCCTCTCCTGTCACCAGGGAGTTTGCCCATGGCTGCTCTTCCACCTCTGAGCCCACCCGTGGCTGCAGCCGGGGGGATTTTCCATCAAACTCCTCATTAAATGCTCGTTCCGGGTGGCAGAGCCGTCCCTGCTGCCCACGCTGCTTGCCCAGGGCAAGCCCCTGGGGTTGGAGGAGTTTCCCTCGTTGATCCTGGATTCTGGAGCCTTCCAGCCATGGTGCTGTGGTTGCCCATCACCCAGAATAGCTTCAGGCACCACGGGGTGAAGCTGGGAGATGGGAGCGGGCGGTTCAGCTGCTGCAAACCAGTCCTGGTTCACCCTTGACAGCTCAGTCCCAGTCCTTTGCTGTGGTGTGGGGAGAACAAACCCATGGTGTGGGTGGTTCTCCATCACCTTCACCCATCCCTGTGTTCTCAGGGATCACCCAGGCTGGGCTGGGAGCACAGTGGCTCCAAAATCCAAAGCCAGGGAGCCTGAGCCCTCCCTTCTCCTCCAGGACGAGGACTGGAGCTCTGCACCTGCTGTGTCCCACATTGTGCCCTGTGGTTAAACCTTTGCATGGTCTCCTCCTCCTCGGAGCTGTGTGTGCTCCAGGAGGGCCCTGAGCAGGGGTGAGAGATGGAATGCACCAGGATTTGGGATGAGCAGGCGGGTCAGTGGCACCATGGATCTGCCACTGCTTGTCCCTGTGCTCCTGAGTGTGGCAGACTTCATGTTCTATCTTCTAGGGGGTGTTTGATCTTCTAAACATCACACCTTCCTCCGTGCTGTGTCTGGAGATGGTCTGTAAGCCCCTGGGCTCCATCGCCTCACCTCAGTTCCCTCTCTTAGTTCCCCTCCCCGTTAATTCCTTCTCCCTTTGCTAACCCTGCCTTTCCTTTCCTTCTCCAGTTGATTGGTTTGGGTCCTCACAACCCCAAGAAGAAGCAGGACCTAGAGAAGCTTTATGATCTAAAAGCTAAAGCCCAACAGATTATGAACCAGTTTGGCCCTTCTACCTTGATCAACCTCTCCAACTTCTCCTCGATCAAGCCGGAACCGGCCAGCACCCCCCCACAGAGCTCCATGGCCAACAGCACCACCGTGGCCAAGATGCCAGGGACACCCGGTGGAGGGGGACGGCTCAGTCCTGAGAGCAACCAGGTAATTTGCATCCCCGTGCTGTGTCAGTGATGTGGGTGGTGGGATCAGGTGCACCCTCGAGGTGTTGGGTGATTCTCCACTCTCCTGAGACCCCCCCTGCAGTGCTGGGGCCGGTTCTGGTGTCCCCAACATCTCCTGCTGTTGTCCAGCAGCAGCAAAATCCCTGCTCCTGGCTGTGGCTGGGCTGGGCAGTGCTGGCTCCTGCCCTGGAATAACCCAGCACTCGTGTATCTCCCTGTTTTCCATCTGAAACACTGGAGCTGATAAGCACTGGAGCCTGGAAACGCTTCCTTAGTGCCCCCAGCACAGATTTAGTCACTGATCCAGCACTTGCTCTCCGCCTCTCAAGACTCCTCGTTGTGCCTCTGTCCCCTCCTGCCAGCAGCCCTGCTCCACCCAGGGACGTTTCAGTGCCACTTTAGTGCAGGACACTTAACTCCTCCTGGCCTTCTGCATTCCACCTTCTGCTCAGAGCAACCACTGGTGCTTGGAAATGACTCCTCAAGGCTTGACATTCCTTATCTCTGCATTCCTGAGCTGTGTCAACAGGCGCGACTGGGGGCTGGTGGGGCAGGAGGGCTTTTGTGGCTGGGCAATGAATCCTCCTCCTTCTCCCATGCACTCAGGTTTTAACCAAGAAGAAATTGCAGGACCTGGTGCGGGAGGTGGATCCGAATGAGCAGCTGGATGAAGATGTAGAGGAAGTAGGTACCGTCCTGCACAAGGATGCACAAGGAGCTGAGTGGGGAGGGGTTTCATCGTGTCCGAGGAGGGGGAAACACCTTGAAAATAGTGGCTTCTGTGGGTTGGTTTTTGTGCTTTGCACATCATTCTGGCTGCTCAGTGCTGACAGGGGTGGTTGTTGTCCCTGCTCTGCTGCAGATGCTGCTGCAGATCGCTGACGACTTCATCGAGAGCGTGGTGACGGCCGCCTGCCAGCTGGCGCGGCATCGCAAGTCCAGCACCCTGGAGGTGAAGGACGTCCAGCTGCATCTCGGTGAGTGGGGTTTGGTTTTCCCCCCTCAGCTGAATCACAGAATGTTGGAAGGGACCTCAAAAGCTCATCCAGTCCAACCCCCCTGCCAGAGCAGGGTCACCTAGAGTCCATCACACAGGAACGCATCCAGGCGGGGTTTGAATGTCTCCAGCCAAGGAGACTCCACAACCTCTCTGGGCAGCCTGGCCCAGGGCTCTGTCACTCTCACAGTGACAAAGTTCTTCCTTATGTTCACCCAGAACCTCCTGTGTTCCACCTTGCACTGGTTCCCCCTTGTCCCATCACTGGCCATCCCTGAGCAGAGCCTGGCTCCATCCTCCTGACCCTCACCCTTTCCATATTGATAAACATTCATGAGGTCACCCCTCAGTCTCCTCATCTCCAAGCTGAAGAGCCCCAGCTCCCTCAGCCTTTCCTCATGAGGGAGATGTTCCACTCCCTTCATCATCTCTGTGGCTCTGTGCTGGACTTTTGCAAGCAGTTCCCTGTTCTTCTCGAACTGATGGGCCCAGAACTGGACACAATACTCCAGATGTGGCCTTACCAAGGCAGAATAGAGGGGGAGGAGAACCTCTCTCCACCTACTGACCACCCCCCTTCTAATACACCCCAGGATGCCATTGGCCTTCTTGGTCACAAGGGCACATTGCTGGCTCATGGCCACCTTTCTGTCCACCAGGACCCCCAGGTCCCTTTCCCCTTCTCTGCTCTCCAACAGGTCAGCCCCCAGCCTGTGCTGATCCATGGGGTTGTTCTCTCCCAGATGCAGACTCCACGCTTGCCCTTGTTGTATTTCATTACGAGTTTCTGCTGAGAGCTGGGGCCCAAAGTCAGGGCACAGGGCGGAAACCTGTGAGTAGCTACAGATTCGTTACTACTTAATGAGGGGGTGTCTGCCCCAACCACCCCCTGCCCGGATTTGGCTGTTGCACAGGGTGTAGCTGCACATCAGCCTTGTCCCTGAGCACGAGGACCACATCTTCCCCATGTTAAACCCTGCACAGCCCCTCCTGAAGCTTCAGCAGCTGCTGTGGGGGCACCAGAAGGGCTCCAGCAGCAGTATGTGACTGGTGGGCTTGGGGTGAGGCTGCTCCTGCCATGGGAACCCCCCCATGCTGACCTGTGCTCTCCTCTTGCAGAGCGCCAGTGGAACATGTGGATCCCGGGCTTTGGTTCCGAGGAGATCCGGCCCTACAAGAAAGCCTGCACTACAGAAGCTCACAAACAGGTGAGGAACCACCTGGGAATGGCACGGGAGAGGCCCGGTGTGGGGAAGGGGGTCTTGGACTCCTGGCACAATGTGGATTTGTGGCCTTTTTCCAAGTGGTTTGGACTTGGAATCGACTCCCAGTCTCCTCGCCTGGTTGTGCAGAGGGGATTGGGGTTGCTCTGGCTCCTCTGCAGGACTCGCTGTCCCCAGGGCAGCCCAGCTTGGGAGGGATGAAAACCCCCTGGGAGCTGCACACAGCGACTCACCAGCTGCCTCCTCACAGGTCGTGTGCTCCATCCCAGCACAGCAGGGACTGGGAACACCGCTCTCTCTGCTGGAAAATCCTCACCCAGGCACGGGGAGGCTCGGTGCAGCCCCTCGAGCTGCCCCCAGAGCTGGGTGGGCAGTGAACCACAGGGCTCTGCTGGGCTGGGGCTCAGCTCCTGTGGTCACTTCATGTCTGCACCTCCTGTGTCCATGCCAGGGTCAGGATGGTGCAGCTGTGTCCTGGGGTTCCAGCTGCAGGACGGAGCATTTCCCCCCTATTTTTGCTTTATCTGAACTTGCCCATCGCTTCTTAAATCCCTGGGGAGAGCTGGAGCAGCTCCATGCAGGGAGAGGGGAGCCCTTGCAGCAGTGTCTGTGCTCCCTGGCGCTGTTTCACCCTCGGGGTTTGATTTGCCAGCCCCAGGAGAGCAGGACAGACATTTTCTTTGCCTCCTGCTCGAGACCCCATTAAGATTCACACAGACTGGAAAGATCTGTGTGGAAACAAGTTGGGCAGAGTCCCTGGGGAACCCCGGATCCCTCCAGGTCCTCCTGCAGCAGCAGACGTTCGGCTTCCCACGTTTTTCTCTTCCCTTTGTTACAGAGAATGGCACTGATTCGCAAAACCACCAAGAAATAGCCCCTGGGAAGAGCTGGGAGAAGACAGCACCGCAGTCTGGGATTCTGCCTCTCCACCGAAGCCTCCGCAACGCCATCATCCACGGGATATTTTTTTTAATGCTTTACAGAGAAGCATCTATATTTTTTATTACCGGTGCAGCAATATCTTGACTTTCTGAGGAGATCTGCCAAAAACGCTCACACCCCTTTTCCTCGTGCCCCTTAAGAGCTCAACATGTCTCAAAAAACAAAACAAAACAAAACAAAGACACTTATTTGTGACTTGAAAGTGGTTTAATCGTATCGGTGATTATCCAAGGGACGTTTGGTCGTGTGTGGGACAGTATTAGAAGCATCTGTAGAGGTTTTTGTTTCCTCCTTCCTGCTCCTGTACTTTGTAATGTCAGTGTTTATATAAATACTTGCGTTTGTTTTACATGAATAAAGAAATTATTAATCTAAAATTGGCTTGATTTCAGTGTTTTGGGTAAAATTTGGGATGAATTCAGCACATTCTCTTCCCAGGGCGTGCGGAGGGGTTGGGGTGGGATGGGCAGCCTCTGCTGGGTGGGAGATCTCCTGCTCCAGGGTCTGGAGGGAGGGGAAGGATTTGGGTGCCTCTGCTGGGTGGGCAGGGCTGGGCAGCAGCTTCCCCTGCTCCAGCCTGGGCCGCCTGGGAGGAGCGACCAGACCGAGCGTGGGGAGATGGGCTCTGGGCGAGGGGTCGGGTGGTAAAAGGGGTTCTGTGGCCAGAGGAGCTGCAGTTCCTCCCCAGGGATGGGGACAGCCTTGAGGAAAGGGGTTTGGAGGGAGAGCAGGGGCATGGAATCATGGAATCATTGTGGTTGGAAGGGACCTCCAGGGTCATCAAGGCCAACCTTTATCCCATCATATTCCTGACCATTGGACCATCAGACCATGGCCTCAAGTGCCTCATCAACCCCTTTTTTGAACACCCCCAGGGACGGTGACTCCACCACCTCCCTGGGCAGCCCATTCCAGTGCCCAACCACCCTCCCAGTAAAGAACTTCTTCCTGATATCCAACCTAAACTTCCCCTGATGGAACTTGAGGCCATTTCCTCTCGTCCTGTCATCAGCAACTGGGGAGAAGAGACCAACCCCAGCCTCACTACAACCTCCCTTTAGGCAGTTGTAGAGGGCAATGAGGTCAGGGCATGGAGGTGACACCCCACCCTTCCCATGCCAGCCTCCCCAGGAACACACGGGCAGGCAGAGATGGACAGGGGGTGTTTAATGCACCCTGCTCCACCTCAGCCTCCCCTCCACAGCCCCACGTGTCCCAGCCCCGGTGGGACAGCCCACCAAGTGTCCCCAGCTCTAGCACGAGCATCTCTTCCTCTTCACTGCCTTCTCCAGCTCCTGGGCCCCGGGTGGGGGTGGCAGGGGGACACTGCTCTTCACCCCATCCCACGCCTCGGTGGGCACCAGCCGCCCCGCTCGCAGCGCCTGGTAGATGGCCACCGTCAGCATCTGGAAGGCTTGGACCACGTTGCTGGCGTCCTTGGCCGAGGTCTCCACGTACTGGGTGCCCAGCGAGGCCGCCAGCTTCTCCGCCTCCCTCCTGGGCACCCGGCGCTGCCCGGCCAGGTCGCTCTTGTGTCCCACCAGCAGGAAAACCATGCGGGAGGGCTGGAGGGCGTCCGTCACCTCCCGGTGCCACCGCCGGACGCTCTCGAAGGACGCGCGGTTGGTCAGGTCGAAGAGCAGCATCCCCCCGGCTGAGTTGCGGTAGTAGGAGCGAGTCACAGACCTGGGGGGGCAAGAGAAGAGGGGGGAGCAACCCCTGGGGTGAGCACCACACCCCCCCTCTGGGCTCCCCTGGGCAGCAGCTCCCTGCAGAGCAGCCCCAGCCATGTCCTGTCCCCCCAAGCCACCGTGGGAGAGAGGAGCATCAGCTCTTCTGCTGTGACAGCAGGGGGCCAGGCAGCTCTGTCCCCACATGGCCACCAGTGTTTGGCCATCCCCTGCAGCCACAGCCCCTGAGCTCTCCCATGCCCTGGAGCCATGGTCCTGGAGCTCCCCTGGTGTCCCTGGAGCCATGGTCCTGGAGCTCCCCTGGTGTCCCCTGGAGCCACGGTCCTGGAGCTCCCCTGGTGTCCCCTGGAGCCATGGTCCTGGAGCTCTCCTGGTCCTCTGGAGCCATGGTCCTGGAGCAGTCCTGGTGTCCCCTGGAGCCATGGTCCTGGAGCTCTCCTGTTGTCCCCTGGAGCTCTCCTGGTCCCCTGGAGCCATGGTCCTGGAGCTCCCCTGGTGTCCCCTGAAGCCATGGTCCTGGAGCAGTCCTGGTCCCCTTGGAGCCATGTCCCTCGAGCTCTCCCATCCCCTGCAGCCCCACACCTGCCATCCCCCCAGCCCCTGCAGCCCCGTGCCCCGAGCTGCCCTGTCCCCAGCAGCCAGCCCAGCTGGTGGTGGCCAGCCCTGGTGAGGACATGTGAGGAAGCCGCTTTGCCCAGCTCCCAGCGTGTTCCCAGGCTCTTCCCCAGCCCTCTGCAGCCGGTGGGGCAGAGGGGTGCTGGGGGGCGGTGTCCCGTACCCCCTTGGGAGCTGGAGCCAGAGCTCCCATGGCAACCCTGAGGGCTCCTTTCCCTGGGGACACCCTTAGTGTTGGCTCCTCTGGGCCCTGGTGCTGGGAGTTGTGGTTCCTCACCCATGGGTTCCTCACCCATTGTGGTTTCTCCTGCCAGCAAAGGCACTGGTGGGGACACAGCCCTACCCAGAATCCCAGAATCCCAGAATCCTAGGGGTTGGAAGGGACCTCGAAAGCTCATCCAGTCCAACCCCCCTGCCAGAGCAGGGTCACCTAGAGTCCATCACACAGGAACACATCCAGGCGGGGTTTGGATGTCTCCAGCCAAGGAGACTCCACAACCTCTCTGGGCAGCCTGGTCCAGTGCTCTGGCACTCTCACAGGAAAGAAGTTCTTCCTGAACCCAGGCCCTCCTCGAGGTTGGGCTCACAGCACCCCAAATCCAGGGGGACACCCAGCTCCACCCCCCCTCCCCACGCTGTGGCCGGACCCACCTGAACCTCTCCTGCCCGGCCGTGTCCCAGAACTGCAGCTTCACCCTCAGCCCCGGCTCCAAATCCACAAACTGGACATAGAAATCCACCCCCACCGTCTGGTTGACGGCGTCCAGGAAGACGCCCTCGGTGTAGCGCCGCAGGAGCGAGGACTTGCCCACGGTGGAGTCCCCCAGCATGATGACACGGAACTGGTACTGCCACTGCAGCTCCATCGGCACCGGCACCCACCGCCCCCGCGCCGGGCGCATGCACGGGCAGGCAGAGCCGGGCTCCTCCACCCAGGAGGCGTTCCCATCCCGCCATGGGTGCTGGGAGCACCTTTGGAGTCCCTTCCGCTGGGATCCACCCAGCTGGGATCCACCCAGCTGGAAGCCCTCGGGGTCTGCTTGGAAGAGTCCAGCACAGAGCCACAGAGATGATGAAGGGAGTGGAACATCTCCCTTATGAGGAAAGGCTGAGGGAGCTGGGGCTCTTTAGCTTGGAGAAAAGGAGACTGAGGGGGGACCTCATCCATGGTTACAAATCTGGAAAGGGTGAGGGTCAGGATGATGGAGCCAAGCTTTTTACAGTGCTGACCAATGATAGGACAAGGGGCAATGGATGCAAACTGGAGCACAGGAGGTTCCATGTGAATCTCAGGAAGAACTTCTTTCCTGTGCGAGTGCCAGAGCACTGGACCAGGCTGCCCAGAGAGGCTGTGGAGTCTCCTTGGCTGGAGACATTCAAACCCCACCTGGATGCGTTCCTGTGTGATGGACTCTAGGTGACCCTGCTCTGGCAGGGGGGTTGGACTGGATGACCTCTTGAGGTCCCTTCCAACCCCTAGGATTCTGGGATTCTGTGATTTTCCCAGGGGTTGGCCCTGGGATGGGAGGTCCATCAAGTGACACGGCCACGTGCAAACATGGGTGTGTGTGTGGGTGTGTGTGTGGGTGTGTGTTGTGTTGCCCACCACTGACCCCCCCCAAACCACAGCATCTCCTGTGGGTTGTTACCCACCACTGACCCCCCCAGAGGCTGAGCATGGGGGGTTGGGTCACTGATGGGGGGTCCAGTGCTCGGCACAGCCTTTATTTAGTGTGGAAAAGCCTCAGGTTTATTGAAAGTGGTGTTGTTTTTGTTCCAGAATCACCAAATTAAGGCTTGAAATAAACCCGAGCCTGGGTGGGGACACGAGGAACAGCCCCAGGGGGGAGGGTCCCGTGTCCCCCCTGTCCCCATCAGCACTGGCAGCGCTGCCGGGGCTCCCCCTGCGCCCGGGGCCGGCGGTGGCTCTGGCGGGGGGGGATGAGCCGGATGCCACCGCTGCCGCAGGGAATGAGCCCCTCATCCCGCTGGATGCCCCTCGCCAGCGTCTGGAAGGCCAACTCCACGTTGAGGCCACCACGGGCCGAGGTCTCCACGAAGGCCATGCCCAGGGCAGCGGCCATGGCCGTGGCCTCCTCGGCCGACACGGCCCGTTGGGCTGCCAGGTCACACTTGTGTCCCACCAGGACGAAGGCGGGCGGGCGCTCACCGGCGGCTTCGCGGAACCACTCGGGGACTCGCTCGAAGGACGCGCGGTTGGTGAGGTCGAACACCAGCAGCACCCCCGCCGCGCTCCGGTAGAAGGACCTGGTGATGGACCTGGGCACACCAGGGGGGCACACTCTGGGATGGGGCTCAGGGGGGTTTGGGTCCCAGCTGGGACCTCTGGGGTGGGAAGGGGACCGTTTGCAGCCCCATTTTCTGCTCAGCAGCTCTCTCCCCAGAGTGGGGGGCTCCAGAGGAGACCTGGGGGGTTCTACACGGGCTCAGGGGTCCCCCCATGACCCCCCCCCTACAGCCTGGGGTGCAGTGGAGATGGGGCAACACCCACAGGTGGATGCCAGTGGGGCAGAAATGGGGCATCCCCAGAGACAGGGCACCCCTGGGACCCTTGGAAACCTCCCAGGGCTGGGGGCAGAGTGGGACTCCCTGCCCAGCCACAGCCCGCGCAGCCCTTCACACCCCATTTGAGCCTTCTCCACTCTCCCAGGAATCCCGGGCTCCAGCCTGATGCAATCAGGAAGGAAACCACCCAGGACCAGCACCTGGCCCCGCTCCCTTGGTTGCCCCCCAAAACCACCTCCAGCTTCACTGCGAGCTCAGCACGAGGTTCCACCAGACCCCAAAGCGTCCCTGTCCCAGCGAGCCACCACTGCTGGTCCCCATGTGCCCAGCTGGGGACTTCACACCCCCCCCGGGGTGGGGGGACAAGTCAGGGGGTCCCGCGTGGGGGCCGTGTCCCCCTCCCCATCCCCATCCCCATCTCACCTGAACCTCTCCTGGCCGGCCGTGTCCCAGAGCTGCAGCTTGGCCGTGCCGGCGGGCGGCAGCGGGACCGTGCGGCTGTAGAACTCAACACCGACCGTGGGACCAGGGGTGGCCCCTCCCCGGCCCCCCCCGCCCAGACCCTCGGCGAAGCAGCGCAGCAGCGATGACTTCCCCACGGCCGCGTCCCCCAGCACGATGACACGGAACTGGTAGTGTCCCCCAGGGCTGGGGTCCTGCAGAGGCCCTGGCACCATCCCCGTGAAGGTGGCTGCACCCAGTGAGGCCAAATTCAGCAGATCCTGACCCAGCCAGGCTCTGCTGTGCTGGCGGGGCTGGGGACAGGTCTCCACCCTTGTCCCCACCCCGGGCCTGGGGACAGCTCTGGCCTCGCAGTCACCTGAGCAGACAAACAAACTGTCCCCAGGAGGAGGGAGAAGCTGCTGGCTCTGTCCTCGTCCTCTTGTCCCTGGGAGCCCTCTCATTCCCGGAACACCAGCAGTGTCACATGCTCTGTCCCCCTGCCTGGTTTTGGTGACAGAGGACAGAGGTACAAACACCCCCATGGAGGGGCTGCTGCCCCCGAGGAGTCAAAATCCCAGGAGGGACAAGCCCCACGGTGAAGGGGCTCAGAGTCCCCGTGAGAGGGGTCAGAGGCACCAACCCCACACTCCTGGACAAAGGTGCTCTCTGCAAACACCCAGGGACTTCGCCACTGCCTGGCCCTGCCCGTCCTGACAGCAGGGACAGGGAGTGACAGCTCAGGAGCTGCTCCCACCCCGTCCATCCTCCCGTGTCACACAACCGGTGACTGCAGCCACCAGGGCTCCAGCAGAGGTTGGCAGAGCTGTAGGACACTGCCCTTGCCCAGGCAGGAGCTGTTCCACTCCCTGTGACCTCCCAGAGCCTTCCCAGAATCCCCGCACCCAGGGGAAGCTCCAGTCGTGGGTGCTGCACCAGCTCGAGTCCAGAGAACTGGAATCAGAACCCTCAGTGCAGCTCTGGTGAGCAATGGGCTTCCAATCGGCCCCTCGGGCAGTGACTGGAGTGCTGACTCACCACGGGAAGGTCACAGACAGCAATTCCCAGGAATACATCCCAGTACATCCCAGCCCTGCCCCAGCTGTCTGGAGATCCAGCCAATGGGAGAAGCAACAGACACTTGTGCACAAGGCAAAGATTTCAACTGATTGTGTTTATTCACCCTCAAAGTATTTTTCACCTGGACACTCTCCCAAGCTCTTCTCCTGCAGGAATGCCAGGGACCGGCTGTTCTTCCACATCAAGCATCCAACAGGAGCTTGAGCAGCACCTGGAGCCAGAGAAGCTCCCTCTCGCCACAGCAAGCAGAGCACAGGAGCGGCTGCTCCCACATGGGGGAGCTCAGGATCTGGTCACACAGAGCTCCTGCTTCTGGAGACGGCTGGAAAAGAGCAGGGTCCGGTGCCCTCAGGGATCAGCTCAGCTCGGCCCCACTGAGACCTGAAGAGGGGAGGAAAAATAAACCAGGCTGAGCACGGAGCCCTGGGTCTGGCATTGCTCGGGCTTCACCTGGCCAAGGAATCCCCTCAGCCAGCTTGGGCCTGGCCTCAGCCCCATATCCGCAGGATTCATCCAACAGTCTCCAAAGAGATGGAGTCATCACAGACCAGGCAAACCCCAGTTAAAACCTGACTGGTTAAGTCAATCATTCCCACCGGCAAAGCCCAGGTGAAGGACTGGCCGCTCCCAGCACAGACAGCTGGAACATCCTTTGACCTCCAGCCTGGCCAGATCCCACTCCAAACACCCACACGGACACTCACGTGCTCCACACTGCAGCTTCTCCACGATCCAGGGGGATCCCAAAGGAAACCAAACCAGATCCCATCATAGGGACAGGGGCTCAGGCTTTGCCACTACTCGAGTAATTCCTGAAAAAAGCAGAGCTGCAGTAAGCATCCCAAACCGACCAGGAACCAACGCCTCAGACCCAGCCCAAGCAAACCCCCCCCAACATTTATCCCTTCTCCCGACCAAGGGGGTTCCCTCCCACTCCAGCGTTCCCAAAGAAGCAAGGCCAACACAGGCTGTCTTCCAACCAGCCCCTCTCAGAGCAGGAATGCACCCGCAAAGAGGCCAAGACCAGCTGGAATGTTGCTTTTCCTCCTTTTTCGACCACGAGATCGGTATTCAGATCTGATGGGAAAGGGATCTGGAGGGTCCTGTCAAGCTCTGCTGGGGCAGGTGGTCTCACCTTGGGTCTATCTGTCAGGAGAGCGCTCCCAGCACCGAGGAACCCTGCAAGACAATGTTAGCAGTGTGAGTACACCCCAGTGGCACCCCCACCCGGGGAACACCAGCCCCTTGCAAGAAGAAACACCCTCAATTTCCAAAAATATATAGGAGGGGCGAGTGACAGCAAGAGGCAGAAGAGGCCGTGCAGTCAAAGACCTTCCCGTTGCTCTCGCATGTTGTTGGAGAGCTGCAGCCACTGCAGGGAGCCGCAGCTCTTGGATGAACATGCAGGGTCACCACTGAGCCTGCCTGGCAGTGCCCGTGATGACTCCAGGGTGGCAGGAGCAGAGCAGCTGATCCCTTTGGATCGGGTCTGCCCCTCAGCTCTGCCACCAGCCAGGGTGGTTCCCTCTTCCCACCCACCCAGTCTCGACACAGCACAGGAAAACAGGTTGATGAGGCACTTGAGGCCATGGTCTAATGGTTAGGGATATGATGGGATAAAGGTTGGACTTGATGACCCTGGAGGTCCCTTCCAACCATAACGATTCTATGATAATAAGGGGATTCTGCAGCTCTCAGAGGCTGGAGAGACCTGGAGCAGGCTCTGCCAGCAGGAATCCCTCGTCTGCAGGGCTGAGCGCCGAGCAGAGGATGCCCAGTGCCAGGAACCAGCAGAGGGCTGGAACTCCTGCTGCTCGCTGCTCTGGCCGTGGAGGCAACCGAATTCCCAGCGTGAGGACGCCTGGATTCCCCATCTCACCTGCCCAATGCCGCGAGCCAGGGCCATCGCCGGCCGCCCTGCGCACCGGGATCAGCGGCCGTGAGGGTGCTGCTGGGGAAGAGCACGGCCGAGCTTCAGTCCTGAGGCAGAAAAAAACATCTTAAACCAACAGAACAGGCACCCCCTCCCGCCTTCCAGCCACAACCCCCCCGCCAGCGGCTCCCCCTCGCCCCCTGTGCTTTCCCCAGATGTTGCCGCACAGTCACGGAGACCCAAACTGAGCGGCGACCGTCGAGGAAAACCCTTCGCTCTCGGCTCCTTTTTGACTGCGTCTGCCACAGCGCCGACAGACGCAGCTTCGATAGGGCCGGGCCGGCCTGCGGGGGCCGGGCAAGGCCGCGCACTCACCCGCGGGCGTCTCCCCCGCACGCCGGGCCCGGCCTGGCCGGGAGGGCCA
>VZRW01006557.1:102309-122110 GCA_013398125.1 Aegotheles bennettii | reverse complement strand
AGAGAGGCGGAGCGCAGACCGCGCTCGCCTTTTATAGCGCGACACGCGGGCGCTGATTGGCGGCTGGGGCCGGGCCCCGCCGCAGAGCACTCTGGGAGTTGTAGTTCGCGCCGCCTACAGCCCCGCAGAGCACGCTGGGAGTTGTAGTTCGCGCCGCCTGCAGCCCCGCAGCGCCTCTCCCGCACCACCGCGATCCCGAGGGATCACCGCAGCCTCCTCCCCCGGCATATCCCACCCCCATAGGGGCATATCCCACCCCTAAGCAGTAAGACCACGATTTGCAACGCCCCCCCAGCACTCCACCACCCCACCTCCATGAACCTCCTGGTGATCCAAAGCCAATTTCTCCCTCCCCAGCCCCGCCAGGAGCACAGCAGGGGTTGGTGAAGGCAGCAGCCACGTTCTTCCTACTCCTTCCCCCCTTTTTGGAAGGCTGGGATGAACACCCCACCCTGGGAAAGCTTCCTGGAGACAAAAGTCCATCTGCCAAACCAATACCTGGGCCAGGTTCCTGGCTCCTGATCCATCATCCATGGAAAGGGGTTAAAACAAGGGCAACTGCCAGCTGGTTGGGAGGGACTGTGGACATTTCCACAGGTACTGGAGCCACAGCTGCTGTGGGAGAGCCAGTTGAAAAGCCGGAGCCTGCTTCTTGCCCTGAGCCCTGGAGAGAGGGAGGAAAGGCGCAGGGAGGCAATGTTAGTTCTTCATCTTCATTCACCAATGAGAAAATTCACAGGAATCGCCCTTTCAAGCTGGGAACCCCATCACAAATGTGCCAGGTGTCCAATAAAATAAGCCCAGCACCCATTTAATGCAGAAGTCAGTCTGGAAGTGAGCCCCAAGCCCTGTGTGACCAAGCCCTTCTAAAAACAGCCCCTGTCAACGCCAGCGAGGACAGCTGGTCCCATCCTCCACCTCCTCCACGGATGCTGCAGCTGCTCTGCCAAGTCACAAGGCACTCCCTGGGCAGCCTGAACGCCCCTTGGCACAGTGACTGGTGCAAAGTGCACCTAGAAACCTCCCTGTCAAATCCCAGGGCAGGACAGAAACTCACCCATCGTAGCAAGAACAACCCGCCTCAGAAATTCAGACAACCTTGGAAGAAATCAAGTGTTTGGGAAAAGAATCTTCCAAATGCTAAACAGGGAGAATCCCCAAAGAGCAATACCAAAAGCCAGCGGGTGCTCAGGAGACCTCAGCTCACCATGAGAAGATGGATGGAGAGAAGATGGAGCAGAGAAACTTCTGCTGTGTGTCCGTGGTGCTCGATCAGCAGCTCAGCAAAGCCCTGGTGAAACCTCCAGGCATGGCCAGGACCCTCACATCGGTGTCTTCTGTAGCACAGGATCGGGAGCAAGAGCTGGAGGAGGCTGCAATTCCCATTGCTGGACAGGTGGGAGCAGACAACGCGCAGGGAAACACTGTGAGAAAGTAACAGGAAGGGAAAGCAAGTACGGATTAGTGATCCAGGTGGATTGCAGTGCCTGTGGCTTCCCGGGGATCCTGCAGGCTCAGGGAAAGAGACGAGCCCTGGCCACACACAGCTCCACTGACAGTGCCTTGGCTGCATTGCCCACCATTGCTTGGACCCTGGAAATCTACAACAGAAGCACCACGGGATCATCTGGGGAAAATGAAAGGAGCGTGGACCAAGCAGGACCCCAAAACCCTTCCTACAGAATGGGCTGCGTTTGGTGAAACCACTCCGATGGGGAGTAACTGCTAAGGGGGAACGTGTAGTAACTTGGGGAAAAAAAGGGAGAGAAATGTTGTAACCAGGCAAAAAGACAAAGCAAGCCCTGCCAGTGACATCTTCTGAACCACCTCTATCAGTCTCTAACTGTAGCTATTGCGTTTAAGATTCATACCCTACCCTGCCACTGAACTGATTTCATGTCTAAGCAAATCCCAAGTTAAATCCAGAAACTGGTGTATCCAGTATGCTTTACAAGATACACCGGGAGATAGCAAGGCTGGAAGGTAGAAATTCCTCTCCCATCTTGTTCAGCAGCAGGTGGGGATTAGGAAGCCAGTAATGAGCGATCAAGTACGTGAGGATCGACCACCTCTGTTCCTCAAAAGGGATTCAGAGAAATCCCAAAGAGTGCTGGGTATGTCTTGCTGTGAGGCACATGAACCTGACTCCTGAAAAGGGTCCAAGTAACAGGAATTTTCTCCAGTCACAGAAGACGTTAGCACTGGCCCCCATCAGATTGCTGACCCATGCGTGGGGCTGTGCTGGTACAGACATTTGCTAAAGGAATCGTTTCAAACTCCTCATCCCGTTGGAAGCCAGTCAGAATTTCTCAGAGGCCACCCCTGGTGCTTACTGTCAAGCTTTTAATTAAGCACATGTTAATGGCAACGGGCCACCCTACAGCCTGTGGAAATCACCACTCCATGCCCAAGAGGAGCAACGCCCACGTCCTCTGCTAAACGTTGTACAGCCTCTGTTAGTCCAAGAGTAACCCAAGAATCCCTGCAAATCCACACTGGATCACCACATCTTCACCGAGTAACACAGTGAGTCATTCTAATAATTGCTAGTAAACGTTGCCTGCTGAAAGGCAGAGTACTTCATACTCTCAGTTGTAGATTTTGATGCAATTTTAGGACTTGCACAATCCCACTCAGCTGTGATACCATCTGCCTCGCATTTCTTGCCTTTAGCATATAAAGATAAAAGCAGAATTTACCTTACTACACGGAGTCCTTCTCTTTCATGTTGTGTTACACTACGTGGTAATTAACCAGGGCTTTTCCTGTAGCCATCCGTGAGAAACAGAATCCCACACCGTGTTTAACTTGGATTCCAAAACACAAACCCTACAAAATCCAGGTGACCGTCGGTTTCGGAGCTCCACATAAAAGTCTCCTCTGTGCTTCAGATGCTGCAATAGTGGCCAGGAGCTGAAAAGATGCATTAAGACAAGTAAGTGATACATGGGAAAAAAAGCTCAGCGAGATTAACAGCTCAACAGATTGGCTGAGATTCTCCCAAACCACCCCAAAAGGCTGGCTCACACATCAAGGGAACATGGCCCAAAGCCTCACGTCAAGCTCTCTCCTCAAAGGAAACGCAGGAGCTATTTTAAGCTCTGCAGCACCAGTAAACAGGCTTCAGGGGGTGATCTCTGCTGACCTCTCTGCTCCCAAACAGTTCTCAACCAAAGGACCCAAGGGTCTGTATACACACAGCTCTCCTCAGACTAGGGGATGCCACTTATGGTGCCTCACATTAATCACTACCAGTTTCTCTTCTGCCAAGGTAGGTCCAAAAGAGGAGCACAAAATGGGAATACAGAGTAGCATAGGAGCAGAATGATCTAGAGAGCATTTAACAGCAGAACATGAAGAAAACCTTCTTTACATCACCTCTGAGAGGGCACTTTCAAGAAGAGGGGCATCATCTCTGTGTTCTGCACCGCTGGCCAACTACGGCAGAAGACAAGAAGCACTCTGCTCTCTTCCACCTCTCCGCTGCCTCTCAAACAGTACCAGCACACACGGGGACCATCCGTTTCCTTAAATTCAGAGTAACTGAAGGCCAGGACACTGCTGACAGCCCACAGCACAGTCAGGTGCACAGCAGGAGGTAAAAAAGCACAGCAGTTGGGCACGCAGGGCTCCAGCAGTCCTCTGGTTCCACTTGTTCAGAACCACGCTAAATCCAGGGCATGACACCATTCCCCTCACATTCACAGCACTTTTACCATGGCAGTTGATAAAAAGACCACAGACTGACAAAGATATCGTAATTATGGACACAAACAAAGGCGTAGTAGAAGTAGGCTTTATCAAAGTATTTCAATTTCGTGGCAAATCTCTGCATCAACATGGGCAGGGAGGCACCGAAATGCTTCGCAGTAGCGACTTCAGTTACCAAACTCTTTCTTGGATAGACATTTATTACAGGTAGTTTATCTGTTCCTATTTCTCAAAGAGTTTAAGGCACAAAAGCCTGAAAAGGGCTTATAACACGTACATAAGTGCTATTATTTTCGCTGTCACCTCTAATGCAACATAATATTAGCTTAAATATATATTGCTTGTCCATCCAGCTTATACAACATCCAGTAGAAAACTGCGCTCCAGGTTAGCAACAATTTGTTGCACAATATATTGATGAGATTGCTCTGACCCGTTTCTGCTGCGAGATCTTCAGTCTCACCATGTTCACTCTGACAGGACAGTGGAAGACGCTATGAGATCGGAACATCTTAATGAGACCATCAAGGTGTGTCCACAATGAGAAAAAAACAAAGGCATGACACGTTTAGACAAGGTTGCTGGTAAAAGTGTTTTAAATTGCTCGGCTGAGGGGGGATTAATTCTTCATACCCAGGTGGAGAAGGAAAGCAAAGGTGCAAGAGACCACCAGGTAGAAGGCATCGGTCTGTAGTAGTTTTGTAACACTCTTTTCTGTCTTTACAAAATGCTCTTCAGGTAGGTCACTTAAAAACACCAAGCTATAAACTTGCTAGGTCAAGATCACAGCTTAGGTTAAGCAGAACAGAAGCTTTCATCTACATGGTTCCCTGTGCTCAAGTCACAGCAACCTTACCCAGTCACAAGAAAGGTTTTGAGACATTTTAGTGGTATCCAACAATGATTTAAAAAAAACAAACACATTTACAAGAGTTGGATGAAATTACTGAAGACAGTTAAAAGGGCAGCAAAACAGAAAGATGGGCAGGAACCAAAATGCAAAGGGTAATTTTACTTAAAAGACCAACTTTTTTATTGTACGTTGGAGTAGTCTTCCCCCTGTGCCATCTCGTTGAAAGTTTATAAATTACAATTCCCAAGAAGTGTTAAGAGTTCGTTTCAAGACAAAAGGAATAAAACTGTTGCAGTTCTAAACTTTCACCATGAATAAAAGTTACCATGATGCTCCTACGATACTCGTTCTGTACGGGAGAGGCCAGAGTCCTCCTGCACTTTGAGTAACAGACCTGGGTGGAGAAAGGGCCACCCCTCACTACTGCAGGACCCAGGTGCAGCGGAACAGTCCGGAGCGCACTGGCGGGTTTGTCACACGGACACAGAGCCTCGACGAGGCTATAACACGGCTGGAATCTCTGACGAGACAGTGTCCAAAGGCTGCCAATGACAGTCCATCAAGGCATCGTAGAGCTCTTCACTCTGTTCCATAAACTGTTTATTTGCTTCATGGACGTCTAACTGAGGCGTCGGATCTGAAGGAGGAAAGACAAACAAATAGGTCAGGCCGAGTGTGTTAGGAAAACCCCCACGCCCTGCAAACGTGTTAGTTTTATTAAATCAAACATGGGGGGAGTCACAAAACATCCCCAGCACTTGCCCAGTCGTGAACCTGACTAGATCAGCCGTAGCAAATCTTTCCGCAATGGGATAAGAAATAACCACATCCAAACACGTCCCACCTTCCAGTGGTGATTGCCCCCATAGCAGAGTCAACAGAGAGAACGCATACCTGCACCTCGCAGCCCAGGGTAGCCACTTAAACTGCCAGAGAAGGTGGGCTGGCACTGAGGCACCGGACTGCAAAGTGGAGGAGCGGAGGCGCAGGCACACGTTCCGTTCTGCTCCCTCCACTACGGGGTCAGAGTGGATGGCTGGGGACGGTCACCAGAGCTCGTCTGCCAAAGCCTCGAACACCTCAAAGCATTTCACAGTTAGTAACCAAAGAAGTGCCAGAGACACCCAGCAAATTACGTACGAGTTGGAAAAAACTGTTTGTAAAGCATTTTGGAGCTGGGTAGCAACCCAGGAGGTGTCATCCTGCTGCTACCAGAGCACGCTTCACATTTCGCAATAAGCGACTCCTCGTATGCCCCAAACCACTTGGAGGATGTAGAGCTCACCTAACACCACCCACAACCCAGAGCTCAGGCTGCCAGAGTAGCACAACCACACTGGTTAGTAAGTGACTCTCAGAGCGCAAAGCAAGTAGAGACAGAAGGGAAGAACCACAAAACACACGAGGAGTAAAATGCTTGTAAATACGTTCGGTTTTAGCTACATCACAGGAGAACAGAATTAAGTAAAAGAAGTGATATGCTGGCAAGACATTATTTCAGTTTCCTAAAAATTCCAGCATATTAATTTAATCAATGAGGAAAAAAGACACCCCAGAAATATTCTAACTACAGCACTGGCGTGCTGGTTTCAGGGAAAGGAAAGCTCTCCTGTAAAGTTTTTAAAAGCCATTAAAGGCTTTCTCATGGACATTGTTACTGTACCTATGGATCCTGTAAAGGATCCAGCTGCTTTCTACTGTTATCATGTGATTTTCATTTTTTTTTCAAAGAGAAGAATAAGATACACTACATAGTGCATATTCCACTCGAGACAGAAATTTGGAACTGCTGGTATATTTTTTTCCTGCATCAATAAATGAAAATTGCTTGTATGTGTATCTAAAACATCTAAAAATGGTTTAAGGGCCCATTTCAAACAAATATTTTATCACTGTGCTAACTGATATTATTTATTTTTTAAGCTTAAAGCACAGTGAGGTATCCTGGGCTCTAAATTCCAAGATCTTACAGAAAAGCAGAATATCTACATTGGTTTTGTAGCAGACCAGAAAAAATACTTTAAAAAAAAGGATAAAAGTTTGGGTACTACAGAAGATTGAAATCTCAATGCTAGTGAAGTCAATTAGTTTCAGTCCTGACAAGGTTCAGACTAGGAACAGCAACTATAAAATAAGGATGAGGTTGCACTAGGTGACAGTGAGCTGCAAATTTTCTCAGACCTCGGATTTACTCAGAGATAAAGGTGTGCTACACACTGAGATTGGGGGCCAATGTGAGCAATACCACCTCTAATTAGTGCAGAATAGAAAACTTCAATATAGAACTCAAGAAACGTACCTTCCAAAGCATCCTCACCCACTTCTTCATATGTCTGCAAGGAAAAACAAAACCCTCAGGACAGCAGACATTTATTTGTCCTTTTGCAAACATCTCCTGCTCATTGCTGCTGTCATATACTGACTTTTAGAGCTGACAGATTACAACAGAATTCTTCACACATAAGTCATGTATTCTGCTCCCAACAGACTCCAAAGGGGAGGGGAGATCCCACACCCAACTTCTAACAGAGGCAGCAGCTCTTGGAATTCCTGGGGTGAAGTTGGGCAGCTGTCCTGATCTCTTCTACCCTCTAAAATAAGGCTTAGAAGGATCTGAGAAGGCAGTCTTAGCATTGTGTCCCACTGCCCATATCAGGAGAACCCTTTTACCACGACAACCGTATCAAGAGACCCTTTGTGCCCTCCAGATCTTTTTAACCAGGTCCAGAGGAGTCCAGAGGAGGCCTTGAAGATGCTCAGAGGGCTGGAGCATCTCTCCTATGAAGACAGGCTGAGACAGTTGGGGTTGTTCAGCCTGGAGAAGAGAAGGCTCCGGGGAGACCTTAGAGCACCTTCCAGTGCCTGAAAGGGCTCCAGGAAAGCTGGAGAGGAATTTTTGTCAAGGGCAGGGAGTGACAGGACAGGGGGAAACGTGTTCAAACTAAAGGAAGGAAGATTTAGATTGGAGATGAGGAAGAAGTTCTTTACTGTGAGGGTGGAAAGACACTGGTCCAGGTTGCCCAAAGAAGATTGTGGTTGCTCCTCCCTGGTAGTGTTGAAGGCCAGGCTGGATGGGGCTTGGAGCAACCTGGTCTGGTGGGAGGTGCCCCTGCCCATGGCAGAGGGTGGGGCTGGATGAGCTTTAAGGACCCTTCACACCCAAACCTGTCTGGGATTCGATGATTCTAACCCTCCAGTCCAGCAACATTCCCCACCCAAGGCAACAGTACACAACAGAGTCTGCTAGACAGTTTTGCTTCCTCAGCAAGTAGCTGCATTAAGACCCTAGAGTTGAATATAAAATGTGCCCATCACTGTTTTGTAACCTATGTCATGATTCTGTGCTGACAGATCACTGAGGTCGTGCTGTCCTACCTGCATTGTGCTCTGTGTGTATCCATACTGGGGATAGCTGTAGCTGTAACTGCCCGTGTTCTGGTCGTAGCCCCACTGGGCATAGTAGTTGTGATATTGTTGGTAATACTGGTTATAATTATAGTTGTACATCTGATTGTACTCCATTGATTTCATACGATTACTTAAAAAAGATAAAGCAGGAATAAGTTGCAAATAATGCAGAACAACGGTGGAAAAAAAGCAATGCAATAGCTTAAGATACATTATGGTACACAGACAAAGCTTAGTCTAACATGCAAACTTCAGTCTTTAAAATATATTCACTATTTACTGCAGCAGTATTTATCATTAGCATACACTTGCAGAAAGAAAGAAGTGGTTTACATTTAACACCCTTTCCTGCATTCATATTCATCTTCATTAATAAAAGTGGCTTTCATTCTTTATTATGAGTTAATTTAGTCTCACTTCCTGGCTTTGGGAAGGGAAGAGTTCAGGACTACAAGCCTCAGTTTAGAACAATCCTGAACCACAATCCAGATTCTCGGGTTCCCTTTTTCCTTCTGATAAATAGGATGAAGTGCTCTGCAGCTTCCTGAGACAGGTACCAAGTCTTGCTTTAGATGAGGAGTTAAAGACTTGCAAGAGCCTTGCAAGAGAACTGAAGTTTTCTTTAGGAAGAATGGACAAAAACCTCTCCTGTCTGCCACTGTCATACAGGACCCCAAGCAACAAGTGGTTGTCCCCATTCCCACCCAACTGGGTGGTTGAGCTGGAAGAGCTCATGAAGCAAGAAGGACTCCAAGTAATTTAAAAAATAGGCTTAAATAGCCTGTGAACCGACTAAAATTCACACTCCCAAGGAACTGGGAATCCCACCTGATTGTCAAGATTTGAAATAATGAGATGACAAATATTGTTTGAAAATGAAAATATGTCACAGGCAAAGCTATGTCTAATGATGAAATCAGTGAGAAGTAGGAAGAGGGAAACATCAATCTTCTCACCATGGTACACCCCCTTTTTCTGCTTTTCTCTTCCTTATCCCCCCAAGACTTCTGAGGTCACTGAAAATCTAAATATTATTCAAATAGGGAGCAATTACTATTATTCGTATTACCCTAGTGCTACGAGCCCCAAGTCAGACCAGGATCTCATTGTATCAGGTTCTGAACAAACACAGAAAAAAAAGTTAATCCCTGCCCCAAAAGGCTTATATTTTGTAGACATTATAATAAAATCAGCAAGGTAATTGAGCTTTGCTATCCAGAAATCAATACACAGATTCAGATTATTTCGATTTAACGCAAAGGAGCATATACTTTAAAAACAATCATCTTTAAATACAGTGTGTACATGTGTGTGTGTATTTAATAATGAACACAAATAAAAACAGTGTAAAATGCTTAATATTGATCTTATGTTATAATTCTTTTGAATTCTTGTGAGTTCTGATACTCCAGCTACTTTACTGTATGGGTATTCCCTCACTTTGTGATGGAAACATCCAGAAAATGTGAGTTCTGATACTCCAGCTACTTTACTGTATGGGTATTCCCTCACTTTGTGATGGAAACATCCAGAAAATGCATCCAAACCACTATGAGACACTTAAAAATACACCTGATTTCACACCACGCTGCTCTTATACTCACGCTTTGGGTATAGCCACACTCAAGCGTACAGGTTTGGAGCCCAACCCCACAGCTCCTTGACACTCTGTCAGTGCTCTTTTCTGTTCCAGTTCATCCGTGAATTTCACGAACCCGTAACCTCTGCAGAGAGAGCAAATCATATAAAACAAACCCAAAAAAGCCATGACGCCTTTTATTTATTTTTTTTTAAATATTTACAGTGAAGTCAAAATTGATTTTGAAACACTTTGCTAGGGCTGTCCCTGCTTTCAGTAGGGATGAAGTGATTCTGGCTTCCAGGTCCAAGCTTTGTCAGCACTCCCAGGTGCTTCACAAAAGCAAAGTAACTCTTGTGCCCGTGGATTCCAGGGAACTGGAAGTGGGCTGACACCAGACATGTTGAAATTTGTGAACAGAGAGTAGCAAAGCCTCAAACCTATACTGGGAGGGTACAGATACTAAACAGGTGCAAGTCAGCACAGGATTGATGAGACACACGCAAACTGCCCCACTGTGAAGGAGAACATTGCTTTTCTGTAGGATCAACTGGGACAACTTTCCAATCAAGTCCTTTTCCAACAGGAAAACATTCAAATCAGCTTTCTATCATCCCTACCAACAGATTGGCCCCATCGGCATGCTCAACAGTGGGCCTGAAAAGGAGCTCTGAACGTCGAGTTGCTAAGCCTTGCTCTGACAGCACAGCTTGAGCAGGGACAGCACACAGCCAGCAACTCCTCACCTCCCTGGCAATCCTTCACCGTGGTGCTACAGCTCTGCACGGCAGCCAGCCAGCCAATATCAACTCCCCTCCAAGCCCAAAGGTCCTTTGCGTGGGATTCTGAGGCTGCAGTGAGTCAGAAGCGATGCAACAGCATCCAGGAGGGCAGTGCCAGCATCCCAGCATGGGCTGGGCTGCCTCACGCAGCAGAAAGATCAAAGACTTTAGGTGTGGGAGGGGAAGAGGAATCCATCTGGGTGAAGGAGGGAGTTTGGGAGGGAAAGGACTTGTCTATCCAGGGAAAAGAACGAGCCGTGAGCAAGGGTGTAAGTTTACAGGGTATTATCTATTCTGTGGGAACTCTTGAACACCAGGTAACATGCTCTGTTGAAAGCAGCATCACCCAGTACTCGTAGCACTGGAAGCTATTACAGGGCAGCCAGTGCCCCATAAGAGGCAGTCTCTTGCACAGCAAGCTATGCTCACAAGTCCAAACAGATGTTTTTATACATATATACACGTATACACGTGTACTCCTCAAAGACCAAATCAAAGCTCAGGTTTATCTCTATACAAACTGGATCATTAAGCAAGAGCAAAACTCTATACAGGTACACGTTCTGTTTAACTTGCCCCCTGCAAAAGGACTGTGGCAAATTAAACCAGTGCAAGTCAAATTTAAGTCAGTTTAAGTCACTTTGCACATGAAGAACTTCACTACTGGGGAGGTAGCACAGCTCTGGAACATGCTGCCCAGACAGGTTGTATTATCTCATCCTGGGAGGTTTTCCAGGCTCTGCATTCATGGCTGACCTGATCTAGTGTTGGCAGCAGTCCTGCTCAAGAGTGGGAAGTCGGACCAGAGACCTCCAGAGGTTCCTTCAAACCAACACGTCTAAGGCTGAGGAACTTTATGTGAGAAAGAGGGGAGATCTACAGCCATGTTCCAAGTCTTGTCCAAACGTTCTCAGAGGTATCGTATCAGAATATTGTGTTTCACTGAAGTCCTGTTTTGAAAACATGGATGCTGATCAACTGCTCCCTCTTTCAGGAAAACACAGTTCCGTTTTCTGCTACTTAGAAAATGTTTTAATAATGTTAGGAAAACCAACTTTTCGACACCTTCTTTTGGTGATACATTTCCAGTGAAGATGAACAAGGCGGCTACTAAGTACTTGACAACAATGAATCATGGTGTTGTTTGCCCTGCCCTATTTGAAACAAAAACCTGCAAAGGCTTCCACAGGAATATACACTCGATAGCCTGGAGACTGTAAAAGCACAATTCTATCTGAGAGGCCAAGGAGACAGTGTTTTGAGATTATTTAGCCATTTTTCAGCATTTTCAGAAGTGCAGTAACATATAAGGAGCAACATCCTGACAGAGAAGTGGCAATATGCTGTGTTGACTACCAAAAAAACTAGGCTGAATAGCCAAGAACGTGCTATTTTTAGATAAATCTATACTGAGAACTGTCATTTTTCCCTTGCTGCACTGCATCTTTGCTGTTGTTGTACATGAAGTGAAAGAAAGAATGGATAAACGACGACTTACTTGGATACTCCTGCCTGGTCCAAAACAACTTTTCCACCTCTACACGATGGATAAACTTTAACAAAAAATTCATATAACATGCCATCATCCACATCAGGAGTCAGGTCTCCCACAAACAGTGAATACTCTGGACTAAAGAAAGGAAAAAGAAAACTTTTTAAGCACAATCATACAAAAAAGGAGGTGTACTGAGTGACAGATAACAATTAGCCTAGACATTTGGTGTCAGGGAGAAGTGATATTAAAGCACTGTTTAATGGATATTTTAAAGTGTTGTTGGTTAAGTTGCACAGGTGACTGAATTTTTATTGACATTGCTTTTCCAAGTTAATTAAAGCAGCACCACTAATTACTCAATACTGCTTTTTATGTAAAGATAATTTCATTTTTTTAAGTGTCACAGGGTATCTCTGGACTTCTAACGTGGCAAGAAAACACTAATATCTCATTTATAGATTTGCTATTTCCAATATATTGATGGCAAATTGCAATATATGAATTAGATACTTTGGTGCTAGAAAGTTTGAATATCTTAAAAGACAATCTTGACAAATCTGCTGTGCCACACAAAAGGTAAAGCATAAAACTGATGCCAGTCTAAGTCAGCCTCCTCCTGCTAAAGACTGACTGGGCAAGCTGCTGGAATGGGAAAGGTTACCCATCCATGTTCCAGAGCAAATGGAACTGGAGCAATAATTAGTTAACAAATGCAGATATCATTCTCGTCCCCATCTGCCATGCCTTGGCAAAAAAAAAGCCTTGTAATCATCCAAAATAAGAATATAATTGCCGAGGTATGACTAACACTGCCCTAATAACCTGCAGGACTCTGTTGCTTTCGCCCTAGTACACACCCGCTCGAGCACCTCCTTGTGTTATCACTACTCTGTGTAAGCATTACGACAGGTCCTCACACCACGCAGCGTCGGGAGCCACGGCGAGCCCATTCATCTCCTCACACACCTTCTGCTGGCGATGGAGCCAGACGGGTTCTCCCGAGGGCAACTGGGAGCACCCTCCTCTCCCTGTGCTGACTGCTGTGCTGCTCCAGCCAGCTACGCCAGGTGCTGTGAAACCACTGCCTTTATCTTCAGGTGCTTAAACACATCCGTGGCATTACACAGCACTAGGATGGGATGCGGCCTCGGACACACAGGCAGCACTAATATGCTACAGCATCACAAATATCTGCAGTGTGGGCTAAGGCAGTTTAATGTAATCTACATTTTTAATGATGGGATTTATTTATCTGGCACTGCTGGACAAAACAGTGCAAATTTTAGTTGCAGGCATCTCATGAACTCCAATCCACATTTTCTCTCCTATCCACATTTTCCAGCTCCAAGTCTCACCCAGCAATGACAAACTTGTGTTTTTACAAATTTTAAATCCTCTTTGCAAGGCAATTTATAAAGAGACATTAAGCAGGCAAAACTAATATTTGAATATTGAGTGTTTACCTGTTATCGGGCTGTTTTCCATACGTTGCATAATTCAATTTAAATCGCTTTGCCTGAAACAAGGCAAAAATGAATCCATACATTCAACTGCTCTCATGTGAATCCAAACAACCAGGAAAAAACACAATCAGCTTATTTTACACGACTTCATTGCTGACAGATGTTAAGGTATCAAGGACAACATTTATCTCATACTTCAGTACAGCTCTAATAATGAAAATGAGCAAAGCAACTGCACCAAGAGGTTTGGCCTATTTTTATCACAACAGTTTATAAAGCCAGTGAAAGAGAGGTGAACCTGACACAGCACCAAAGCTTTGTGTCCTTAAGAAAGACAGGAAAACGAAGGCACTAACAACAAACACTAAATTACTTCTAACTTTAAGGTCTTAAAATGAAATGACAGCATGGACTGATGGACGTTTATGATTTACAAGAATACTGACAGACCAGAATCTGCCACACCAGAAAATGGAATCAACCCCTGAGTTTGGAATGGTTAAATACTTCGCTCTGGAGGATGTGATCATTCAGTAAGGTTCAAAATTGAGGTTTTCCTGCAAGAGTTACCTGTTGTTGGACACTGGAGGCCTCCTTAAACTTTGCCCTTGACAAGCGCACATCTGGAACTCCCTGCCCCCATTCTACCAGGCTTCAGCAACTCCTACCCAACTCACATTTAAGTCTAGACCAAGATCTAAGGAGCAGCTGGTCTTCTGCCTCAAAATCTCAAAGGTCTCAATCCCATGGGAATTCTTACATGCTGCTTAGCACACAAAGACCCGAGCAGACTCATTGCAGAGTGCAAGAGTAATTGCTATTTTCTTCTGAAACATGTCTGACAGAGGAAGAAGCAAAGGGTTGCACTCCTTGCCATCAATATTGGTGTCAGAACTCACTCAGAGAGCAGAAGACCTGAACTGGAGTCCCCTGTCAGTTTGAGGGGCTTCAAACCCCTTTTTCTGTCTCCCAACAGGCTTCCAAAGCAGATATCCCTCTGCACTACACAGCAGCAGAACAAGAACTCAAGGGCAGTTTGGCCAAAGAAAGCAAACCTACTGTGAGTCCACAACCTGCAGATGAGGACATTTGTTCAGTACAGCCTGGAGTGCTCCTGCACCATGTACCATGAGCTTTCTTCCCTCAAAGATAGCGTAAATAATTCTTGGGAAATAGAGCAAAGACTTAACTCTAGGCTATAATCATGCTCCTTGCATGCCTGCACAGTGGTGCACAACCCTTTCTGTGGACACAAAACTCACACAAAACTTAGATTACACTTTGAATCTTTCCTCTTCTTTTTTTTTTTTATTTTGCTCTTCTTTTGCTTCTCCATTTCAAATTTAAAATCAGTGACAGACCTGAGAGCATTTCCACTCATATTGGAACTGAGGACACTAATGCTGTAAAACAGAGACAGCAGCAGCCTGGTGGCTCTCTGTTATTCCTTTGGCTGATTCAGTATTTACAAATAAATAAAAGAGTGAGCTGCAGTCAGTTTTCTGCCAACGAGAGAAAAATTATCTCAATGCACGAGGCGAGCTGGACAGCTGCCTGCTGAGCACACCGATTTAGGCTGCCCACACTGGATCTCTCTGACATCTGTAATTCTCCCCATGTGTTATGCAAATCATCCCTCTAAACAACACCATATTCTGAATTAAACTGTGGGTAAGGGCGGGTATTCCTGAAACCAAACGTCGATTATTAATGACTCCTTGCAGGAGCTGCTCTCTTTCTCTCTCTAGTGATGATAGAAGATCCCTTCCCTTAATAGTGGGCTCTGATTTGCAGTGTAAGGATGGGGGACACAGACACCCCCAGGCCCCTCTTGGCAGGGAACACCATCCTCTCAAGAGAAGTGACCAAATAGTTCAAGGAACAACACCTGAACTCCCTGGTTTCCTACTTAGGGTATTAACTACGCTGAAATAGGCAGGAAATTACCTTACTTGGTCCCAGTGTAACTGAGGTGATTCTAGAGCTGCTTTATGAACCAGTCATCCTCACTACTGCAGCCAACTCCTCTGGGTACAACGGACAGCTGTGTCAGCCGTCCCGTTTTAATCTACCACACATTCGAGTCAACATCCTAAAATTAGCCTCTGTGACTATTCCTCCTCTTCTTCCTAACTACCTACCTTTGATGTACCCAAAATGCTCGGTATGTACTGCAATTATACAATGGACTGGCTCTTTCCCTGCTGTAAATAGGTCTGAGTAACTTCTGTTTGCCAAGGGCCAGGAATAATGCAAGGTGGAAAAGTCATGTTTCTCTTGCAAACCAAAGTTACTCAAAACTCACTGTGAACTTGCAGGTTCATCTTGTACACATACAACAACATACATGTTGTAAAACAAAATAATATGAAAGACAAATGGGGAGAGATAGGGCTGGAGTAGGTAAAACACATCTATTTTTTTCTTGTTCTTCTCTGGTGTCTTATGAGCCCAACTTTGGTAATAGTAGAAAGGCTCTGAAATACAACATTTCTACATTTTCTGTAGATTTCACACATATCTACAAATTCTGTCTGGATTTTATCCAGACAGTCACATAGAAATTATTTTTTCCAATGATTTCCTGAGCGAAAACATTAGTAGTTTTATGTTCATTCATTTAACTCCAAAGAAAAGAAGAATCCCAGTTTGCTAACTATGAATTTGTCAGTAATCATTCAAAACACAGATTCTGCACTATCTACTCCTTCCCAGTGATTGCTGATGTCATTTACTCACCGGTGTAGCACCAGGAAGCGGTTTCCCATTGATTTTGTGTAAACATTTCTCTGCAGTAGCTAGATCTGCAAATTCTACAAAGCAATAGCCTGCTGGAATTCTGAACACAGACACGGGAGAGGAGAGAGAAAGGTTTCAGATTTAAAACACATTTGAGGAGAAATATTATATTTTTAGATAACTGGTAGGAAATTTGCTATTGTTGCAATACTTAGAACTATTTCTTTTTCAAAGTATAAACATTAGCTAGGAAAAAAGAAGCTAGCAGAGTAATCTTGGATCTCAAGTGACAGCCCCTACTTACCAGCAAGCCACGCCAACGTAAGGACACAGAAAATAGTTCTGCTCACAATTTATGTACTTCCTACTTTCATTGACTATATAAATTCAGTTTAAACAACTGAAAACTGAAATTGCAACATTTACAAGAACACACAACTACTTTATTCTGCGTAGTCACTCATTTTATCCCAAATTAACTCAAAGGGTCCTCGTTGGCTCCTTCTAAAGTCCAACTTCAATCCAAACGCACTGGCAGAACAAACTGAGAACAAGCAGAAACAGTTACCCTGTCAACCTGTTTCGAATGATTTTTACGCTCAGTACGAGCTCTCCCATGGTGGCAAAGGCTCTTGAAACAAAGTTTTCATCCATATACGGCTCCAGCTATAAAAGCAAAAAAAGAAAGTCAGATCAAGGCATCTACAAAAAGGAGAATATTTGTGTCAATGTCACCCTAAGCAGTTAAAACATTATTGAGAAGTATTTTACCCTTACACTTCAAAAAGAAGACTCATTTAAGAGGGTCGATGCCACTCAAAACCAGCAGGCATGCATGAACCAGGCTCAACAGTCTGCAAAGTGGAACCCAAGAGACAGCATGAATTTCAGAGAACAGGGAGCTTTCACAGAAGGACAAAAGCCACTCAGAAACATACAGCGACAAACTGAGCGTTCACTACACGGAGCAGGGGACGGGGAGATGGCAGGATCCTCCTCTGCGTGCAGCCCAGCGCCACCGGCACGCAGCGGGGACGCAGCCCGGGGAGCACGTGCCAGGTCTGGCAGCCCCCGTGGAGCTGGGGCAGGGGTCTGCATGGCCACGGGGCAGCACGTGGAGGGAAGCCCCTGCCCGCGTCCCGTGTGGGTGCACTGACTGTGTTTGTCCCAGGGGAGGGGGGGGGCACTGTGCGTGTCGGTGCGTGTGACGGGCAGGGCAGTGGCACTGCCAACGGGGCTCTGTGTGGTGGGAGTGACTGAGAAGTATGGAATGGCACAATCTGAACTAAATGTGTGATGGAGGTGCTAAGGGAAAGGGTTGTCTCTGTGTAAGGGGGAGCGGAGGGGGGAACTAAGTGAAATGAAGGTTTTGTTCAAAATAGTGATGGGGAGCACTGCGTGTGAAAGCTGACACGAGGCTGAGGTGTGGGGAACACCCACAGCTCTGTGTAGACACGTACAGATACCTGTGTGAGTGGGACAGATGGCCACGTGGCAGCTGACAGCCCTCAGTGTCTGCGTGTCTGTCAGCTACCAGGTGGCTTCGTCACTTGTGTGGGGACAGAAGGTACAGACTCCTGTCACAGCAGGTGACCATGCTGCACTCACACGTGCAAAAGGTGGCAGATGCCCCCTGGAGGGGTGAGTGCAAGCAGAAATGACTCTGTTCTGTGTGCCAGGAGCAGGGACCAGCATGGCTCTGTGCAGATGTGACCCTGCAGTGTGTGTGCAGTGGAAGCCAGGCTCACAAAGGCAACAGGTGACTGCTGCTTGGATCTGCACGTGTGTGGTTCAAAGAGCAGTAGCCTGCTCGTGAGGAGTGAGTGAAAAAGAAGGTGGGCTCATGGTGGAGAGGTGGTAGATAACCTTTTGTGCAGGTGTAGAGAAAAGAGACCCTACGGAGTGTGTCTGCATGAGCGGCAGGCAGGGGAAGGCTCATGATGTGCCAGTGCATGTGTGCAACGCGATAGCAAACTTGGTGTAAGTGTGTGGATGAGAGAGAAGCAGCCAGTGGGATGCTCAGGGATGTGCTGACTGCGTGTACACACACCCGAGGGAGGCTGAGGAAGACCACAGGGTGCACAGGCATGTGGAAGCAGGACTGCNCACGTGCAAAAGGTGGCAGATGCCAGGAATGTGGGATGCCAGATGTGGAAGCAGGACTGTGAGCTCTGCTGCTGTGAGTGTGTAAGGAAGAGGCAGGAGAAAGGCGTGTGTGCGAGTAACAGGCAGCACGGAAATTGTCACACGGGTGTCACTGTACCTAAAACAGACATATACAAGCAGGCAGCAGGCAGCAAGGATGCTATGATACAGCGGAGAGGCTGTAAATGTGAATGTAAAACTGGCAGATGGTGCAGACACTACAACGTGAGCACATACATGCAGGATGCGTGAGGGTGGCAAAGCACTACAAGGCGCTGGGTGTGAGTACAGAGTGTGTATGGAAGGGTGTGTGTATGGCAGCAAGTGCTGAGGAGCAGGAGCACGAGGGTGTGCACAGTGTGTGTGTAAGGGACACCCTGGGGTGTGCATCACCATGAGAGTGTGCCCACGGTGTGCACGTCAGCAGGCAGTGACAGACACCCTAGGGTGGGCATCGCCCGTGAGTGTGAGCAGGGCTGAGGGAAACACCGGGGTGTGCCAGTGCTCAGGAGCGTGTGTGCACACAGGAGTGCAAACCCTTGTCAGCGTGTGGGTGCAGCCAGAGGGGTGCAGGGGTATGGGGCAGACAGGGAGGGATGCTTTGGGATCAGTGCAGACAAGCAGGTGAGGGCAAGGGTGTGTTACACATGTGAGCACAAGCTGTGAGTGTGTAAGTGCCTTGGAGTGTGTGACCATGTGAGCATGGGAGTGCCTACAGACATGTGAGCATGCAAGCCAGCATGTGAGTATAGAGGCCAGTGAGTGTGTAAGTGAGTGTATAAGTGCCTAACAGCACGAGTATGTAGCATGGGAACACACTGGTGCCCAGGAGCATGCCCAGCTGCCAGCGTGAGCACAGGCAGCACGGGACACTGATGTCACCACGAGTGTATCTGTGACCCTCTGTGGGGTGTGCATGTGCCTGACTGTGTCTGTGAGGGTGTAACTGCTCATGGATGTGCCTGCCAGCTGGGGGGGATCTGTGGGGGGTGTTTGTGTGTCAGCCTGCGTGAGCCTGCTGTGTGCACAGGGCGTGTGTGAGTGTCGGTCAGCTCGGGAGTTTGTGTGTGTGTGTCAGGGTGTGAGGGTGTCAGTGTGAGGGTGAGGGTGTCAGTCAGTCAGTGTGAAGATGACAGTCACTGTGAGGGTGTCAGTCAGTCAGTGAGGGTCAAGGTGTCAGAGTGAGGGTGTCAGTCAGTCAGTCAAGGTGAGGGTGTCAGGGTGAGGGTGTCACTGTGAGGGTGTCAGGGTAAGGGTGTCAGTCAGGGTGAGGGTGTCAGTCAGTCACTGTGAGGGTGTCAGTCAGTCAGTCAGGGTGAGGGTGTCAGGGTGAGGGCGTCAGTCAGTCAGGGTAAGGTGTCAGGGTAAGGTGTCAGTCAGTCTGAGGGTGTCAGTCGGTCAGTCAGGGTGAGGGTGTCAGGGTGAGGGTGTCAGTGTGAGGGTGTCAGGGTAAGGGTGTCAGTCAGGGTGAGGGTGTCAGTCAGTCACTGTGAGGGTGTCAGTCAGTCAGTCAGGGTGAGGGTGTCAGGGTGAGGGCGTCAGTCAGTCAGGGTAAGGTGTCAGGGTAAGGTGTCAGTCAGTCTGAGGGTGTCAGTCGGTCAGTCAGGGTGAGGGTGTCAGGGTGAG
>VZRW01006557.1:77474-101273 GCA_013398125.1 Aegotheles bennettii | reverse complement strand
GCCTGGAAGGACAGGTCAAGGCTGGGTGAGGCCAGGCAGGGACTGGGGTGGGGGACAGGGCAGTCCCTGTGGGGCAGGAGCACTGGGGAGAGGGGTGGTGGGGCAGGGAGGAGGTGTCTTCCCCAGGAGGAGACCTGTGCTGAGGTGGATGGGCCTGGAGAGGGGCCTGGGGTTGCCTCATGCCCGAGGGTCTCAGCTCTTTGTGCAAAGAGCCACTGAGTTTCCAGCCCTTGTAATGGGGCAACAAAACGGGGCCTGTTGTGTACTGCCAGGTTTCACCTGTGAGAAAACAAATACAACAAGCTGCAAGTTTCCTAATTGAAAGATTCTTGTGTCTCCTAAGTCTGAGACAAGAGCTGGGTTCATTTTAGCACTCTGAGCTGACAACCCAGGCCCCCACACGTTGTGGGGTTGCCTTAAAATCATCATAAGGCTTTTAAATGAAGAAAAGAACTAATTACTCCATATTGTGGTTCACAGGCCTGTTCTGTGCTCTGCGAAAGTGTCGTGGAAACTCATTGTAAATCCCAAATAATCTGGTGCAGCAAAGGAGGGACATTCCCACCATTGTGGTGTTTTAAAAGGCCTTTGGCCATCTCCTCAGGGTTTCTTCACGAGGGTTGGAGGTGCTGGAAGAAGCTGTGTGTGAGGGTTTCAGCTGTGTTGTCTGTGACTCAGAGCACTGCTGTGGGTGCTGGCACGTGGTTTGCAGAGCCAGGCACTTGTTGGCAATGTCAGCAGGAAGCCAAAGGCTCAGTGGGGTTGGAATCATAGAATCATTATGGTTGGAAGGGACCTCCAGGGTCATCAAGTCCAACCTTAAAAAACGCTGCCTCTTCCCTTGGCAGGTGGGAGGCTCAGTCTTTGGGGCTTGGGTTGGGAATGCTGTAATCCTCCCTCTTCTGTTTACTCCCCCAGGCCTTGGGCAGCGAGGGCAGCAGTTCCTGGAGCACAGGAGACCACTGGTTATGATGGAGCAGAGACGAGTGGGCTGAGGACACAGGGGACCGCGTGCTTGTGAGCTGGTTGGTATTTTGGCATCACACCACAGTTCAGGTCATGGGAGCTTGGCTTTCCCTCTTATGGAAAGCCAGGCACGGGGCAGAGCTGCTGAAGCACCGGCTGTGGTGTGCCATAAATCTGGCTGATGATGACAGGGACACTCCAAACCCTCCGAACTATTTATTGCCTCTCTGGCTGCTGGGTCTGGCGAGCAGAGGTGTTGCTGCTCTGCTGTTTGCAGCCCGTGAGAGGGCAGCACAAGGCCGGCAGTTGTTGGCTGGGGGTTCTCAGGTGCCGAAATTGGGCATCCTTATGCTGCGAGGAGAGCAGCACCAGGCGATGGAGCCAACTCTCTGGAGCGTCTCCTGAAGCCACGTGTGAGTGTGAGCTTAAATCTTGCCCCGGAGCATCCTCATTCCAGTGATTAATGTGTGAAACCGACCTGGAGCAGAGAGTTACTCGCCCTGCTTTTCCCTGCGGGTGAAAAGTGTAATGAATGTTGATCCTTACTACATTTCTGCAGGGAACTGTGAAAATCCTTTGCCTTCAGACTGGTCAGGATCTGTCAGGTGATCATCATTCTGCAGCATGGCCAATGCTAATTGCTCTGGAGTATCAACTCTTTAGCAATCCCGGGTGTGCAAGAATCACAAGATTAAAAACATATTTACAGTTTGATTTATCTGTTTGCTGATTTTTGAGTCCCTGGGGCACCCTCAGGTCATTTTTCCAAGCTCTTCCCTACAACATTGCAAAATCTGTTATAAAATCAAGAGAGTGAACAAGAGCCACCACTGATAACTGTTGAATAAAGACGTTTTCTTGTCCAGTAGCACTTTCTGGGCCTCGAGGTCACTGGCAGCCTGGTCTTCTGCAAATTCACCCTCTCTGGAGTCCTTGCCCTGACTGCCTTTCAGGTGTCAGCTTTCAGGATGGGGTTTTTTTTTGCAACATTCACTGGTTCATCCCCTGCTTAGCACCGAGCTCTGTTTGCAGAGCCCACAACACTGCTGCTCCTCCTGTTACTACCTTACAGCTACTCAAAGCCAGTAGTTTGTTCTTTGTCATGAGATGAAGCGAGTCCAGTATCTTTAATAACTCCTTTCCATCTTTCCTTCCAGCTGAGTAATACAGAACTTGCTTTTCCTGGGATAATCCGTGGAGATGGATGTTGGGCAATGGAAATGCAAGTGGAAGCCAGGATCATGTGATTGCATTGGACCAGGGGAAGGTAAGAATTTTATATTCAGTGCTGTATCTGAAGTGACTGCTGTTCATGCCACCGACCTTGTGACAGAGCAAAAACGCTGCCAGAAGAATATTATTACCTGAAAAACTGTTTATTGTCCTTTAAAATGTTGTGAACTGGCAAAGAGGCAGCAGCTCATGGTAGGAAGATATGGAGATTCCTTGGTCCTGTGTCAGCAGCTGAGACGTCTGTATAGACAGGTGGTAGAAGCCCCATCCCTTGGAAACGTTCTAGGTCAGGTTGGACATGGCTTTGAGCAACCTGACCTGGTTGAAGATGTCCCTGCTCGCTGCAGGGGGTGGGACTGGATGACCTTTAAAGGTCCCTTCCAACCCAAACCATTTGATGATTCTATCTTGTCACCTCTGCTGGGACAGTCGTGATTTCTCGGTCTAGGAATTTGATCCTGAAAGCTGCTGGGTAAATTCCCATTGGCATTCACTGGAATCCACTGGAGGGGTGATCCTGGAGCCTCCCTGCCAGGACTGAGCCATGCTGTTTCTGAGCTGGTCACTGGGATTTTAGCTTGTTGAAGGGCACAATCCTGTGAGCTTTCATCTCTCTGTCATCTCTCAGTAACTTCCACGGAAGTTAAGGGTCACTCAGTACCTCCTGGGAGGAGGCCCTGAGTGGTCTCAGCTTTTAAAATTAATGGTTTTGAGCATGAGAATCTGGCCTGGGAGATTTTAATTTGAATTTGCTATTTTTAGCTTGTGCTTGAAACTGACTCAAATAATTTTTCTGCCTTCAGTACTGTGTGTTACTGAGTTAGAGCCTTCCCCCTTGTTGGTCTCACAGGCACCAAGCCCATCCTTTCCTACCACTTCTTTCAAAAATACAACTGTAGCCAATGGACTCAGACCAGGGATGAATTTGGCCAGGGATAATTGAAATAATAAAGAAATTTTTTTTAGAAAAAAGATACATAAAGCAAAACTTTGAGCTTGGAATGGCTTCTGAGATTCTGAAAGTAATTTAAGTAATCCAGGAGAAAATATGCAATCAAATCTGTTTTCCATTACTGCATGAGATGGTATGTGTTAAAATTTGATCAAAACCAGTTTTTTTATGTGATGAAGATAACGCAGCTTGAAGTGATACAGAGACCTGGGATCTTTATCCTCAAATGTAATATTTACAAATCATTGTAGACTTGACATTCTTTTTTATTTCTTGGTAAGACTTGCTGTTCCCATCTTGATCTCACAGCAAGTAAAAATAATTTCTGACCGAGTTCTAGCTACTGGTTGTATTTTTGAAAGAAGTGGTAGTAAAAGCTCATTATTGATATGTATGTGCCTGCTAGCACTCTTACCCAGCCCCAGTTTGTTGTATATCAACACAGTGCAGTGGTAGAGACCTGCTGTTCTCTCTTGCCTTGTATTTAAGAGGTGAGGACACTTATGTGATAGCCCCATGTTCATATTTCTCTGGTACTGGGAGTTTTGTAAGATTCTGCAAGGAAGCAGAAACTGAATAGGACAAGGAGACTCCATTCCTGTTCCTTTAAAGAAATATCTTTCAAGCTATGGAGTTGTAAGTGATTTCTGAACTGAATGCCTGTCTGTGAGCAACAACATAGAGATCAGGGTGGAGAATAACCTGCACACACCAGCGAGCAAGCAGGGCTTGAGGAATTTATTCCCAGGTCTGTCAGTTTTCCCCTGGGAAACCCTATGTGCTCCCCTTGCAGGGTTTGCATTCCTATTCCTGCACCATTCCTATTCCTGCACCATTTTCCCACAAGGGAAAAGCATCCCTTTTCCTCTGTAGTTTTCTTCACTGAGGGATGCCCTTCCTCTCTCCTCCGAGGGAATCTCTTTGGAGGCCTCATCCATCCCCACAAGGAGTAGATAACAGTGTGCTGTGTCACACCAAGCCAGGACTCAGCAAGGATTCACCTTGGATCTTGGATGTCATTTGCCAGGAATGGGGTCAACAAAGAAATTGTCTGTTTCTTATTTTCTTCCTTGGTACGACAGGGAATTCACCCTCGGAGAATTTATGAAAATGTCAGTAGGTCAAGTAAGAGCATTCCGGATGTTCACAGTAATAATTTATTAGCTGGCAGGGCTCGTTTGTTTACATCCTCCATAAGGATCTCATGGGACAGACTTAATCCTGGTTTGGGATATTTGATGAAGAGGAGCTCCTGGGGTACTGCCAGGAGGTTTTAGTCCGTACGCAGTCAGTTACAGGAGCTTGTGCCAATGGTGTTTTAAGGTAAAAGAAATAAATCTGCTTTTCTCCCCCATCAGTGAACACACTGGGTAACTCCAAAGTGTTCAGCTGATGGCTTGATACAAACACTTCTGATGGTGCTGAAAACAGAAGCCCCGGGGGGGTGTGTTAAATTGTTACTGTCTGATTTTAGGGAACAGAACACCCAGTGGGTCTCACAAATGCAGTGTTTAAAGGGAAGGGGGAAGGGTTGGTGTGGGAGGAGGTGGGGGCTGTGCGGTGTGGGGCACGGGTGTCACACACTAATGGGGGAGAAGATGGACTCACCAGGGTGTCTGTCTGCTTGGGTACAGCATGGCTGGGTGGTGGCAGCAGCAGCTGAGCCATGGTCACTGCAGCCACAGCATGCAGCTGGGTACGTCTGTGTGGATGGGAGAAGATCCACTCTTCACTTTAGGCTTCTAATTGAAGCACTTCGAGCAGGTGCCTGGAGCTAAGGGGCTAAATCAGGGTTCCTTTCTCTTAATCTCTTCTGTAAAACACAGATAACAGGACTTCGGGTGGGTTTCAGTCCTACCAAGCTCCAAGCAGTGTGTGGTGTTCAGTTTAATCTTCCTTGAACACGTGTCTTTGGCACTCCCTTGCTCCAAGTTAAAGCCTGGAATTGGGTGGAGTATCACACCCGAGCCACGAAGCAATGGGAAAGCTGGGCATTGGGTGAAAGAGCAGAAGCATGCGGTGATTTGGTCTAAATTAGGTGACATCCAGCTCTGCTTGGTGCTGTCTGCTACCTGCAGTCTGAAAACTAAGCTGGAAACACAGCAGCAATTGGAGATTGCTGGAAATGTCTTGCACAGCCCCACAAATGGCCATTGATTGGAAAAATAATGTGTAGTTTTGGTGTGTGGAGGACTTGTGGGTTCATTTCTGGAGGGTTATGATCAGATCCTTGCTCAAATGCTGCTGGCAAACCAACAAGGAGGCTCCTTGAGCAACTCTCAGGGCTCACTCATCTTTTCTGTCTCCCTCATGCAGTTGGATTGGCATTTACTGTTGGTACTTTTCTGTCTCTCTCCTGCAGTTGGATTGGCATTTACTGTTGGTACTTTTCTTCCTACCAGTCTGGAAAAGGTAGATCAGGTTCTCCTAAACAACTGTTCCAACAGCAAGGAAAACCAGAGTGGGTTCATAAATAAAGGGTGGGAAATAGCTCAGTAGTGGCGTAGCAGAGGAGGATGTAGAGGTTTTAGTGGACCACAAGCTGAATGTGGTGCTTTGTAAAAAAAAGGCTAATTTTATTCTGGCATGTATTAGCAGGAAAGTCATGTGAGACATGGGGGTAATTAATCATGCCACTCTGATAGGCATCAGTGCTCCTGGTGTGAGCACTGCGGAAGAGAAGAACACACTGGAGACCCAAGGAGAGCAAGAAGAACAACCAGAGGTGTAAAACTCCATGCCTAGGGAGAAAGCTGAAGGAACTGGATTTATTTAATCCAGAAATCAAAGATGAAGGGTAGGGTTTGCTAAGGACAGTCTTCCAGTGAATGAAAGGTAAGAGGGCTGAACCAGTTCTCCTCTAGCTCTGCTGTGAGCAGGATGGGAAGGCTGCTGAACTTCTTGCAAAGCACATTTCAATCAGGCTTTTGCAGAAGGTTTCTTCTTATTAGACAGTAGGCTTCATCTGGGAATCGTGGTGTGGCTTTTATGAGTACATCAGAGTACCCTGAATGTGGTGTACATATGCTTGATACTGCATGGGGAGGATTTCTTTGGGGGTGGGAAATCTTCTTCTCCTTCTGTGCTTGGAACAAGGTTCAGTGACACTGAGGAGCAGCAAACTTGAAGGGGTGGGAAAGGTCCGTGTGCACAAGGAGCTGCCTTGGAGAAATGTCAATGCCATCTGCAGATCTCCCATCGACTCCAGGAATTTTTTGGGTTTATGGTGTAGTTTTGGAACCGACTGTAGAGAACAAACCAGAATAAACCCCAAACTGACCATTTCTGTGAATGAGACCGTCACAGTTACACTTACCAGGTAGATGATCTCAAGGGAATTTTCTAAGGATCTAAACCTTAGGTTTTAAAAAAATAAACCAGTCCTAATGAACGAGGGAGGGGAGATAAAAATATATTCACACCTCTCCCAGTGTGATACCTGTGTTTTTGCATACTGTGGGGTATATTAAGTCTGTAAGGCTGATCTGAGGGTGTCTGGGTGTAGTAAACGCTATAAATGCCTGAAATTCTCTGGATCTGATGAAGCAGTACCCATTTTGGGGGGCGAGAGGGAAATGTTCTGCTCCAAAAAGGCCAACTGAACTGATTATTTCAGTGAGCAGAGCCTGTAGCCACTCGTGTCTTTTCTTAGTTGCCACAGTACAGTTGACCAAGAGCTTCTTTCTTAGAGATGGTATTTCACTGAGCATTTCAGGGAAATCAGTCAAACATTTAGGTTGCTTCTCTGATTAAAAAAAATTATAAAATGGATTGGGGAATTAGGTTGTGAGTCTTGAAGAGTTTTCTCCTAAGTTAAAGAGGATAATACCTTGCTCTCTGAACTCTTTGGCTTGGGGTAGCACAGTTCCAGGAGTAAACTGCACTTATTTCTGTTTGGAAGGTCTTCAGCAGGGGCAGAAATGCAATGAGAAGACTTCTTGAACTTGCTTTTGTTTTAGTGAATGCTGACAAGCTTAAAGGAAGGTAGAAGCTCCCTCTTTTTCAGCCTAAAAGCTCAACAGGTGAAGGTTTTCATTTGAGTTGTGCATCAAAGGTTCTGTGTGGGGTTTTTTTGATTTGTAGTTTTCAACCCAGCCAGTTTCTCCTCTTTTAGTGCTCTTGGTATTGAAGAAAAATTGAGGTAATTTAAAATCCTCTGAAGTGGTTTTCCAGGTATTCTTTGACTTTGATGAAAGAGAACTAATGTCCATATCAAAAGCATCCAAGAAAAAAACGATTAATTTCCTTCCTTTGTGTGGCAGAGAGGCTAACAGTGCCCCCACCGCTGCAGCTGGCACACGGGGAGCAACTTTGATCTCCTCCCTTGCCTTTGAACTGCTTGCAAGCCCTGAAGCTCTCTGGTTCTCCACTGAGTGGTATTGCTCGTGGAGCTTACCCCTGTTAGCTCAGCACAAGGCTCCAGACCTAAGGAAATACAACAAAAAGGCCATGAAGGTATTGAGTTTTGAAGTTACCATTACTCATGGTGAAGCCCCGTTGCCTCCTGCTGCTGTTGTGCTGGAAAATTAACTGTGGACAACCCCATCTTATGGGATGAAGGAGAACATGGAGGTCCTGTTATTCTACAGGGTGCTGCTGCTAGTGGAATCACAGTCCTCTGCTCAAGAACTGCAAAGCTTGGTTGAAATCTTGGTTTCCACTGCTTTGAGGGTCAGAGGTGTTAATGAAAGATGAGAGGTGTGACCAGTGAGTGGATCTTTGATTCATCAGCAGATACAGCTCCACTGAGGGAACAGAGATGAAAGGCAGATGAATTCAATCATTCCAACCACCCTGTTGTTCTCCTGTTTATAATGAGTTATTGGTTCTTGGGCAAGGTGAGAAGAGTCTGTGGGATTTAGTTCTTTAACAAAAGCATCCTTTCTCCACAATGTTAATTACTCATTTGTGCCAAACAGGGAATGAGAGCCAGGGTTTAAGGATGTCATTAACATTTGCTTCTCCTTTCAACAGATCAGTTTTTAATCATAATTTCTGTGATAAAACTATTTTCACTTACTTTCTACTCATCCCCCATCCTCCACAGGATCTGGATTTATGGGTTAGGAAAACAAATACATTAAAAAGCAAAGTTAGAAATAATATCCCACTACTTTTTAAGAAGGACAATTACTCTTCTTTTGTGCATGTATCTTCTTTTTAGCCCAGCAGTGATCACTGTACACACTAGAAGTACCTGTTAACACTAAAGCTTCTTCACAAATCTTTCGTTTTGACATATGTAGAGTGGACACAGCTAAAATTACATGTATTTTATCCTGATTTGGCTTATTCCCATGCAGAAATAGGTAATATAAAGTACCATTATAACAATCTGACTGTGCCTGAGTAAAGCAGTATTATCTTTGCCACCGTAGACTGGCATAATTGAAGTAGTGTTGAAAAGCCACAGGTCAATGTTATTGCTTTGGACATAGCCCAAGGAATGTCACAATTTTTTAAAAAGCATTGCTTCTCAAAAGGAAGGACTACAGGATTTGATTCAGAGTTCTTCATTCTGGAAAGCATTTTGAGGTTTGCTAAAGGTGCCATATTTAGTCATAAAAATAACAAAATGAAAAATACAGAAGTGTATTTATAGTAAGAATAACAAAGATTTATAGGGTAACGATAGTTGCAGTGCTCCTAGCCTAGGAACTCTATTGAACGGAGCGAGTGAATGTTTGGCTTTTAAAAAGAGAGAGAAAAAAACCAAAAAACAGATGAATAATGAAAACCAAATCCTTTCTCTGGTGAAAAGCCAAACCTGTGTTTTGAAAATTAAATGTTTTTTTGGGTTAAGCGGTGAAAAAAAATGGACTTGATCTTTGCAACAGCTTGGATTTATTATTGGAACCAGTTGGCTGTGCCATAGAGGAGAGGAATTTTCTGGTAATTAGAGCTAGAAACTGGGAGTCAGAAGCAGTAGGGTCTGTTTCTGGCTGGGGCACTAGCACGCTATGTAGCCTTGGGAAACATGCTGCCTCATTTGTACCTCGGCTTTCCCACCTATAAAATGGGGCTAAGGAAATAATTCAACCTCACAAATCGCATGCACTAACTGAAGAACGTTTCCACGGCACCTTGAGGTCTTGACTCGAGGCTGGAGGATGGATTTTCAGAAGCGTGTGCTTCAAATGCGTTTGAAAAATCTTGCCCTGAATATTTACAAACCTGATTGCCCCGATTCCTAAATCCACATGTGGGCACCTAATTGCAAAGGGTCTGATCTCCAGAAGTTCATCTGCTGACAAAAAAGAACACAATGGGGAGTGCTTTCTCCCTGGACTATGAAAGCAGGGACCACGGGACTCCCTCCCGCTGGGACCCTGCCATCGAGCTGGGCCAATTGTCCTGGTTTGAGCCAGGACGGAGCCAATTTTCTTTTAGTGATTTTATTTTTCAGTAAAATTCAGTGCTTTCACGGGATGCCCCTGCTCCCCAGCAGCGACCTGTGATCCCTGCAGGCTGCTGTGCCGGGGATGCTGCGGCTCCACTGCAGCACTCTGAGAAGCAGCTGCAAAGAGGCAGGTGGAGAACCATCAACTCAGTCAGTACGTGCAGTTGGTGGTCTCTGGAGGGTGCAGAAATACTCCTCGCCCTGCTGGATACAGCTTCCTTAGGAAAGCAGCAGTCAGGATTAATTTGAGTAATAGCTGCACATCCTTACTGGAGTTACCACCAGCATCCCCGAGGCCCCATATCTGATTTGGCTCGGGTCTCCCAGTGGTTCAACTTCTAAACTACCATCTGTCAGCGTTAGAGCTGCTCGGCCACCACTTCCTTGGGATGCTGCCGTGGTCAGTGAGCAGAAGGAATGCCGTGTGCCTTGGACGCCGGCCCTCCCCGCGGCAGAGGAAACGCGCGCTGACAGGGGAGGAAATTCTCGTGAGCCACAAGGACCTGGAGCTTGCCTCTCGCCTTCCTGTGGGCCTTACCCAAGTTCCAGCCTGGGTATTTAAAGATTATTAATAGTTGCATTAACAGGTCTATGTTTTTCTTCTGTCAATGAAGTTATTTCTTCAGTTGAGACCTTTTTTGGTTGTTTTTATTCAGAGCAGTCGGCGAGCGACCCAAGGACGCGGTGGTGCTGCGGTACAATGATCCTTTCAAGCGAGGATTTCGCTTTGTGGAAGGTTCTCAGAAGTGGACAGGCTCTCGAGTCTCCAGTGCAAAACAAATAGCTCTGAACTGGGGCAGGCTTAGCACAGGGAAGGATTTTGTTTCTCAAGTATTCCTTTAAAGCAGCAGCGCGCTTCCAGAACGCAGTCACTTTCTCCTTGCTATGGCTGATCCCTCCTGTGCCTGCACCATTCCCCTCTCTCATCCCGTTGTACCTTTTGCATGGCTGTGTGCTGCCCCAGCTCAGTTTAAAAAGAAAAAAGAATGAAATTCCCCCCTTTTTTTGATTTTCTTTTTATTAGGTTATTTTTATTTCAGATCAGCTCCCTAAGCTGTATTTCAGCTGCGGAAACAAGATGTAGAGGCAGTGAGAGGGCAATGAGGAGTGGAGATATGGGAGTTGCTTAAGCCAGTGCTTCTGCTGAAATGAAAGCTTGTGCAATGGGAGGCTAAACCCAGACCAAGAGAAGCTCTCCTTTGCCCTGCTTTGAGTCATGAGGACCTCAAAGTGAATCTTGGCACCAGCAGTGAGCAATATATGTGTGTGGTTGGGTGTTTGCATCCAAGGAGACGTTCTGTGTTCAATGTTTGGTCACTGGGTAGAAAGCACAGATACTTGTTGGGCTGAAGAGCAGTGCCATGGTCAGCAAGTTCACAGACTGGCTCTAGGTTTGCAGGAAAAAATGTCACATGGAGACTGGGAAGTGCTGGGTTCACTCCATTTTATGAGTGTGGCTTTTTGAAGTCCTGCACATTCAAAAATTAGAGCATTACTTTCCATTCTTTAAAGTGCACATCTTTGTATGACAAGACAACGTGTGCCAGTGGGGGAAAGGATCCTGGGCCTAATATTGGATGTGTCTGACTAATGATCCAACAGGTCACAACGTTTTGGTGGTTACTGGGGATGTCAGAAAGGTTTTCTCATAACATCTCAGGGAGAGGAGCATTCAGACACAGGGAAGAGAAGTCCTCAGTCTTTAATGTTCTAAGGACTTCCTGCAGACCAATGCTGTCACCTCCTGCTCTCTGCTGGAGCTGCTGGTGGTTGGTGCCTACCAGGAGAGATCCATAGCTGGCATTTAAGCAAACTGTTCTGCTGGCTTTGGAGGAAGGTGTGTTTTGTCTAGCAAAGCAAGGGAAGGAGCGTTTGGAAACACGAGCACAGCTGAGCAGCATGCAGGATGAGGAGACTCCTCAACGATGTCTGTGCTGATACTCACAAGGAGTTAAACAGGGCTTATGGGGTGAGTAGATGGTGGGCTGCTTCTCTCGTGGAAAGACTTTTTTAAAGGAAAAAGGGCAGAGATGAATAAGAGTTCAACTTTGTTTATCCCAGACTTATTCTGGAGTGTAATATGTATTGTAAACAACTTTCTTCATAGAAAAGTATGTGCATGAAGCCTGTTCTGATTTATTTTCTGTTGTTCAGATTTAGCCCAAAGTGGTACAAGTTCCGAGCCTTCCCTAAATGTTAATGCTTTTAAAAATAAGCCCAACATGTAATTTCACTTACCGGAGGCTTTGTGTTTGTCATGCAGACCAACAGCCACGGCAGAACATGAGCTCAGGATGGCCACCCTGAATACAAGCGAGTGTTGTTTCCAGTGCAGAGTCTGAGTGAGAACCCAGACCCTGAATAATGGGAACAAACTGGGGTTGCTTTCTTGTTCTGGACCCACCAGTTCTCTTTACTGGGTGCCTGGGCTGTCAGCTTGCTCTCCACTCTTCCTCTCTCTCGTGTGGGGTGGCGTAGTGCTGCCGAGAAGGGGGAGATCACAGACATTCATTTCTTATAATCAGACTGAATCTCTCTTTTTGTTAATTTCAGGATGCCTGGGAGAGCAACTGCAAGCTCCCTCCTGGGACCAAACTCAACCCTTAACAAGGCTTCCTTTCTTCTGACATCTCTGCTTGACCTTCGTTTTACACTGAACTGCTGTGTCAACTGGACAGCCCTGGAGCGTGACCTGACCTTGCAGCATCGCTGCAGAAGTCACTGAGAGTCACTGGGACATCTGTTGGTAATGAACTGGCAGCACCAAAGCCTGCAGCATGTGAGTGTTCCTTAGAGGGCAGATTTTGTATCCAGCTGTTGATAGCTTAGGCCCAGTTAACTGTTGATATCAGCTAAGGTCCCACCCAATGTGATAAGGCTTAGAGCTGCAAAATACACCTTCAATATATCTAAATACAGCCAGCCAGCTCATATTGACTGCTGGACAAAGAATTGCTCCCTGATCAGCATTACTGCATAAATACTGCACGTTTGTTCAGTGAGTTGGAGATGTTTGCAATTCATCTTCAGCACCTTAAGACATCCTCAGACCTCCGATGAGGCTGTTCTAGGAGCAAATGAACTAACTGAAATGGAAAGGTTTAGTTGTGAATTTGAATGGATCCATTTTAAACTGGCAAACAGATGAGAGGGAAACTGGGCTCTCGAGTCCACTGAAGACCCATGAACTCAAAGACCCTTTGAGTTTTCTTTATTTGTCAGAGGAAACAAAATCTCACAGAGCTGTTTTCTCCTTTGCCATTTAACTAATTTATTTGCTGGTAACAGTAGCAGTGAAGAGCTGAGCACACCAGAGGCACTTTGGAGCAGAGTGAAAACATACAGGAGGAAGATAGGGCGATGGTCACTTCTGCTGTATGAATCATCTCCTTTAGCCAGGCTTAGTCATGTGTGCTCTCATTGATCTCTCTGAGCCTTCCTCTACCCTACTATATGTGGCAGGAGAACTGGATCCTCTAATGGGCTGATAAACAGGGCTGACAGTTCAGTGTAGTTACGAGCATTCTGCTTTTAAGGGATAACAGTGTCCACACAATTCAGTACAGAACAGATCCTGTATGATGCCTGTATTGAACATCCACCTCTTGAGCAGATCCTAGATCTGGGGCTTTTCCAACATCCTGCAACACAGAGTCATAGAATCACAGAATCGTTTTGATTGGAAAAGACCTTCAAGGTCATGAAGTCCAGCCATTAACCCAGCACTGCCAAGTCCACCACTAAAATACCTGGGTCTTTGCCCTCTTTGATCCGTGTGGAAGCTCAAGAGTTCATTCAGCTCTGAGCACATCACCTTGCCTCTATCTGAAACCAGTATTCAGGACTTTTGGGAAACAACTGGATAGCAGGAGCTCAATCTTTCCTGCTTTGTTGGCTGTATGGAGAGGAAACCTTTATCCGTGCACCACAGCAGCCCTTGCATGGCTGGCTAGATGCATCTGTGGAAGGGGAAATGGCATTTCTCTAAGGCACTGAGGGCGGGTGGATGCTGCCAGAGGCAGGATGCTGGGTTTTCCAGGCCAACAGTCTGATTGCTGACTTGGGACAGCAGTCCCTGTGTTCCCCAGCCCGACGGATGGGTGAAATCTTTTGTCCGATCTCAGCATTGCTTTTAGCAGCTGGCTCCAGGGAGAAGGGAGGAACAGCCTCCTGCAGAGCTGGGCTGTACAAAGCAGCCTGTGTGGGATGGAAGGTCCCCAGTTCTCTGGCTCAAAGGAGCGTGCGGGGGTGTGTATGTGTGTGCAGTGGGGGGAACACTTCTGGCAAGCAACGGACTTGTCCAAATAAACAAAAGGCTAAAAACAGCCCGTCCTCAGCCCCTGGAGAAAGCCTGCAGCAGATGTTGTCAGTGACTGTAGGTCCTTGTTGGGAATCCCATGGATAATCACTGACAGCAGGAAAACACATGGCAGGGTACGGCAGTGCAGAGAGGGCCCTCTTTGTTCCCTGGAATCACTGGGATATCTGTCTTGTCAGTGCTGATGAAAAAGCACCGGCTGGTTCAAGCTCAGAGTGGGGAGTGAGCAGAGCTGCCTTTTGCTCTTGGCTCGGCTCTAGACTTGCTGTGTGGCCTCAAGCAAGTCGCCTCTCTCCTCTGTACTGTAGTTCCTCCTCTTGCTCATTGAGGTAGGGGTAGAAAGCTGCTTTCCTGGGGGTTTGTGGCCAAGCTTTTAACCTTTACAAGGTGCTTTGTGGCTGGAAGGCACTGCGTTGAGAGTAGGTAAATGTTTGATATTAATATAATTATTTACATATGATTCAAAAGATGAGGAGGGGCTGAGAAGTTCAGCTGAAAGGTCAGCTCGTTACACGACAGGATTTCTTTTGCACCAGTGAAATGAAGCAAAGAGAGGAAGAGGCTGGCTGGGTACGATCAGAGATGGCACTGGAGCAGGCTCAGCCTCTCTCACATGAAATGCTTTTCCCTCTTTTTCCTGCATTGTGAGTTCAACTTTTTGGCTCTGTTATTCAATGATTTGTGTTTCAGTGATGGCTGTGTGAGGTGGCTGGGGCTGGTGGGGCAGAGGACAGAAGAACCCAGTGCAGTTCCAGTGTGAGTGTGACAGGCAGGGGACTCGGGATTGAAGTAGGAAAAGAAGGAGTCAGGTGAGGCCATGGTGCTGTGTCAGGTGCCCACTTTGTGCTCCATTCTGCACACTGCTGTTGGGTCTCATGGCATGCAGATAGGAAAGAAATACACGTTCCCTTGGGTTGATGGACCCCCTTCCTTTTGCAGAAGTTAATTTGAGGCAGGAGGTGGGAATAGCTGAGAGACTTGGACCCAAGGGCATGCTTTTGTTTTCTCCCACTGTAAATATGGAAACCGATTTCAGATTTCTCCAAATCCAAACCAGCCAATTGATTGTCCTGTGGTAAAAATGAAAATGCAAAGCAAAGCCTAAATCTGTAAAAACCTGGGATGCAGTTCTCAGTGGGACCGTGCAAATTAACCGTATCATTCCTGTTACACCTGAACACTACATCCCAGCCTGGGAAGTGACAAGATTTTCTAGCCATGCTCTGAAATCATGTTTTGTGGGATCCCAGGGACACAGCAAAGCATTTTGCATGCAGCTGTGAATTAGTGTGGCAGTGGAAATGTTCTTACAGAGGGGGCATCTACAAGGAGGGATGCAACTTGGACAGGTGCTGATGTGAAAATACACAGATCCACATGTGGGCCCCAGAAACACAACAAGCTGGCACCCGCACACTCTCAAAACAGGCTTTTCTCTTCTGCTTCATTTTTTTTATCCTCCTTGAGGCTTTTCCAGCATCCCTCGTTGGAATTTATAATCCGTCTGCCTTATCATTTATCATGCTTTCTAGTCTCAGACTCACTGCAGCTCACGTCTCTCCTAATGAAGTAGTAGCAGATCGTTCCCATCTGATCCCATTCCTGCTAATCCTAAGATGTCACAGTGGAGTTAAAAGGTCACATATGTAGTTAACACATCAAGAAGCACCAAAAGGAGAGTGTGTGAGGCCAAGGTGAAGTGGCTGCACTGCTTTGTGTGATTGGAAATCAAGTTAGGAATATCCAGTAGGAATTATCTTATGAAAATGACAGTACCCACTTCACCATAGCAGAGCTGTATTGTCTGCTGACTCTTCTCATTTGGGCATTTGGAGTCCGTGTCTGCTCAGGGTGGCAGTGTGTCCTTAACCATCCAGAATAAAGGCAGGAGTAGGATATAAAAGGCTTGAGATTCAGTTTTTAACAGAGTGGTTTTAATCTGAGGGTGATTCTTCACAAGATCGTATCTAACATGAAAAAAAATCACATCTCACAAGACTGAGCAACACCGTAGATCACCAGCTGCTAGTGAAAGCATAAGGAGGTGAGTCAAATCTTGTGTTCACAGCTTCTGCTGAATGGCTGTTTATCTCTCATCTCTAAAAAGGATATTTACTTGCCTTTGAGATTTTTGGATGTGGCCATTTGGTGTTTCTGGGAAGGCCCTTTGGTTGGATAGAAATCCATCATTCAGAGCCGTGGTGTTAGTGGCACCTTGAGGAGTGGAATGTCAAATAACTGCTGCTTCTCTGCTAGGAAACAAAATGTGCTCTCAGGCACTGGAAAAGATTATTAAGAAACCCTGTGATACTGTAAAACCTGCCAGAAGATCTCCAAACAGACCCTTATCAGTTTATTAGAAATTAATTCTTTGGGCCAGAAGATTTTAAATACCTGAATCTTGAGGAAGGCAAAGGGAATACACAAATGTGACTGATTCTGCAGAAAAGCCTTTCCTTCTCTGTCTTGTGACTTAACTTTTTATTGATGAGGTCTGAATGGCTTTAGTGGTGCCAACAGGCTCCTGCAGCACTCGAACACTTCAGAAAGCTTCACCTGTGCCTTCCTGTGAACTCTTTTCATACGTGTGCAACAGCAAACGTCCATTCTGCTCTCCTGCTGCACAAACTTTCTTCTCACAAAAGAGGAATGAGAACTGCTTCTTTCTTAACTTGCTTGGGCCAGGTAACACCATGGATCTGTCAGTTCGAGGAAGTTATCCTTTCTTTACCCTAACCAAAAGCAGGATTGGCCTACAAAATCTCGAAGAAGCTTTTCCCACTGGATTCCCTGCTGTACTGGTAATCCCAGTGACTAGGGAGAAACTTTTGCAGTGGGGTACTGGGGAGGAGAGATATCCCTCCAGTACAAACCGTGTTTTGAAATGTCTTGGCTCTCGTTTGCCTAGGAAGGTTATAAATACTGTTCCCAGGACAAACATTCTCCATGTCTGAGAGCTAATGAGCCAAACAGCTGCTCTGAGGCTATCCACCTCTGACACCAGTAAACACTAAGCCATGTGAAAAAGATTTTAACATGCCCAGACACTCCGGTGTAAGAGGTTGTACGTGTGTCTGAAACACAGTTTTCTTGCTATTTTGTACCTTCAAAGGAAGAAGCCCTGTACTGACCATCTTTGACACCTGTAACTGTCAGAACAAGGCCAGCACAGGCCATAATCTCTTTGCCACTGGTGCAAATCCAGCTGTTTTCAATAAAATGCACTGTGTTTACGGAAGGAAGAGAGCATAGAGTGTCACAAACATCTCTCTTAGGAAAGTATGCATTTTTTGTAAGGATCCGACTGAAATGTGCCACACGCAGACAGTATTCACTGATATCCCCTGGCTGGCTGAGCAGCTTCAGGTCCAAAGCACCAGTAAATCCACTTTAACTGGCTGACTAAGCTGGGCTTATGGCTGCTTTGCACTACCAGAACAATGAAAGGTGTCCTGGCGCATGCAGAAGCATCTGATCTAAAGTATAAAAGAATTCGTAAACAGGATCTGGGAACCATTTGAAGGATCAAATAACTTTGTAAATTTGTAGCAACACAACAGGACTGCCCACGATTCCCTTCAGATGTGACACAAACAGGAGATTTAACTGTAAGCCAAATGTCACTTAGAAAAAGTGTGCCAGTGATCTTGTGGTGTCTTGCAGCTGTGAGTGTGCAAAGATGAACATTTTGCATGGAAATCGCTGCTTCTCAGCCATCCTTTTGGAGGACTACAAAGCCTTTCTTGCAAGACTTTCAAGCATCCAGTGCTCCTCAGACCCCAAACTCTAACCAGGGTTACAACTGGCCCACTGAAACTGAACTCAAATGCAGTTGCAACTAGTTGTACACAACCAGGAGAGCAAAAGCTGTGCTATCAGGTGGATCTCAAAGCTACATCTGACTCTGGTTTCACAGGAGCTGCATAAATCTCAGAAAGCTCCTTTGACTCTGCCTGGACTCCTGGCACCACTGAAAGCAGAAGCAGTTGTATTAAAGGGCACAGATTCCTGGTGTGGGGCTGTGGGAACCATTCTTTTCGCCTGTTGCCTGACTCATGTTGACTTAAACCCAAATGACTTTTAGTTCAGGCTATGTCAAGGCAAAGCTGTGAACAGGACCTTTTCATTCATGTTCCCAGTAAGCACGTGTCTTCTTAAAAAGAAAAAAACCCCCAAACTAGGTCAGTTGAGTGCAGTAAATTGTTTTGCCTCTCTTGTTTTGGGCTTTAAAAAATGTCCCGGTTGCTTAAGTGGAAATTGCTGTGACTTAGAGCAATGCCTCCCAAGGCCCCTCTTTGGTTTGTCTGTTGTTAATGGTTGGAAAAGTCTTTCTCAAAGGAACACAATTGGTCTGTTTGCTTCTCGTAGCTCAGGGTTGGATGCTGCTCTTGGTTCCTCTGCTTGCATCTGGCATCAGTCTGCTGAAGCAAGTGGAGTGACTCGGGATTTATGGTTGTGTAAATGAGAGCAGAGGTGATCATCTGAAGCCTACTCGGTTCTTTAGCATCTGGAGAACATAATATATTCATTAAAAAACCCCAAACAAACATGTAGTGATAACTCTTTGACATCCCAGTCATGGCATTCTTTCTAACAGGGAGACAGGGCAAGGGTGGGAAGAGAAGGAAAGCAGTGGGGGGTAAAGGAATTAAGAAATCTGGCCTTCATATGCTCATAGAAATGGGCAGGATAGACTATTCCTGCTGGGTTTTCCCTGCTCCCGGCCCCTTGGATTCAGCGGAATTACTCCTGATTTACACCCATTCGAGTGGAACAGGATCACTCCCTTTTTCTGCAGCAAAACAAACATTTGTTACTTGGAAAGAAAACCGGAGGAATCTTAAAATGTGACCCACAGCTGAGCGGAAATTCTCAGTAATGCAAGAATTTGGGTTTCTTTGGTTTGTAAACAAAGCAGGAGCCCTTGGAGGCAGCGTGTTGATTAATGCTGGAGGGGGGGTGCAGAGGGACAGTTGTTGTGGCTGTGTAGCTGGGGATTGGTCCTGCTGCAGCCAGGGCAGTTCCAGGTATGTGCAATGGGAACGTGGAGGAGCAGGATGCTCTAACAGAGGAGGGGGTTGAGCTTTGGGGATGCCGACAGCAGCTTCTCTACTGGCTCTGAGCCCTCAGGCAGGCCAAAACCTTGATCAAAACAACCCCAACTGCCAGAAGAAATTGAGATCCCGTGCTGAACTGAAGGTAGTTGGGTGTCTACAGATGCAGGCAAATGCTTAGAATTATTTCCAAAAGCACCCTAGCAGCCTGAGTGCCAAAATCCCAAAGGGAATTGAGGTCAGATGCTCAACTGGTGTAAACTGGTGTGGGTCCTCCCAGGCCCTACCTCTAATAGATGTTTTCCATCTCTCTCCAGATCTCTGGTTCCTGTAGCTCTCGTGAAGGAACTCCACATTCACTGATAATGGATGGTTTTGCCTTCCTTCCCCACCTTAAATACACCAGCACTATTTTGAAATGCCAGTTTACCCTCAGGAGAGCTGCAGAGCTCTCTGACTTAGGAGCTGTCGGTCTGGTGGGGAGAACCCAGAGCAGCTTCGCTCCAGTGGGAGGGGAGGGATACACATGCTTAGCACAGTCCATTAAACTCGGCATGAACTCCAGGCCCAGCCACAACCCATGATATTTATGGAGTGAAGATCTTCCTGTAAAGGATGTGGAAGGATAATACAACTGCTGCAGAGCCCCTGCTCTCCCTCACATTCGCTCAGATCCTTTGTGACTATTTCGCTTATCTGGGACTGGAAGAGCAAGGTCAGATCCTGGCTGCTTCTCCATTCTGCAGGGGAAAGAAAAGGACAGGAGAAATGCTTTTACCCTCCCATTCCCTGGAGAAAGCCCAAAGCAGGGGGAAGATCTGCAGCTGGACCTGCTCCTGTCCCCAGCACTGAAGATTCTCTTAATTTTCCAGCAGCCACCAAGCAGTGGTGCAAGATCCGTGGTTGTTCGATGCCTTCAACACCTTTTTTCCCTAAGGAAAAGGCAAGCACGTGTCACCTGGGAAAAGCTGTTACTACAGAGGAGCTCACCAGCCTGTAGGACACAAGCATCTACAACATGAAAATAAACCTTCCCCTGGACATGGTCCTTCTTGATATCTGAGGAACAAGTCTGATAGAGAGGAAACGTGGAGACTGATGATTGCTGATTGCTGACTGTTCCTGCTGTGGCTCTGCTGATGCCCTCCAACATCCAGAAGTTCACACTGCCCATTGAGCTCTCACCTGGGGCAGAACCCTGGATACTCCAGAATTAGGAGCTTCTGTCTTTAAAACTGTACCTGGAATTGTCTGCCTGGCAGCCCCAGTGCAGATGTGTCTCTCTAGGGAGAACCTGGTTCTGTTCTTGTGCGTAGGAGAGACTTGGCCAGTGCAGAGGCTGAGGTGACAGTGGCACTGGAGAGATGGGGAACAGAGCTGTTGTTCCCTCACAGCTTCACTCTGCCATGAACTGCTGGGAGGTGTTGCTGAATGTGCAAACAGGAACACCTGCACTCAGAAAAGAGCTCAACCACAACCAAACAAAACAATAAACCAGAAGATGGGAATTGCCATTCCCCAAGCTTGTTTTGTGGCCTCACCTGGGAGATTTGAGTGACAAGATTATTTCAAGGTGCTTTTTCCTGAGCTGCTCTGTTCTGTCTTCCAGCTACGAGTCAGCCACCTCTGGTCAAGCCTGCTGTGTGCATGTCATACCCCACTGTCCCCCTGCCATGCCAGCCACCTTCCTCAGCAGTATTCACAGGGCACAGTGACTTCAGGAGGCAACTCAAGGGGAGAAAGAAGAAAACGCTTTCACACTGTCTCCTTTCCAACCCTGCTGTGCCCCACATCACTTTGGAGTCATTGGCACAGATCAAGGGCTCTGCCTTTTGTTTGGGAAGTCATTAGGAGGGAAGACTTGGAACAGCAACAATCCCTCTGTAGGGAAGGGGTAAAGCTGGAGGGTCTGCTCCCTCTCCCTCCTTTAGAATGAGCTGCAGAGAGCTTTAGAGGTGTCCAATTAAAACAACTCTAGGACAAAAATAGGATGAGAGAGTGCTACTTTAAAAACAAAACAATTAAGTGAAGCCTATCCCTTCCCCTTCCTGGAGGCTCCTATGGAAGTGGCAGCTTTTGAGCCAGGAATCTCTGCTGAGTTGGGTATTTCTGGCATTCCAACCCAAGGCAAGCGATGACCTCCCCACGCTGGCTTTGGGGGAGAGGCTGTACCGAGCTCATGGCAGCAGATGAGATCCAGCTTGCAGGCACTGACACGTCTCCCCTGAAGGCTCGTTATGCTGTAGCCTGTGGAACAGCAGAAATGAGATTCTGAGTGTGGGAATGAGCTGAGCAGACGCTGGCAGGAGCAGCCCTAGCAGCCAGCCAAGCCCGGTGGGGGGCCAGGCAGTAAACACCATTTCAGGCCTTAAGACTGAGAAGGGGGAATGGGTTTGGTCTCGAGCTCACAGGTCTGAGTCCAACACCGGGTCGCCGAAACTTGACGCTAGCGTGGCTCCAGGGAGTGGGGTTGTGGGAGCCCCTCTCCAGAAAGGTTTGGGCTCTCTGCTGTCCTCACTCTTCACAGGGATCCTGATGTGGTGCTGATGAAAAGGGACATGGCCAGTAGCTGAATGTTTCAGCAATCTGTTTGGAACACAGAAGACTTGCTGATGACAACAATGCTGCTTTAAATATTCTTCTGTACCTCATAACACTTTGCTGGAGCTGTGTGATGGCTGGCCATAAAGTTCATCTCAAAATGACCAGAGGAGGAGTGACTGCCAGAGCTGTGCATAGAACCTCAGAAAGTTCCTCCTCTATTGAACACATCCCTTGAGCCTCACTTCCAGCTGAAATCATTCTCTGATGAAACCAGGACTAGCATAATCACTCTGTGGTCACCACAGGAATGCTGGGGGTAAAGGTCTGGCTTTAGTTATATCAGCACAGTGTCAGATTAACCTCATGCTTCTGTTCCTGAGGTCTCTTTGTTGCGGGCGATTTTGCTGCCACAGGATTCTTTCAACTCTAATTTTAGTTCATATGAAGGATGAAAAAGGGGCTTATATCCTTGCCATCAGGCTGGTTCGTGGGATTCCCCTCTGACTCAGCACAGCCTGGGCTCTTCCCTGGCCTCCTCAGCCCTTGAAATACACCTAAGGCTTCAATTGGCATCACAAGCCCTTTCCCACATACCTCCTGCTGAAGTGAATGGCCCCAGTGCAAGCATGGGAATTTGTCTCATTCCTTTTGTTTCTCCAAATTCTTTTTCCAGGATAGCTGTACAGATGAAGTTGACAACTTTATTTTGGGAAGAATTTGAGAAGCTGGAAGTAATTTTGTTTGTTTGCTTTGTTCTAGGAAAGGGATCCACATGGCCCTGCCAGCCTTCCTTGTTTGGGGCAGAATGAACAGGCTCACAGGGCTTGCAGGCATCTGAGCTGTGTCCTGGCCCTCTCTATTTCCTCTGAAGGAAGATGAGCATAGCAGAGGAGGAACTTCACTGGCCCAGGGGACTAACACACAGGGAGGGTGAGTTTCACTGATTTAGTGGAAAGGCACTGGATTCTGGAGCTGGTGGGTTATTTCCCCCCTTGGAACATCAGGGACACACTGAGCCCTAACAGTTAATGCCAGAGTCAAGAGCATCTCTCTGGCTTTTGAAGATGTTGAGTGCCAGGTGACCAAAAGCTGCCCTGGCAGGAAAACCTCCTTGAAGCACAGCCAGGCTCCATAGTTTGCATTTCACCTATGCCCTTGTCTGAGGTCAGAACACCTCGGGCTCAAAATTATAATAATTTGAGAATCCTCAATAACTGTTTTTAAACAAAGCTTCTTGACCTAACAGATTGGACTGTCTCTGCCAGGCAGGTCATTAATTTCTAGTCTAATGCACAAGGAAGAACATTGTGAAATGACTGCATAAAGAGGCATGAGAGTAGAGATGATTTGGGGCTATTTGCCTGGCAAAGTGAACCAGCTACAGCTCTGCTTTTATCTGGCTCACAGCTGTATTGCAGGGTACAGATTGGGAAAAAACAAGTGAATATTATTTACCTAAAGCCTGCTTTCAAACCCATCTCTGCACACTTCTTGCCAGATGACATCATGCTTCTGAGGGCAAAACGATTTAAACTACAGAGGTGAAAATTATTGGTTCAAATAACTTCCTTAAAACAGCAAAAACAACAGACTGAGGCTTTGTAAAACCTCTTGGAAAACTTGTGTTGCTGTATCTCCAGGGTAGAATGGCCTGAACTGGAAGAGCTTTAGGAGTCTGTCACAGAGGTTGCTTTACCAGCAATGGGGTGTTTTAAAGACAAAAAGGCAAAAGCCAGATGGAAAATAAAGGCTCTGAACTTAAAGTGATTTAAGCAGGTTCGTACAGTAGTGCTGGTATACCTGGACATAAAGTGGTATGAAAAAATGCAGCATTTGTAGGCAGAACTAATAATGTTCCACTACTGGTTAATAAAACTGTCACCTTTAAATATATCCAGAGGGTTTCTAACATTACACAAGTTTCTGAGAAAGAGAGCTAGGGCAATTATTTAGGACAAGAGGCAAGGGGAGAAGGGCAGGACCAAATAGTGAGGAGCAGCACCCATCGTGACGAAGAAGCATCCAAGTGATGAATGATAGGACAAGAGGGAATGGCCTCAAGTTGCACCAGGGGAAGTTCAGGCTGGATATTAGGAAATATTTTTTTATGGCAAGGTTGGTCAGGCATTGGAACAGGCTGCCCAGGGAAGTGGTGGAGTCACTATCCCTGGAGGTGTTCAAAGAACGTTTAAGGGAGTGGAAAATCTCCCTCATGAGGAGAGGCTGAGGGAGCTGGGGCTCTTTAGCTTGGAGAAGAGAAGACTGAGGGGTGACCTCATGAATGTTTATAAATATGTAAAGGGTGAGGGTCAGGAGGATGGAGCCAGGCTCT
>VZRW01006557.1:59220-77194 GCA_013398125.1 Aegotheles bennettii | reverse complement strand
GATTCTATGATTCTATGATCATCCAGCACACAGACAGAGGTGGCTTGTGTGAGTTTGGTCTGTCTGAAGGCAATGAACACTGCAAATACAGAATATTTCCTTATTAATGTTGTGTAAAATGATGCCATTCTTACAAGGCTATTCATGGAGCCTGGGACTTGTCTTTTAATAAACGTTTGTGATGTGAAGCTTCTAAAAAAATCTACTAGTAAGGAAACAAATGAAATATGAAAGATCAAACTCGTAGATATGTTCCTGGAACAAAAATAAAGAAGAACACGTAAGTGAGGCTCACACTTCACAATTCACACATTATTTTCCATCTTACAGCAGTTTGTGCAGCCCTTCAGGGGAAGATCACGTTCTTTAATCAGCAGTGAAGTAGTTGGCACGCAGCTTAATTTTGAAGGTGTCTACACTGCATTCCAAGGTTAACACTCCCTTCAGCTGAGAGGAGTCCCTGCCTCTCTGAAGGTGCAAGCCCTGTGTTAAGGCTGGCTCACAGTTACAGCCCCAGGGGGTAGAAGCTAATCAAAGATTCTTGTGCTGGGATTCATTTGTGCCTTACAGGAGCAGGCTGGCGAGAGCACTGCAGACCCTACTGACTGCACTTCTCTTGGTCTCTGAAGTCTCCCCCTCTTCTCTATCCTCTTCACTGGGATCAGCTGCAGGAGGAACAGGATGACCTAAGGGTTCTTCCAACCTGAATTATTCACTGATTCCATGTAATGAGCTGGAATTTCTCCAAGTCCTGAATGGGAAAGGTGTGGGCAGGCTCCTGTTGGAATCCCAAATGAGAGATACACACGGGTCCTGGTAGGCCACCCACCCCTCCAGGTCCTACCAGCCTGGCAGAGCTCTTGGACCTGTTGCTGCCTGTTGGGTCTGTGTGAGATGTGCAGCTGCTCTAAATTAGGGGAGATCTATTGATTCCAGCAGAGTTATTTTGACCTAGGGTCTGAGTCCTGGATTTTTAGGGCAGAGATCCTTGGAGCTTAGGTGATGCCAGAGGTCTTTGGAGAGATGGGATCTGGTGGAGATCTGGTGCACCCTTTCTGAGATGGCTGTGCGGACACAGCAGTTTTTGCCCTAGGAAAAGCTCCTGGTAGTCTTGGCAGTGGGCTGGCTTATTCAGGGGGTGGCAGAGCCCAGGGGTTAATGCAGTAGCCCATAACTAGAGGGACCTCATGTTAGTTCCTTGTCTTTCACAAGCCATACTATCCCAAGCACATCTTTTTGTGCCTCATCTGTGCAGGTGTTGTGAGGACCAGCTCCCACGAAAGACAGAGTGGTATTCAGAGAAAGGCTTGTAGATCAGGAGGCCTCCTTAAATGAGCCTGCCCAAGTCCACCTTAAGCACACCCTCCCTCCCTGCAGTTTTCCTTCAGGATAATTAAGCATGTGGTAAGTTAAGAAGTGGAAAAACCCAAGGAAGCATCCGTTTCACAGGTGGGTGCAGTGACAGTTCCTCCTGGGGCCTGTTCCTCCTGCAGTTCTGTGCAAGCCAAAGCCTCCACACAGATGCTCCTGGCTGGGGTGGTGACTCACTGTGGCATCCAGATTTTGCAGTTATTAAGGGTCTTGGGAGATCATAGAATCATAGAATCATTATGGTTGGAAGGGACCTCCAGGGTCATCAAGTCCAGCCTTTATCCCATCATATTCCTGACCATCAGACCATCAGACCATGGCCTCAAGTGCCTCATCAACCCATTTTTGAACACCCCCAGGGACGGTGCCTCCCCCACCTCCCTGGGCAGCCTATTCCAGTGCCTAGATCACTGCTATTACACCAGGAAGCAGAGACCTGTGCTGGTCTGCAGGCAACAGATACTTTCTTATTGCAGCTTGACAACCTGGAGGCACAGAGTGGTACCTCGAGGCACAGAGTGGTTGCCTGCAGCTCTGCATGGCCCCAAAGGACTGTTTGAATGGAGCAGTACCCTGGGTGCTGAGCCCCTGGGATCCTGGGGCACCTACCTGCCCAAGCACACGTGGTGCAGAGTGTGCCCTGGGACAGATCTGCACAGCCCATGCAGCCTCCAGGCACAGCTTGCAGCCCTTTCTCGACTGTTCCTGGAAGGGGTTGGAGCTACAGCGTGCCCAGGGTCACACAAGGGCTGCAGCAGGGCTGAGTGTTCAGTCAGAGCTCCGCAGAGCTCTCGTCCATGGCCTGGACCTTGCATGAACTTCTGCCTCTTTGCCACAGTGCAGCTTGTCACAGCCTGCCAGGGGACAGCCACTGCTCACAGCAGCCCCTGTTGCAGGATCTTGGGCATCACTTAGGCAAAACCCTCCAGCCTGTGCCAGGCAAGAAGTCAGGTGAGATGGTCAGAGAGGTCCGAGCTGGCCTGAAGGCCAGATTCCTCACAGAGATGGAGCAGAAGAGAGGGAGGAGACTGTCAGGTGCTTTGCTTCCCAAACCAAAGCCTGTTTTTTGCCATGGTGCTCTGCTTTGGGAAAGCTTCTTGTCCCGTGAGTGTCCTTAGAAGTGACTTTTTCCCTGTCCACCTGCTCTGAGATGGGAATCCTGTGCATCGACAGGTGGGGTGCAGTGTCTGTCCTGGCAGCTGAGTGTCTGTCTCTGGGTGCCCTTGGTTGCACACCCGTGGCTAAGCTGACTTCTTGCCCAGACCAGGCTCAAGGGGGGCATTTTTTTTTAATTTTCAGAAGAGGATGAGTGCTTTTGCTGTCAAGCTCTGTGCCTAAGCACTGGCTCTTTCCAAACTCGTGATGCCAAGGGTGTTTTTCTATATATACTTCCTTTATGAGGACACCAACAGGCACCCCACCCATCCCAAGTTTTGCATCCCTTGATAGGCTTTGATTTCACAATAAATCCTCAAATACAATGGAGTGTTCCTCCCAGCACGAAAATAACTGTAGACTTCATTAGTGAACTCTGCAGCCAGGGACAGAATTGGTTCCCTGCTTGACATCCCTTAAATGATGGGCACAGCAGCGTGCCCGGGGGGCTGCAGTGTCTGCCAAGCCAGGTGGAAAGGGGAATCCTGGCTCTGCGGTCAGGATTTCACCCCAAGGCTGTGCTGAAGTGGGGAGGGGTGGCTTTTCCTACCCTGCCCTTTCCGTCCTTAGGGCAGGGTAAGCCTTTCCCACCAGATCAGAGCTGCATGTGCTGTGGCATTCCGGCCTTGCTGACCTCTGGTGCTGCCTTTTTATGGCACTTTCTCTGCCAATTTACAGCGATTAATGGGATCCAGCCGGTTCGTACGGAGCAGTGGAGACAGGCACTGGCAGAAGGCAGTCCAGGAGCTTCAGTCCTTCTCCACTGATCATAAAGACAGCTTAGAGAGATCAGGCTGCTAATGCAGATGCCTCAGTTAAGTGCCTAAGGATTAAGTGGCATGACTCTGACCCCAGATGTCCCTCTGGACAGATGCTGAATTAGCACTGAACTTGAACTGGAACATGGGTTCAACATGAAACATGGAACAAAGGAACCAGCTCACCTCTGGGAACCATGTTTAGCCCAGAAGCATTCAGGACCCCAAGACACATGGACCTGCAGAGCTCCTCCCCAACCTTGCAGCAAACTTCTGGCCTTGATAGATGCTGATGGGGTTTGTTCCTTCGTTAGTAATGTACCATGGATGGAGAAATCGGCAGTGTCACTGATGTCTCGCAGCCTTGGATCATCAGGGAGAAGCTGATTTGGTTTCAGATCATCTAACTGCATGAACCTCACCATCTCATGAAGTTCAGAGTGCCAGATCAGAGTGATTGCCTGTGATCCACTCCAACCATGACTTTTGCCCAGACTGGCCGGCTGTGACAATGGAAACCTTCCCACCAGGAGCAGTCCTGAGAGCCACCAGCATGTCCTGTGGACAGCTTGAGCAGCTTTGAGACAGGGGACAGCTTTGAAATCATTGAGGACTGTGTGAGCATGGTTCCCCCTACCATGCTGCTTCTACCAGCTTTTTATTCTGGCTTCTGCAGGCAGAGTGCTGCTGGGAGAGGTCACACTGAGCCAAAAAGCTGTGTGTGTGCTTGCCTTAATTTTATTCTTTACCCTTACATGATTTTTAGCAATTATCTAAATGTCTTCTTTTTTTAATTACTATAAATTCAGGAAAGCCACTGGTTGGGGGTGGTGAGTGAACCCAGAAGAACATAACAAGGTGAATTAAACACCCACTATTCCTTGCTTGGGGGAGATGTTAAGCAGGGCTGACATCTTTATCCTTTCACTGGAGGCAGCTCAAGCAAAAAGAAGAGACTCAAATCGGCGTTAACTTGGGTGTTTCCTCCCTTTGATCATTCTGAGTCACTCAACCTTCATGTTCTTCTCTTGCTTCCTGGTGCACAGCATGTCCAGTGGGGTGAACAGTGCAGCATTAGGGGTGGTTTTGGTTGTCTGAGGGCCCTAAGGAAATCTTGGACCATGGGTGTAGGGAGCTCCCTAACCCTTGTCCTTCAGGTCCTGCTGCTCCTCTACTTTTCTTCAGCTTAGGGTAAAAAGGTGCCTTTGTGCCTTGCTCTGGGCTTCAAGAGGCAAAATGGGCTCCTCTGTCCTAGAAACCCTCACGTGGAGGGCTTGGTGCTGCTCCTGGCACTTCGCAGTAAAGACACTGGTGCAAGCTGTGGGTTCTGTTACCCAGTAAAGGAACCAGAGTGGATCCACACTTGTCTCCTGGCAAGGCAGGGAGGCAGCTGGTGTGGCAGAGCTGTGATGGCTTCAAGGATGAGCAGAATTGCGACTTGGTGCATTTTACTCATGCTCCTGTTCTGGGAAGATGAAGGCATTCAGGTGGATGATGATGAGCAGCTCAGTAAAGGTGTTTTATAATCGAATTATTCTTTTTTTGTTGTAGGTTGGAAACTTAATCAGCCATCATAATGCTGGTTCAGTGCTGAATCTTCCCCGCAGAACTCCTGACAGGTGAGTGAGCATTATGATTTAGGTTGAACAGTTCACTTGAGGTCATGCAGGAGGTCAGAAGAAATTCTGAAAGCAGGATTTGGAAGATCATGGCTTAAGATGCAACTGCTGCTTCTTGGACAAGGAGCAATGTATGCATCGAGCCACACATTAAGCGCTGTCCTTGACACAAATACAACACCTTAAATGCCCCACATGGCTTGGAGTTCAGCTGTGGTTTGTGTTCTTGCTGTGTGGGAAGATGAGAACAGAGGTGTGTAGCACTGTATCTGTGTCTTATTTATGAGCAGTGGGAGAATGTCCTGCGAAATGCGAGCAGCTAATTTTAGGAGACAACATAGTTTAAGGTGCTAAGCCTTCCAGAAGGGGAAGGAACATATATCCAGCTCAACTGCCTTCAGCTCCAAGCTGCTCTAGGGCACTGGATGTTTATGCCACCTCCAATACATTGAATCTTTTGTGTGGAGACATAATCCTTGTTGTGACATTAGTAGAGGTAGCTGATATGGAAATGATTGTGAAATCCTCAAAAGAGGAGCAGAAGGAGGTGCAGCTGAGGTGGTTTCCTCTGTGCTAATGCTCTGCAGCCTCAAATCCCAAAAGACTTTCCAAGTGCTAATTAATTAAGAGCTGGAGTTTTCAACAGTGGACAAACAGTAGCATAGGGAGGGTGGAAGCTGATCTGGTGTTGCGCAGGAACCTGAAAGGACCTGAGTAAAACACAGGGCTTGATTCTCAGCTGAGATTCCCCACAGGAAGGAAGGAGGCTGAATTTAAATGCCCCACTGCACACTCTCTGTGTTTTCCTTCATCTCCTGTGCTGCTTCTCAGCACACTCTGCGGGGATGTGGTAGGGACTGTACAGCACAGTGCATCCTGCATTGCTCCTGCCCACTTCTTTATGCTGCCCCCAAGTAAGTACACACATCTCCTACCCCAGGAAGGTCCCGGACTAGAAGGCACAGCTTCATCTTTTGAAGGTCATTTTATGTGCAGCACAGATTATTCCTGTCCAGTACCCAACCCTGTCACACCCCAGGCCAGCAAGGACTAAGAGTGCCCTCTGCTGCACTCCTTCTCCTCATCTTTCCCTGGCAGCATTCCGCTTGCTGTTTGGGAATACACAAAACAACTCTTTTATTACACAAAACCACCCTTTCATATTCCAAAGGTCTTTTTGTGCAGGCTGTGCAGAAGCCTGGTTCTGTATTTCAGCAGCAAACAGAAAAGATCATGGAATCATAGAATAATCATAGAATGCCCCAAAATAAAAATGTGGGATAGCCTGCATCAATCCCAAGGCACAAATAAAGCATGACAGGGAAGTGCTGACCCTCATCAGCAACCTTCACCCTGCAGCTTTTTGATTGCCTTGTGAAACCAGCAGCTCCTCCTTGCAGGATTTCAGGCAGCAGCCTTTATAGTCATGAAACATTAATTCTGGGAGCTGGTGATGCTGGGGCAGTTGTGGTCCTGAATTGAGCCTAACAGCCCTGAACTTTCCATCGCTCCCTCCTGGTCAAAGGTAAAAACACTGGGCACCACAAAGCTCTGCTTATTTAAGTCCTCAGCTCTTGCAGCCAAAAAAAGGAATGGCTGTAGGTAGGGAAAGGGGGGTTGTGTCAAGAAGAGCTGTCCCAGGCTTCATACTTTTGGAGTTAAAAAGGAAAAATTAAGGAAAAATAATAATCCTGCTTTTAGTGGGGTTTGCTATTAGAGGGGTTTGCTATACCCACGTGGAAAGTAACCAAGCTGCAGGCTGTGCTGGCAGCCCCGTAACCACCAGGGCCACAGGAATCTGCTCGTGTTCCCTGGAATTTGGACATTTTTTGTTGCACCCATTTCAGCTGGCTTTCCAGATCGTCACTCAGGCGTGGGGCACGCCCCCTCCAGCAGCCTACTTAAAGAGGAGCTGGTGTGCAACTTTCTCTAAAGAGCGAGGAGGAACTCAGAAGGAGCAGGAGTGAATCAGTCGGCAGCTGGAATCCCCTCCTTCCCCTTTATTCAGGATGTCTGGCAACCTGGGCACAGTGACCTGGACCCTGTTCTTCCTCCTCCTTGCACCTGGCTGGGTATGTATTGCACTGAGCAGCTCCCTTGGCTGCCTGGGCATTGCAGCTTCTTGCTTTGATGCATGCAAACGCTTTCGGCTGAATAACTCTTCCCAGCTGCCACCTGCCCCCAAAAGGTTTTGGCGAGGAGGTTGGTGTTAGCAGAGTGATGCAGATGCCCTGCATAGCTAAACCAGGCTGGGAGCACGGAACTCCTGGCATCTACGGATCGCAGAGCTCTGACAAGTGTGAATGGATTTAGTTTCACTCTGCTCCCGCGAGCTAGAAGCCAGCCCTGGTTTACAAGGGGGGAGAAGAGAACACAGAGGTGAAATCACTGAGTTTATGTCACTACAAGGAATAAAAGTCTTGTAGCCCAGTTCCTTACCATCACCATCCTTCCCCAGCTGCCACTGAATCCAGCCATGTGTTCTCCAAAACAGTGATCCCAAGGGGGAAATTAGACTGCAGCCTCTCCAGAGCAGGATTTGTGCCTGGTTTTGTGTTGATACAAGTGCTTGACAGAGCAGCTGATTCTGCTTAGGACTTCTGAGTGCTATTACAGTGCAGGGACATTACTGCAGTCATTAATGTACCTAAATTGCAGTCACTGCCTTTGGGATCAGTGAAGAAATCAGGTTCACAGAGCTGTTGTGCTGCTAGGTGCAATAAAGTTCTGGCTGATAAGGTCTGTTTGATTGCTCCTGGCAGCGCTCAGCGTCTGCTGGCCCCTTTCCTGCTGGGAAAGGTGTCCTGTGCACTGGACACTGCTGGGATCTCAGGGTAACTTTGTGGTTTGGGGCAGTCGTGGTGTTTCTTGCTGTGCCCTGGCTTTGGCAGCATCGTGTTGGTGATACAGATGACAGCAGTGAGTCCCACCACTGTGACCCTTTATTATCACTCTGGGATGATGTAATTTTCCCTAAACCTGCCAACTGCCTTGGAAATGGGGCTGGCTTTGAGCTCTTTTAGTGGGTCGAGGAAGGAAAGGAGAGCTGTTCCTCCTGACTCTGCCTGCCGTGCGGTTCGGAGGCGAGGGCAGAGCCAAAGATGAAGGCATTCAGGTGGGGCTCTGCCAGGCACAGCCTGGGTGAGTCTCCGTGCCTCTGCTCTGACTGTGCAGTGGGGGCAGTGGTCTTGCCTCTCCTCATAGCCTGTGCTGCAGCAGCCCAGGGAAGGTCCCTTGAAAGCCTGGGACAGAGGGAGAGCCAATATTATCCATGAGAGTTCAGTTTTGGAGTGGGTGAATAGCTCTGTTTGGCTGCTTTACCCACTGCCAGTCTTGGAGTGTGAAAGAGAACCAGTTACGTGTTCATTATGTTACCTGTACCTTGCAGGTTATTACTTCTACCTTAGCCCCTGGCTCCCAAAGCACTTTACAAACTGCTAGCTCAGCTCCAAAGTGCTCCTTTCCCAGCCCTTCTTACACAGTCAGACCCCAAACGCTTTTTAAAACTCTTTGGCTTGGCCCTCTTAGCTGGTTCCCTGTGCTCATGTGGACCATGAGCAGGAATGGGAAGTCCTGGTGATGCCACAGAACTGCTGCAGTGGTGGGAGCTCATGTCCCCCCAGTTGTGCCTTCCTGAGGGTGTAGGGGGAAGAGGTTCAATGTGAATATGAAGCAGGGAGAACGTTCTCACTTTTTCTTGCCCCCCAGGGAGCTGGGTTTGGTGCTGGCAGTTGGGAGGAAGCTTGTTCTGGCTTGTCAGCTGAGCAGATGGGACCTGGGAGGCAGCGGTGGAGAACACGTGTGGAGCACAGGCATGGGAGTCATCTCTCACCAGGCTGTTTGTGCTCCTGGGGTGGCCTGGCCATTGCTCAGGGGTCCTGGGAGTGGCAGATTCACACACGGTGCTTGTGATCAATACAAGAGCTTCCCAGCAAAGCCGGGAGCAGGGAGGGCTGATACTCCAGGCTCTAGCACTTCCTCACGTCTGTAGCCTTGATCTCTTAACACCAGTTCTGCTGCTCTCAAAGTTCACAGGAAGGCTCTGCTCACCTCAACAGACACAAGGTCAAGGCTACAGTGAGCTTGAAGTTAGGATCCTGCTCAGTGAAGGTAAAGGTGTCATTTTGGGACAGACCCTTCTCAGAGGGGAAGGAAATGAAATGTCCTCTCAGTTGAGCCCCTCTGCACCCAGGTCAGTGACATGTTGTGTGGCAGTGCTGGGCTTTGTGATATGTGTGGGTCTGTAGCAAAGCCCTGACTGCGAGTCTGTGGAGTTCTTTGGGGTGGTTTGGGCAGTTTCCATGCTGCATTGAAACAACTCCTAGAAGCAGTCCTTGAAAATAATGCAGGGTGGAGGGTGCTCCATGGAGATCCATTGCTTGGCCCGTTTGAAATTGCTGTGAAAGCAAACTGAGTAACAGAGAACTCTAGAAGTTGGTTCACTGTTGACTTTCTACCAGCTGTCCCCAGCTCAAGAAGTTCCCCTCGCCAGCCCAGTCCTCAGTGCTCACTGTTTGTTGAGCCAAAGAAGTTTCAGCTCATTCCCTCCTCTCTGGGACTCGTGGGAATTATAAACAGCACGAGCTGACTTTGCTCAGTAATAAACCAAGGAAACAGGAGCCCAGCACACCCTGGGGCCAGGTGGGTGATGGAGGGAGGCACGTCTGAGCTGAAAATGTCAAATTATTGAGAAGAACCCTGCAAATAAGGAGGAATTGGGCCATTTCCACTGTGTTCACAGGTGGGGGAGTGGGGGACAGGAGAGGTCCGGGTGCAGTCACCCAGCAGGTCCCTGGTATGCCAGAGAGCTGAATCCAGATGTTCTTGTGCTGAAAAGCAGCCGTAATATAACGAGGAAGTGAAGCTGATTGTAAACAGAAGGTAAACCCAGGTGGTCTGGTTTCTTTGGGTGAATTATTAAAGGAAATAAACAGCAACAACAATGATTAATGAAGGTGAGAAAGAAACCTCAGTTGGGGTTAATGCTGTTGTGTTCTCTGGTACCCTGGAAGAGGCTGCCCTGGGTTGTTTTCCAGCAGGAGAGCTATTTTGAGAGCAGTTCTTTAGATGGCCTGTGGCTGACACTGCATTGGAAAATGCTTCTTGTCATTATTTTTTTAAGTGCATGGATCGCATCTTAATATAGGTCCCGCCTTGGGAATGCTTTGCCTCTTTTATGATCTCATGCACCCCCTGCCCACTCACCCATGGTTGGATAACACGTCCTCTTGGCAGCTGCAGAGGTTGCATCCATGAAAAAAAACAGCAGGGAAGCATTTCTGTATTTTTAGCATCTTTTAATGCACTTCAGCAGTGGGGGAGAGATCCCTGGGACATGCCAGCTCCCAGCTGGGCTGCAGGCAGGAGTATTTTGCATCCAAAATACTTTGTGCTAGGAATCCTCGAGGAGAATTATGCCAATTCCTGCTGAGCAAGGCGAGAGCCTGGGAGGACTTGTGAGTGAAGATTTAGACTGATCCCTGTCCTGCACCACACTGTGCTGATCGTTACAGACACACGAAGCCGCTGGCATCTCCTGACCCCATGCGAGCTGCAGTCGGAGCAGCTGTTTGAGCAACAGTCAGAACAGCTGGAAAAGCTTCACTGCTGTTATTGGTAACAAACACAACATCCAAGGAAGCTGTTTCACAAGCGGGGGCTGGATGGGATATGACAAGTGCAAACAGAGCCATAGTGAGATGTTTTTTTGGCCTCTCTTCCAGGTGTTCCCCCCTCCTGCCTGCCCCCAGGCTCCTTCCAGCTCCCGCAGCCCCTCTCCCTGGGTGGCAGTGGAGCTGTGAGGAGGGGTCTGCCCTTCCTCTCCACCCACCCTGGCTGTGGCTCTGAGAGCAGACGCCTGTGTCGTGCAGGACCTCGCAGCAATCCAGGACCCCAAAACGTTCTGCTGGCATCATCTGTGTGTGAGGGCTGTGCCAGCAGCCACCCCTGGGGTGGGACCTGACCTGGCTCATGCAGCATCTGAGTGCTGCAAACCACAGCAGTGCTCTCCCACCCCTCTGAACCACCCGGAGAATTGCAGTGGGCAGAAGCTGAGCAGAAAACCAGGCTTGAGTTGCTACACCGGTGTTTCTGAAGGGGTGTAGGAGGACCTTTCTAGACCAAGCTGTGGCTTTACACCTGCCCAAAGGTGGGTGCAGCCAGAACTGAGGCTGGGGTATCTGCTCCGAGCTGATTCCGGACAAGGATGCCACAGACTGGAGTGTTGGAAGCATCCTGGATTCCCAGAGAAGGTGACCCTCCTCCAGCTGTAGTCTGGGCTCCGTTTAGCACCTGAAGTGACATAAAAGCCAAGGGTGGGCTTCAGCACTTCTGAAATGCTGCTGTAGATTCACGAGGTCCTGGGGAAGGTTGGTTATACTGCATTCGCTGGCAGGGGGAGAGGAGAGGGCACATCTCTGGGGATAACAAAGGAAGTGTGAGATCCAGGGGACAACATGGGACTCGGGAGCCTTTGGGTCCATTCTCATCTCTGGCTGACCTTGGGCAGCTGCTTTTATCTTTGGCCTGGGTCTAACGCTGCTGCTGCTGCTTTGATGTCTTCTCCTGAGCGGTGCTATGGAAGAGCTGGGAATTTCTTACTGTTAATAATTACTATTTTATTGCTTCCAGGGAAGCGAGGGGCTGAGCCGCGCGTGGGACTCCAAGCTACTGCTTGTCCTGTTTGTTTTGGCCCTGCTTTTCAGAGGCATCTTTTTTTTTTCCTTCCCTTGGGCTCCAGATGAGTTAGGGATGAGAAAAAGATGAGTCCTGGGGAGCCACACGCACACCCCCTGCAGCAGAGCTCTCCCCTCCTGACGGGGTGTCCGTGCTTGACGCAGAATCCTGTTTTCCATTTCCCTGCCTGGCTGCCTTGCGGGAGTCTCACTCTCTCCACGGCTTGTCTGCCCTCCAGGTAGAACCTCAGGCCTGCACGTACCCGTGCCAGTGTCCCTCCCAGCCCCTGCAGTGCCCCGCTGGCACCAGCCACGTGTTGGATGCCTGTGGTTGCTGCAAGGTGTGTGCCAGGCAGCTCGGCGAGCTCTGTTCCCTGCACAAACCCTGCGATCATCACAAGGGACTCTACTGCAACTTCTCCAAAATCCACAGAGGCAGCGGGATCTGCTTAGGTGAGAGCTCTATGTTCTGTTACTGTGCGGGTTTCTCGTGGTCCCTCCAGCCTGCAGAGCTCCCAGAAACCCCCCCAGCATCCTCAGACTTCCCTGTGGTGCTTGGAGATCATCCAGAGGGTGAAGATCTCTGCCAGCCCTGGTACCGACACACACGCAACGCGCTTCCTCCTGCAGCCAAGGCGTTTCCAAATGCACCAGTTGAGCTTTGGGACTCTCCTTTGTCCTCATGAGACATCCTTTAGCCCTGTAGTGCCTGGGGGGAAAGCTCAGCAATCAGGACTTTTACTGGAAAGTGCCATTGCTAGGAAAATCTCTCCCAGAGTGGCACTGCCTTGTGCTGGCATTTGGCACCGTGTTCCCGGCTGCAGCACGTGGGTGCAGAGAGCTGAACAACTCTTTTGCAAAGCGGTGTGTGTGTAGAACATGAGAGTTACCAAGCCAGGGAAACAGAGATGCAGACCTGTTGTCTCCAAGTTAAGCCTGGTGCCTCTTTTCAGACGGAAAATTAAAATATTTTGGGGTTTTTTTTGGTTGTTTAGTAGCTATTTTTAAAGCACGTAAAAAAAATGTTGGTGTAGCAGGGAAAAAAAAAGTATTTCCTCAGCCTCCTGCCCTCTGTGTAAAAACAAGACTCCTCTGCCAGGAGCTGGCCAGTTTTATCTTTTTTTTTAACTCAAGCTTTTCCAAACAGCCGGGAGGACACGAGGACTGGAAGGCTGAGGCGAACACTTCGGGAAGTGATCAGCTGCTGCACGTGGCATCTCTGGAAGTGCCCCTGCATCTAAATAATGAATTTAACTCATCAAAGGTGTTTTCTCCTTTCTTATGAGAAGTTTTTACAAGTTGTTTCATTCTCCTCACCTAGCTAATGTGATCTTTAGAAGCCAGATGAGCTTCCTAGAGCTTTCTGTAGGCATCGATACACCAAGACCTGGTGATTGAAGCTTAGTAAGGTAAACGTAGGTGTGACATCCAGTGGGTGTAAGCTGTAAACTGGCTAAGTAAGACTGGAAATTAGGTGTGTTTCTGATAGTGTAAAGGCAGCTAAATCACTGGAATGATCAACTCAGGATTGTGGAGGAGTCTCCATCTTGAAGACTTCACGTGAAGATGGGGCACCTCCCCATTAAAGTGCTTCATGTGTGTTTGGTACAAAGATTTTGGAGTGAGAGCACATACAAAATCAGACTGGAAGACCACAATTCTCCTTCCTGTTTTATATGAGAAATTAAGATTTTCATGGCAAAAATCCCAGATGAACACAGCCCAGGGTATCTCCAATGGGACTGGGGACATAATGTCCTTGGGTGATGTGTTTGCTGTGTCCACACTGAGCTTGTGAAAGGTGGGGGATTTTTGGAGGCAGTGAAGGAAGCTGAAGGTGAGGTGATGAATTGAAGGGAAAGATTGAAGGTTTGTGGATAGAGAAGAGAGGACTTGGAGGTACCCAGGTAAGACAGATGTGATGGGAGCAGAGAGGTGTTAAAGTGTTGGGAGCCAGCCTGAGGGCCAGATCGGAAGGGACAGGAAGGGAACCACCGGAGTCAAAAGTACTGTCTGTTTGTTTGATGTTATCACAGGGTCATAGAATAGCTGGGGTTGGAAGGGATCAGCCAGTCCAACCCCCTGCCATGGGCAGGGACATCTTCAACCAGATCAAGTTGCTCATCCAACCTGACCTTGAATGTTTCCAAGGATGGGGCATCTACCACCTCTCCGGGCAACCTGCGCCAGTGCCTCACCACTCTTGCCACAAAGAATTTCCCTCCCTGCCCTTGTCAAAAGTCCCTCTCCAACTTTCCTGGAGCCCCTTCAGGCACTGGAAGGTGCTTAAATGTCTCCCTGGAGCCTTCTCCAGGCTGAACACCCCCAACTCTCTCAGCCTTTCATCCTAGTCTGTGTTCTAACACACATAACTCAAAGGGTTCTTTTCCTTGTGTAGATACCTTTAGACATGCAAGGAACCAACTGCTCTTAGAGAGGTGTTGCCTCTGGGTCTTCTAGGAATAGCCAGGAGCATTCCTTGTGTCAGGAATGCATCTTGCACAACACCCCTGACCGGGGCACTCCGAGCTGGCCAGGAGAACTTGGACTGGAGAACGGGCTGTTCATACACTGTAGAGACAAAGTCCCTCTGAGTAGCTCGTCCAGCTGGAGATGAGATTTCTTCTGGAGCACGTTGGGAGGTCTGGCACAGCTGGAGCCAACTTCCAAAAGTCAGTGTTGGGAATAGCCTTGGGTCCAGAGAGCCAAATAGGAAATGTGCCAACTTCTGCTGCATCCAGCACGGGGATGGCAGAGCAGGGGACAGTCTGTGCGTGGGCACTTGTCCCTCAGGAGCTTGGTGATGCCTTGGGGCAGAGGCCCTGCTGCCAGCCCAGTGCCATCTGCTCAGCTTCTCCCCTTTCCCCCTTCCCGCAGCTCATGAGGGTGCAACTTGTGACCTCCTGGGCAAGATCTACCACAACGGGGAGAGCTTCCAGCCCACCTGCAAGCTGCAGTGCATCTGCATGGACGGGGCCATCGGCTGCATCCCCCTCTGCTCCGACGACCTTCGGCTGCCGTCCCCCGAGTGCCCCAACCCCCGGCGCGTGAAGCTCCACAATAAGTGCTGTGAGGAGTGGGTCTGTGAGGAGGGCAGCGAGGAGAACCGCTTCGAAACAGCCATGGCAGGTGAGCCATGGGCAGATGGGACAGAGCTGGGAGCTCTCTGCTGGGGTAAGGAGGGGACCCAAACGGCCTTTGGGCCAGGGCACTAAGTCACATCTGGTTTGGAACTGGTGGTGGGTGCTCACTGTGTGCACCATCATGTGGGTACCAGGCGTTGAACTCCAGACCTGTTATGGTGAGACCTTAGCATGAGGAGGTTCACATGCCCTCTTCTCTCTCTCTTCTCTCAAATTGCTAATGACAGGACGAGAGGAAATGGCCTCAAGTTCCATCAGGGGAAGTTTAGGTTGGATATTGGGAAGAAGTTCTTTCCTGAGAGGGGGGTTGGGCACTGGAATGGGCTGCCCAGGGAGGTGGTGGAGTCACTGTCCCTGGGGGTGTTCAAAAAAGGGGTTGATGAGGCACTTGAGGCCATGATCAAATGGTCCAATGGTTAGGAAATGATGGGATAAAGGTTGGACTTGATGACCCTGGTGGTCCCTTCCAACCAGAATGATTCTATGATTCTATTCTATTCTATTCTATGATTCTAATATTGCAGCAGAACTGGACTGTGGTGTGAAATGGCCTGGTCGTGCCTGTGTCCTCCTGCTGAGAGGCTGAGGAGCTCATAGGGTGCTGTCCCTGAAGAGTCAGACCAAGTTGGGAGCAGCCACAGAGCTGCCACACTCCATCCTGAGCCCTGAACCTTGCCTTGTGTCTCAGTTTTCAGGGAGGATCCAGCACAGAAGCCAGAGCTGAATAACCTTCAGGAGAACTGCTTGGTGCAGACCACGGAGTGGAGCGCTTGCTCCAAGAGCTGTGGCATGGGCATCTCTGCCCGAGTGACCAACGACAACCCCCAGTGCCGGCTGGAGAAGGAGACCCGGCTCTGCATGGTCCGGCCCTGCGACTTCCCCATGGAGAAAAACAAGGTACTGGCTCGGGGAGAGGGGACAGGGACAACCTGAGGTACCTGGTGTGACCCCACTTCCCAGGGTTTGTGCTGTGCTTCCACGTTTTCTGTGTCCTGCTGGAGACAGAGCACAGGCCTGGGTGGACCTTTTGTCTGGTTGCCATGTCCTCGTTAACCCATCTGCTCTCTCCCTAGAAGGGGAAGAAGTGCGTGCGGACCCCAAAGCCGCGCCAGAGCCTCCACTTCGAGCTCTCGGGCTGCACCAGCACCCGTTCCTACCGGCCCAAGTTCTGTGGCAGCTGCTCGGACGGGCGCTGCTGCACCCCGTACCTGACCAGCACCGTGGAGGTGGAGTTCCGCTGCCCCGAGGGGGACTTCTTCCACCGGAAGATGATGTTCATCAAGATGTGCTCCTGCCACTACGACTGCCCCCGAGACAACGACATCTTCCTGGCCACCTACCACCGGAGGATGATTGGAGACCACGTCAAGACAGAGAGGCAGTAGCCCTCTCCATGTCGGATCCACAGGCTGAGGTGGCAGGAGGGCTCTGCAGCGCTTTCGTGGCTGTGTCCCAGGACAATGCAGCCTCTTCCCCCTCTGTGAGGGGCCGTGCTCTTCAGGACAGCACCGTTGGCCACCAGTGCTCCCAGTGGCCTTGCCAACAAGCCTCGGCGCAGGGGAGAGCAGCCCCATCTGCCCTGAGCTCCTGCCCTTCACCCGTGGTGGTGCAGAGGTCAGTGGAGGACCCAGAAACAGGCTCGAGCTGCAGACTTGATCCCCGTTCCCATTGAGCTGGTGGGAGAGTGGATCAATGCCGTGTGCTCCAGCCTGGCTCGGGTGTAGGTCCCCACGGCCACTCGTGTGCCAAAGCCGTGCCCAAACCCGGAGCACGAGGCAGGGGAAGACCAGGAGGCCGGAGCTGTGCTGAGCTCTGCAGCCTCCTGGGCCCCACCACAAAGCTTCTTGGTGATGAGAGTGGTCCCGGCCCCGTGCTGGGCTCCTGCTGAGCTTCTCAACCATTTTTGGCTAATTGGATCCACCAAGGTGGCAAAAGCTCTTCCCCATCCTCGTGCTCACCTTTCACCCTCCCATGTTCTCCTGGCAGCACCTTTGTTCCAGGTTTGCCGGATCCAGGAGAGGCCGGATCACCTGGGGGGGGACGACCCCTTCTCAAGGCAGCTCCAGACTGCGCTGTCTTTTTCCCTTGTTAAATCCCTTTCAGTGCTGTGTGCCCGAGAGGGTGACAGTGGGGATGAGGAGTTGTGGTGTCACTGCCGGAGCGTGGCTTGGGGCCTCCTGCAGAAGGTCTGAGCCCAGGAAGGGGCTTCTCCATAGGAGGGACCTGGCCGGGCTGCAGCTTTGCCTCCAGTGTCTGTCTCAGACCTGAGGAGCTTTCCCAGTGTGACCTGGGGATGCCCCCAAACGTGTCACCCACAGTGCTGCTGGTGGCAGTTTCAGTGCCATGATGAGCACGTCCTGTTGTCCCTTTGAGAATCTCTCCAGAGATGGCTCCAGGGTGGGAGAGGGGCTGGACCCACTGGCTCCCACAGCCACCGTGGGGCTGCAGCTGCCTTTTGGCTCCGGAGTCACTGGTGAGGCACAGGGGAGGGACGCGGTCCCGCCCGGGGGTCCCCAGGGGGCTCAGGAGTCACCCGTGTCCGTAGGGAGTGGGTCTCTCCCGGGGTCCCAAGGCAGTGGCATGGGAAGCTGTGAGATGCAGGATCTGTGGCAGGGGGGTTCCATTCTCCCCATGTCCCTCTGAGCTCTCTGCTGGTAACGCCAGGACTGGAGCTCCGGTTCTGTGTCCCCCAGCCCAGTCCCCGGCACCTCTCCGGTGTCTCCCCAGTCTCAGCCGTGCTCAGTCCCTGCTGGTTTCCAGCAGAAACACCCTGGGAAGGGCCGATCTCATTCCCTAAACCCTCCCTGCCCTCACGGCCGGAAATCCCAGTGCATTCCCATCCCTGCAGGGCACAGTGGGGTCCATGCCACAGCCCCCCCAGCAGACCTGGCTCCCTGTGGGCATAACACCACCGTGTCCCCCCCCCTCAGCCTGCGGAACCTCACGAGCCTCCAGCCCCCTGTTCCCTGTGATCCATTGGAGCTGTAAATCATTTATCTCATGTTGTTCCTTTGGGTTTTTGAAGGCCTCTGTACAGTTTTTGTCACCACTCTGCCCAAGGTCGTCCCCCCCTTTCCCCCCCAGGTCTGCTCTGAGCTTTTTTCCAGCCCTTTGGGGTGTAAAACTACGCCGAGGTTGCACTTTACTCAATGCCAATAAATATCTCTTTATTTTTTATATCCCTGGCAGCATCCCGGGGGGGCCAGGCCCCTGCCTGGGGTCCCCTCTGCCCCTCCCCAGTGCCACCACCCCGC